>LPNX011186342.1:3919-64821 GCA_001517045.1 Pseudotsuga menziesii
GATTTATTCTCTCAGCCGCTCTGGTACCGTTGTCTCCTTGACTTTTCTATCCCAAAAGTCGTGGTTTCCGGCTCTGCTCTCCAGCTGGAAACGTGCTACACCGTCGTNAAAATTCGTGGTTTCCGGCTCTGCTCTCCAGCTGGAAACGTGCTACACCGTCATAGCTCTGCCCTGTCCTTTTTCCGCTAAACTTCTCTCTGTCCGCCAAAATCAGCAGCTTCTTCTGTAGCTGCGGGGTCCTGCTCCAACAGTATATCAAGTCTATGCTGCCTTTATTCAGTCACCATTCATCGTTATGCTCTTGTTCGAAGGAAGTTGAAACCTGAGTCGACCATTCCTCAGTTATCTTGACTTCGCATGTCGGTCATTCCTAGTACAGTTACTGGTTCGTGCACCTTATGATCGAGTCCTTCCACATTATATAGCCTTGCTGAGTACCTCATGTTGGATGATGGGGGATGTCTTAATGCCCTCCTTCCAGTGGATTTCATCCCATCAACTTCAGATCATATATTCTGGGATTGGAATCTAGAGTAATTTTTGAGTTCCTTGAGACTTGCAGTCGTCATTGGCAGGTTCTCTCGCCATCGACAGTTTTTGGGAATACATCAATGTCCCCTAATCGATGGATCCTGTCAAGTGTTTGACCTCAACACATTTATTCACACTTGTTAGTTTGCACTCTAGTACCTTGATTCCCATTATCATTATCGGTGAGTGATCTCGCGTTTGTTAATGGTATACATCAATGATTGGTAATCAGACAATGGAATACTATGTTCGACCTCGACACCTATATTCACATAGTAGGAATTGTACTCGTAGCAGTTTGTGTAGAAGAACTTCTAGATTGGTGGCATGTCTTATATGCTACCTCCTTGATCGTGCCAGTGTTCATGAGATTTCAGCTCTCGTGACTTGATTCCAGTATATGTCAGACATTTCCAGCTATTATGGAGATCTTGATCCATTGTATATCTTCAGCCACTATGGAGATCATGATCCTTTGTATATCTTCATCATGGAGATTCTGATCTATGTATATTGTACATGGCGATGACCACTTATGTGATATTTTGTATCATGCCTATTCATGGCCATTGTACTCTTATGTATCCGGGACTGCTATATGTATTTGCAGTTATGTGCAGAGTTGTATCATTGTACTATGTTGATTGGGTGGTTGGTCTTCCATTTGGGATCCTTCATCACTCCACATCAGGGATGGACTTATAATGTATTTCGGCCATCATATGACCCCTCTGACCTCACACATTAGGGGGCATCTGTTATAGCTGATTTTACCACTCTAGGTGAATCACACTTGTATGGCCTTCCCCTGTCCCTCTGCAGACTCCTTAGACCCCTTGGACCATTGTTTGTCCTTTGATGTTCCCTAAACCATTCCTACAAACATGTGAAAATTGATACACGTGACCTTTAAACCCCTTATTGCATATATACGCGGGTTTGACTCCTAAAACCGCGTACATCGCGATGTGTACAAAATCCAAATCCTTTTGGATTTTTCCTTGACATGGATGCAACTCACTTGTCTCCTTGCCTTCCATATGCCTTGAGATTGCTTGGATTCGACCTTTCATTACCCCTTTGAAAAGCTATATAAGGAACTCTTTGGATACATTGAAGGCATAAGAGAATTGAGAGCAAAGAAACTGTAGTCCATTGTTGCCGAAACTTGTTCTTGAGTCTGCATCCCTTTGTCCCTAGGAGCACTTTTGTGTTCTTCTCAAGCTTGCCTTTTTCCTGTGAGCTTGCTATCAAGAGATGGAGGATTGAGGTGGTGGAGGCCCAAGTGGGGGATTCAGTTTCTCCGATTCACAGACGTGCCGAAATAGGTTGTATCCATTGTAATCTCTAATTTTATATTAATAGAAATATCTTTTCTTGTCCAATAATGTATGTTTGAATGAATATTTTGTCCATGGATGATTTCAAATGCTTATACATTGTTGATTATATATGCTAGAATAGATATAACACCAATATATATAGTATTCTTGCCTTGTTTACTTGTTGTTGAGGAAGTGACTCATCAATTCAAGCTGAAGTTGGAAATCTCAATGAGGATCTACTTCAACCATCCGGAATAAGGTATGAGGTCTGATTGTTGGAGTAGGGTGCCACAGCTACAGGAAAAGCTGCTACATCGGGACAGGGAAGTCAAAGAAGACAGTACTTGAGCGGCCGAGAAGAGAGAGCTCAACCACTGCACTTAAGGCAGCGACGAAGACAGGAGGGCTCAGCTACCCTCATAAAGAGAAAAGGAGCAACGGGATGAGGTATTGAAGACAAAGGACAGTAGGAAGCAGCCCCCATAGCCACGATCAGCACCGGGAAGCATGGAAGACTGCAGGAAGTTGTGGTGTGACGGTAAGTGGCAACCCACAGTACAGATGCGCCGACTGTCACAGTTAGGGTTTTTGGGTTACTGTTGGGAAAGGCCCACAATTTTGTAATGGCGAGACCTTCGGGTTGCCTATATAAGCATGTATTTTGTAATGTAAAAGGTTAGATAGTGAGACAATTGGGTAGCTGCTTAGATAGTCAGACAAGGGGTAGCCTCTGAGTCATTTAGCTAGCCAAGTGTCTCTAGAGTCTCAATATTGTAAGAGTTAAGCTTTGGTTCTGTTATTCAGTATGTAGTTATCTTACTGTAATCAGTAGATGACTCCAAGAGCATGTATGTAACAATCCACAGGGATTGAACAATCCGCAGGGGTTGAGAGAGAGGGAGAGAGGAAGGGTATATTGTAAGAAGGCGATATAAGAGGAATAAGAGATCTAAGAGAGAAGGGCTCCCGGTTGTGTGTAGGGAGTTTCCCAGAAGATCTTAGGCTGCATAATGGGTTGCAGCGGAACTGTGTTTACTCTCTCAAGATATAATATAAAAACCAGTTCCCGTGGACGTAGCTTCCCCCTTGGAAGTGAACCACGTAAAACCCGTGTGTTGTACGATTGTTCATGTGATTGTGTTTTACCTGTTTGCTATCTATTATCTGTTAGATGGATGTTGCTTATCAGTGATAAATGTATGTATGTTATGCTTCAATAATAGCACATAGAAGGTTAACCGCAAGTTGAATGTATCAAGTAGCCTATATATGAGTGTATCAATGCTTGGTTCATGTTAGTTGACAGTTATTGCGTTAAGTGACTCCGGTATATGAGTTCCGCGAGTTCAGTATAGTTGATGTTAAGCATATTAGACTATAGGAGTCTAAGTGAGGCTGTTTAGCTTAACTAGTATACTAAGAGAGAAGCCTTGGGCCGTGAGATCCATATTGAAGTCTTACCATAAAGGGTATCGCAGTATAGAAAAGCGATATTGCACTGTCGAAGGAATCGTGGTGTGAGATATCGCAGTATAATATGGTAGCCAAGGAGATAGTTTGCACATCGCTCTAGAGGAAGTGATGCAATAAGAGACTGCTCCCTCCCAGGGCCAGCGAGTAAGAAATGTCACCATCGCAGAGAGAGGTCCCATTGGCTAAGAAGAGTTGCGAACCGATAGGATGCTACAGAACCCGGCTGAGGACACTTGAGTCTTTAGCCACCCCATCTAAGATCACTTCGGGTGAGACTTCAGGCTGCTTTGCAGTCTGTCGCCGAAAGGGCCAGTGAGCTAGGGGTTTTGTTGGTACATGACAAGTAAACCCGGGTCTGCCCCATAGAACCAACAAATGTCACACAAAGGTACGTCATACTTCCAGAAAATAGAGAGGGAGAAGAGGCTACAAAGAAGGGAAGAAAGAAGAGAAAGATCCTTAGCGCTGTAGAGAGGAATGAGTACTAGGGTGACCGACCAAGAAAGAGATCCATCGGAGTCGGGTCATGACCGACAAGAAGAAGGCATGGAAGAAGAGGCGTCCCTTATGGAAGAAGAATTGTGGATAGAGCAGCGAGAAGCTATCCAATTAGAAGTTCCCCAGGAGGTAAAACCTCTATCTCCGATGAATCTGAGTACCCTGATACAAGCCATTGTCGAAGAGGACCTCAGACTAGGAGCTGGTGACTTTGGTATATGGAGTTGACTAGACGACAAGACATACACTGGTAGACATCTAATTATCCGTCGACCAGAAGAAGTAAATTGGGTTATGCTTCAAGCGGTACCCTCAAACTGAAGTATCCACTTACTTTACCTGACACATGAAGGAGCACCCCCCCTACCAAATATAGCTTTAGAGAACACAAAACATTCAGAACTGCGGACGAACAATTGTAGTTGGACATCGACAGAAGAAGTCGACAATAACCAACTGTTGGTCGAAGAAGAAACGACAACTAAAACGATCGATGGAAACGAGAGTTCCATCGACGATAGTTCCGCAGAGAGGAATAAGCAAATAACCCCACTGCCCCCACCACCACCTCCACCACTGCAACCTCCTGAAGAAGACAGTGACAGTGACTCCGACATGAGTCACGGGTCAGCACACATCCCTCTATATGAGGGTGATGAGGACCCCAGATGACACTGGTTCGTCTATGAGTCGACTTGGGAGGCTAACCAAGTTATGGATGAAGACAGGTAGATGGCGTAGTTCGCTGGTGCCTTGAGGAAAAGGGCATTAACTTGGTACATGACCTTTTCTGAAAGAACCCCCAAAGCAACCAAAGCTGAAGTCAAAGCGCAATTCCTCTCATTTTTTAAGATTCCAGATGCAAAACATCTGGCAACAAAGAAGCTAAAGACAACATCGCAGAAGCCAGGAGAAACTGTTCGCGATTGCGATAAACGATGGAAAGACCTTCTTAGCCAATTGGACTATGTTATTGACGAACAATTATTAATCCATTGGTTTCTTACAGGTTTATAACAGAAAATTCACCGACACATAAGTCTGGAGACATTCAAGACTTACGAAGATGCGCTTACAAAATCTCTCCAAGTAGAAATGGATGAGGACATACCAGCATATTCCATCAACCACAGACTAGAAGAACAGCTTGAGATCGTACATAAGTCATTAAAATAATTAAACCTCAAAAGTCAGGATATCTGGTGCACGAAGTGCTCGACGTCTGGACATTCAAAAGACAACTGTCGACAGGACATCAGCCGACAGGACGTTCGATTTGTGCAGACAAAATGTTTTTGCGACATTTGCCAAGAGCATGGAGACCACTCGACAAAAGATTGGCCATTGAATATGAAGAATGGAAAAGCATCATGGTGTGCAATCTGTGAAACTAAAAATCATAACACTGTTGACTGCCATCTAAATCTCAAGAATCGACAGAATTATCATGCAGTCTATCAGACCAATGCAGTTGCATAGAATAATGAGCAAAACAATGCGCCAAACGATCAGAACAATCAAAGATACG
The DNA here is from genome assembly GCA_001517045.1 of Pseudotsuga menziesii. Classification (NCBI taxonomy): domain Eukaryota; kingdom Viridiplantae; phylum Streptophyta; class Pinopsida; order Pinales; family Pinaceae; genus Pseudotsuga; species Pseudotsuga menziesii. The sequence continues at coordinate 9,275 of LPNX011186342.1, forward strand.
AAGGTCAAAGATACGAGCACCGGTATGACAATCGACATGGAGGCTATGGAGGTTGAGGTCGATTCTTTGGAAATCGAGACAACCGACCATGTCGGCCCATCCAATGTTTTACATGTTATAAGGAGGGACACCGACATGCAGACTATCCATACAAGGACATGACTGACCTAAAATTCTGTACTAATTGTGGTGTAGGGGATCACTCATTAGAGGATTGCCCTTTTATGCTTGAAAAGATAAATAAAAAGAAGAATGTTAATGTCTTGTTGTGTGTGCAAAAACATGATATTATCAATACAAATAATTTACATATCGTAACTCGACAAGGGATGAAAACTAGGAATGATAACCCCCAAATAAGCAAGATAAAATAAAAAGATGTTTATCCTAACCCAGTTGAAGAAAAAAAAAATATTAAGATGCAACAAATATATTTAGAGAATTTGCTCGACAGGAAGAAGAAGATGATAATAAATAGGACACAGTAAAAGAGCTAATACAGTTGGTACAAAAAGATAAAACAATATCACAATTCATTGACTTACTACATATAAAATAAAACACAACAAAAACACCCAAAAAAAAATAAAGAATATCTGCAGCTTAAACCAAAAAGATAAAAGTGATTCCGACCCACTTGTCGACTTGGAAATTGAAGGATACCATGTTCGACAAGTTGTACTCGATTTCGGATCACAGGTAAATATTATGACTCGAGACACATGGGAACAGTTAGGCAGACCTCGATTATATGAATCAGGCACATACCTGAAACTGGCAGACCAAGGCCTAATTGAGCCTATTGGAGTCTGGAAAAATGTTGACACAACGATAAAAGGTATATCAACTAAAGTTGACTTCGAAATTATTAACCCTAAGTAAGGATCCGGTTCCTTCCCAGCGTTAGTAGGTCGACCTTGGGGGAGAAAAATGAAAGCCTCGATATCCTTGGACAAAGAAAGAATCAAATTAAAAGGGAATGGACAAAAATTCATAGTACCTATTCATCCATCCCAAGGAGAACCTTGGACAAAACCAATTGATGAAGAAGTTGACATCCGAAAACTATATCAGATACAAAATAATGAAGATTACACAGAACCTAATACATATGGTGAACTTTACATAGGAAACCAAGACTCAGTAGGATACAATTCAGATGCAGAACTATATGATTGGGAGGTTGAAAACTATGAAACAAAAGCAAGAGGATGCTGGAATATTCAAAAAGTACAGAAGAAACCAGTCAAACAATGCTTTGTGGTGTCTAGCATCCCAAAAATATTTGAAAAGAAAATTAGGGAATATCCTACATTACAACCAACAAATATAAATACCACAAAAATCCCAAGTTATAAAGAAAGAGAATCACCAGTTATGCATGTAGAGCAAGTATCTAGGAACATCGGTGAACATGGCTGACTACAAAGTTTAGTAGAAACTTTTACAGGACAAGCTGCTAGATGGTGGGATACCCATCAGTCAAGACTGCAGACATGGAGAACAAATTCGACTTATTTTGTAGAAAGGTTTGGAGGAAAGAATTTAACCAACCAGGCTCAGATACCTATATTTACCCAAGGACAGGATCCAGAAAACCATATAAAGACATGTGAAAAAGAATGGAAACGACTTGGGTACAAAGATGAACGTGCATGGCCACACCTATTCCCATCAACCCTCTCTGACTTACCAAAAAAATTATATAAAATGGAAGAAACCCAAGGTGAAACATTCCTATGGCATGAACTCAGAGAAAATTTGATCAAAGATTTCAACTTTATACGACAAGATGAGAATTTGGTCGAAACAACAAAACAGATTAAAGAATTTATACAGCCGACATAAAACAAACCCTTAAAAGATAACCGACAAACAATGGACTGTAACAATATACAAACCGGTAACGACCATTTTCACAATCGACATCATGCCCATCGACACGATACCATCGACCACTTTCATAACCGACATCGACCGACGACCTCGATATACCCATCACGCATTCATGAATTCGAGCGCCAAAACCAAATCACCACTAACGCACACTCAAGTGTTCTTGCTGGACCATCACGTCCGCCATTAATACACTCCTCGACAAAAACATCCAACTCTTCAACTATAAATACTGAACCTCCAAAGGATCATTCACTGCAATTCAAACAGAGAGAGCAACAGAGCAACCAGAATACTAAAAGCCAAGAACATTGAAGTAAAATCAACCAGCAGACCGACAAGATGGCACCAAAACAGACCAGAGCCTCAGCCAAGACCAAGGAACTACAAACTGCGGAGACACCATTAGTGAGGAGACTAAAGAACATCAGGAACGCTAAGATGCAAGAGGGCTCATGGACAAAACTATGGGCCGAGATAAAAGAGTGGGCTTACGTTGACAATAAACCTACCCCCACTACACAAAAGATACAACACAGTACCATTGTAAATTATGTCAACGCGTCACTCATGGCCAGTTTTGCAGGCACAAAAGAAACATCAGTAAAATTTATCATAAGCCGGTTCCACAATGACCGATTTTACTTCGATCGACTGATCGATATCTCTGGGGAAGTCATTTACAAACTGATAGGGCTATCAAACAAAGGAGACCCAGTACCTGTCGGTATCAAAGAAGGATTGGCCGAAGAACTAATAGGGTTAGCATCTGGAAAAAACTCGAAAGGGTTAATGATTAGTCACATAATAGCTCGAACACCATAGATTGCGGCCAAAATCATAGCTATCACACTCACAATGGCAGGTCACGGAAGTGACCTCAAACTGGATATGTTAGAGGCAGTAGACACCATTGCAACCAATGGAAAGGTATACAGATGGGATAAGTATGTCGTCAACATGATCAAAAACATCTGTGAGAAATGCCAAGAGACGAGAGGAATTATCAGGTTCTCGTCCCTTATCTTATGGATAGTAATGTTCTCTATTTGCCCTGAAGGAGACAAAAAAATTCAAGAACTGACAAGATTTCATATGTGGAGATTCAAACCGTTCTCCCAGAATGGAGCAATGAAGGAAATTGCCAATGGAAAGGTGTTGTTGGAAAATTGGCTCCAGCAGCTCAAAGTCCGCATGACTAGATGGAAGGTGCCTCAGAACATTCGATGAAGTCTGCCCAAAAAGGCCCACATCTAGCTAGAGCTTGACCATACTGTGGTGTGGTACATGCAGGGTGCCAAAACAAATGCAAAGAGCCTCGACTACTACCTGAGAGTCGAAGAAATCTTTCAGGAGCTGTCTCAATACGCTGGAACAAAAGTTCCAATAGCAACAAGAGCAAAGGAAACAGACTTCTCGATAGAGGAGCCGTTGACAGAACATGAGAAGGAGGAGGATCATGAGCTTAACTTATACATCAGTACCTTTGTGTCGAAGGAGACACTCGTCGAAGGCACTGGCCAACTACAAATAATAATTAAGCCTCCGACAATACAAAGGGAAGAGACACACGCAGAACAACAGGTAACCAATCCTACTAAAGAAAGTCTCATCCCGACCCAAGACCCTAGGGGAGAAATAGAAACTAAAAATCTAGAGTATGCTCTCACCAAGGACAATATAACCAGATTGTCGAAAGAGATAGCATCCTCGAGAAAAAGAAAGAAAACACAGGAACAAGAACAAGGGAAAGGTAAGCGCAGGCTTAATGATTGCAGAGTCTTCAGAGGATGAGGAGGAACTGGTAGCTACGACCCTTGACATATTAGAGGATGCCGCAGTAAACAAAGTGTCGATGGAGACCCAATTTCAAAAATTTGTCGAGGCAGGGGCACACCAAGGTTGACCAAGGAAGGCGAAGAGCACAAACACTTCGACAGCCGAAAATAATGTGGATCTTGTGTCGACACCGCCACCTCCGTCTCCGACAAAAATAACAGAGGAGATAATACCTCAATAGCTTTCAGTGAGTCCACTGGACTTATGTAAGAATGCTATGTCGAAGGCTGTGAAGGAAAAATACAACCGTGACAGAGGCCTCCAGGCATACATTGGAAAACTGCTTGAAATATTCATCACGGTACAAAAACTCTCTACCAAAGCCCCTTTGTTTGAAGCTGGTGGATCCAGAAAACCAGGCCAAGTACTCCAGAGGCTAAATAATTTTGCAACTGTGACTTCGACCTTTGAGAGAAACCCTGACAAAGAAGCTGAAGTTGTCACACGGCGGATCATATCTATCACTCCGACCAACCCTGAACCCCATCCACCAGCCCCTGAACCGACCGGAGATGAGGAAAGAGAAAACATGGAGGACATAAGTCGAGAAATCAACCAAATGTTCTCCGACTTGGATTCACCCCCTTAGATCGACAATCCACCACTCGACCACAATTCCACGAACCCAATCACACCTGACCATTCAACAACCCCATCACCACCACCTCATGACTTAGAACCCTTAATTCAACCAGCTGCACCAGAACCACCTCCACCGCAACCATTAGCAACAACCACATCCACTTCTGGTCCCTCTACATCCAACCAACCAGAGGAACAACCAGATGCAGCAATCATCCCACCACCCCAACCAGAAATACCATCCATCACTGCTGCCCCACAAACAGAAAATCTAGTTTTGACTCTTACAGGCACATGGGTGCCACAACAAACAGAGCCACACAAGCATAAGAAGAAGAAGGAGAAAAATAAGAAGGATCACCATGAACAGACGACAATGGTCCATATCAGTCAGCTTGGGTCAACCACTGCAGTCGATGCAACCAAGTTGAGAGATATAGAGCTAGGACAACTCCTGGAAACCCTAGCAGTCAAAGCAAAGACAAGGAGCCAGCAGAGACATAAGGAGCTCGACAACAATGAAAAAGAACAAGTCAAGTTCCTCAACAGCTGCAGAAACCTTGTACAATCGGTAATACCAGGACCAGCACAGGTCGACACCGAAAAACCACTAGAAAGAGCTTATCAGCTGTTTGAGAGCATGGTGTCGGCGCTACAGGCACAAATTCAGGACACAAAAGAGGAGCAGAAAGAAGAAACTATTTGACTATTGATGGAGCAGCACATAGCCTTTCCATAAGCATACAAGGTGTTGCAAGATCACATGGAGGAGTCTGTCATCACAGAAGAAATACTGTGAGATTGGCCTGCTTACTACGGGTGAGTCTATCAACAAACCAGACAGACCTGACAGGAGATCCAAGCGCTTGAGAAAAGAAAAAGCACTGACGTAGCACTTAGAAGCACAATTGAAGATCAAATAGTGCTTGAAATAGCCAAACTGCAGAAGCTCAAGCGAGAAGCACATCAGTGGGTGCAACAAGCCATTCCAAACCTGGAAAAAGTAGACATCATCTTCCTGCAGATGAAAATACTACTGGAGACAGTGGAGAAAAAAGACTAGCTTATGGGTCCTGACATGGAAAAAATAACGCAAGTTTCCATACCAGAGAAAATGTCAATCTTATTCAGTTTGACTACACTAACCATCGACATACAGAAAATTTTGCAGAGTTGGATAGATTTCCAACATCAGCTAGTAGTGACAGCTAAAGCAATTGTCGAAGTCTGTGTACAGAAAAGACCAACCATCAGACTTCATAGCCCATGAAGATCAAGCACAAAGAATGACTACTTAGACGGACAAAGAAAATTTGGGTACCTCCCTGTTTCTTTGGGAGGAAGAAACGTTTCGTTCGTGGGGGAGATGTTGGAGGAGCAAGTCGGTAAGCCAACTTGAATGATAGCCGACTTAGTCGATCAGCTGACTAAATCGATCAGCCGACTAGTTAGCGATTAGGTCGGCCACCTAAGGTCGTGTCGGTTGAGTGAACCGACAAATAGTTATTTGTAACTGTTTGTAATTCATATATATTAGGTTTTTGAGCCAGATGAGAACTCGGTTCAGTTCTCTGTATTGTATGGACCCTCTCATGTTAATATAATTTGTTATTCTATCTACTTGTTCTTATCTCTTGTCTCTATTATGTATGTATGTTTTAGTATGTATTATTGGTAACCTTATGTGATTGGTAACCTTATGTGATCCTTCCATTACTTTGGGGGATTTAGGGACCATTGGTATTTATACTTCACTATCTGTAAGACTTAAGGCAGCTGCTAGAGCTCCCTTGACTTCCCACAATTTATCTTCCCCTCAAGAACTGACAAGATTTCATATGTGGAGATTCAAACCATTCTCCCAGAATGGAACAATGAAGGAACTTGCCAATGGAAAGGTGCTATTGGAAAACTGGCTCCAGCAGCTCAAAGTCCACATGACCAGATGGAGGGTGCCTCAGAACATCCGATGAAGTCTACCCAAAAAGGCCCACATCTAGCTAGAGCTTGACCATACCGAGGTGTGGTACATGCAAGGTGCTAAAACAAATTCAAAAAGCCTCGACAGCTACTCGACAGTCGAAGAAATATTTTGGGAGCTGTCTTGACAGGCTGGAACAAAAGTTCCAATACCAACAAGAGCAAAGGAAACAGACTTCTCGATAGAGGAGCCGTTGACAGACCAGGAGAAGGAGGAGGATTATGAGCTTAACTTATACATCAATACCTTTGTGTCAAAGGAGACACTGGTCGAAGGCACTGTCCGACTACAAATCATAATTAAGCCTCCGACAGCACAAAGGGAAGAGACACACGCAGAACAACAGGTAACCAATCCGGTTGAAGAAAGTCTCATCCCGACCCAAGACCCAAGGGGAGAAATAGAAACTAACAGTCCAGAGTATTCTCTCACCAAGGACAATATAACCAGATTGTCGAAGGAGATAGCAGCCTTGAGAAAAAGAAAGAAAACACAGGAACAAGAGCAAGGGAAAGGTAAGCGTAGGCTTATCATTGCAGAGTCTTCAGAGGATGAGGAGGAACTGGCAGCTACGATCCTCGACATATTAGAGGATGCTGCAACAAACAAAGTGCCGATGGAGACTTGATTTCAAAAATTTGTCAAGGCAGGGGCACAACAAGGTAGACCAAATAAGGCAAAGAGCACAAACACTTCGACGGCCAAAAATAATGTGGATCTTGTGTCTACACCCCCACCTCCGTCTCCGAAAAAAATAACAGAGGAGATAATACCTCAACAACTTTCAGTGAGTCCAATGGACTTATGCAAGAATGCTATGTCAAAGGCTGTGAAGGAAAAATACAACCGTGACAGAGACCTCCAGGCATACATTGAAAAACTGCTTGAAATATTCACCATGGTACAAAAAATCTCTACCAAAGCCCCTTTGTTTGAAGCTGGTGGATCCAGAAAACCTGGCCAAGTACTCCAGAGGCTAAAGTCTTTTGCAACTGTGACTTCGACCTTTGAGAGAAACCCTAACAAAGAAGCTGAATTTGTCACACGGTGGATCACGTCTATCACTCCGACCAACCCTGAATCCCATCCACCAGCCCCTAAACCGACCGGAGATGAGGAAAGAGAAAACATGGAGGACATAAGTCGAGAAATCAACCAAATGTTCTCCAACTTGGATTCGCCCCCTCAGATCGACAATCCACCACTTGGCTACACTTCCACCAACCCAATCACACCTGACCATTCAACAACCCCATCACCACCACCTCCCGACTCAGAACCCTTAATTCAGCCAGCTGCACTAGAACCACCTCCATTGCAACCATTAGTGACAACCACATCCACTTCTGGTCCCTCTGCATCCAACCAACTAGAGGCACAACCAGATGCAGCAATCATCCCACCACCCCAACCAGAAATACCATCCATCACTGTTTCCCCACAAACAAAAAATCCAGTTTTGACTCTTACAGGTACACGGGTGCCACAACAAACAAAGCCACACAAGCACAAGAAGAAGAAGGAGAAAAAGAAGAAGGATCATCGTGAACAGACGACAATGGTCCATATCAGTCAGCTTGGGTCAACCACTACAGTCGATGCAACCATGTTGAGAGATATAGAGCTAGGACAACTCCTAGAAACCCTAGCAGTCGAAGCAAAGACAAGGAGCCAGTAGAGACGTAAGGAGCTCGACAACAATGAAAAAGAACAAGTCGAGTTCCTCAACAACTGCAGAAACCTTGTACAATCGGTAATACTAGGACCAGCATAGGTCGACACCCACAAACCAATAGAAAGAGCTTATTAGCTGTTTGAGAGCGTGGTGTCAGAGCTGCAGGCACAAATTCAGGACACAAAAGAGGAGTAGAAAGAAGAAACTATTTGACTATTGATGGAGCAACACGCAGCCTTTTCAGAAGCATACAAGGTGTTGCAAGATCACATGGAGGAGTCTGTCATCATAGAAGAAATACTGTGAGACTAGCTTGCTTATTACGAGTGAGTCTATCAGCAAACCAGGCAGAACTGACAGGAGATCCAAGCGCTTGAGAAAAGGAAAAGCACTGACGTAGCACTTAGAAGCACAATTGAAGATCAAATAGTGCTTGAAACAGCCAAAATGCAGAAGCTCGAGCGAGAAGCACATCAGCGGGTGCAACAAGCCATTCCAAACCTGGAAAAAGTAGACATCATCTGCCTGCAGATGAAAATACTACTGGAGACAGTGGAGAAAAAGGACTAGCTTATGGGTCCTGACATGGAAAAAATAACGCAAGTTTCCATACCAGAGCAAATGTCGATCTTATTCAGTTTGACTACACTAACCATTGACATACAGAAAATTTTGCAGAGTTGGACAAATTTCCAACATCAGCTGGCAATGACAGCTGAAGCAATTGTTGAAGTCTGTGTATAGAAAAGACCAACCATCAGACTTCATAGCCCATGAAGATCAAGCAAAAATAATGACTATTTAGACGGACAAAGAAATTTTGGGTACCTCCCTGTTTCTTCGGGATGAAGAAACGTTTTGTTCGTAGGGGATATGTTGGAGGAGCAAGTCAGTAAGCTGACTTGAATGATAGCCGACTTAGTCGATCAGCCAACTAAATCGATCAGCCAACTAGTTAGTGATTAGGTCAGCCACCTAAGGTTGTTTCGGTTGAGTGAACCGACAGGTAGTTATTTGTAAATGTTTGTAATTCATATATATTAGGCTGTTCAGCTGGATGAGAACTCGGTTCAGTTCTCTGTATTGTATGGACCCTCTCATGTTAATATAATCTATTATTCTATCTACTTGTTCTTATCTCTTGTCTCTATTATGTATGTATGTTTTAGTATGTATTATTGGTAACCTTATGTGATTGGTAGCCTTATCTGATCCTTCCATTACTTTGGGGGATTTAGGGACCATTGGTATTTATACTTCACTATCTGTAAGACTTAAGGCAGCTGCTAGAGCTCCCTTGACTTCCCACAATTTATCTTCCCCTCAAGCACTTAGAGCATTGTCACCTAATGGGCATGTTTCCCCATGAAAATTCTCACTATGAACATCCGTGGTTTTGGGGGGATTACCAAACAGAAACCCATCTGTTCCTTATTTTTGTCTCTAAATCCTGATAGGATCCTCATTCAGGAAACTATGTGAAACCACTATCATGCACTTCATCTTTGTTTTCCAAAACCAAACATGTGTGGGAATTTTGTGGCATCGATTCTTCAGACTTCTCTGGGGCCTCTTAATTGGATGGAACCCTCTTCTTTTTCGTTGTAAAGCTTTTGTCTCCTATGTTGGTATTTTGATAAAAGTTAGGTTCAAAGGCCTTATCTCTGAGCTCTCTATCCCCAACTTCTATGGCCCTTACACTAACAGAGATTTTTTCTGGAACAATGTACTGCCCGGGGACTTATTTGAACTACCTAATATCCTACTTTATGGGGATCTAAACTTCACTCTCTCTGATGCAGAAATATGGGGCAACAAATCTCATGTTGATATGTTGGCTCCCTTCTTCTCTCAACTACTGGCAAGTGCCAATGTGGTGTATTTGGCCCCTCACTCTCCTAGTCTAACTTGGAGAAATGGGAGGGTTCGAATTGAGGGAATCAACAAAATATTGGATAGATTTTTGGCATTTGTTCATATCCTCCCCATATTCAACCACTACAGATCCTGGACCCTACCCTCGGTGATCTCTGACCACTACCTTGTCTTCCTGGAATGGGAAGTCCTGTCTTCCTCTCCTCAAGTTTAATCGGGCCTAGCTATTGGAGAAGGATTTTCCCACTATTGTAAACACTTCGTGGGCCTATGATAGTTCACTTTTGGCCTGTGATCACATGGCTCTACTCACTCACAACCTCAAAAGGCTCAAAAGTGTAGTAAAAGGCTGGGAAAAAAAGCAGACACACATAAGGAATAAAGAGATTATTGGAATTGACCAAAAGATCCATTCTCTCCTTAATTTACGAACCTCGGGTATACTTACTGATTGTGAATCTACATAGTGGTCTTCTCTTAAAAATAGAAAGGAAAGCTACCCAGCTCATGAAGTATTGACATGGAATCTTAAAAGTAGAGCCATTTGGATTAGTGAAGGAGATGCTTACACCAAATTCTTCCATAATTATGCTTCTGCTAGAAGTCATTCCAAAACTATTTGGGCTTTTAAGAATCGGGAAGGAGAACTTATGGAAGATGAAACCCACCTCAAACTATTGGGTGAACTACACTTCGCAGATATCTTCAAAGATGACGACAATACAAGCATTGTTGATCAACTTAAAGTAATCAATCTCTTTCCCTCTTATGTGCAGGAGGAAAAATTTGGTATCTTCCTCTTAGAGATCACACTTTCGGAAGTTGAAGAAGAATTAAAAGGGTTCAAAAAGGATAAGAGCCCTGGCTTGGATGGATGGCCGCTGGAGTTATTTCTCTACTTCTTCGACTTGGTGGGATCAGAACTCCTCAAAGATATTGAACACTCTCGAATTGAAGGGAAGGTTATCAATTCCATTAATGCCACGTTCCTTACACTCATCCCCACATGTGAGAAGCCTCTTACCTTTGCAGACTTTTGACCTATCTCACTATGCAATTTGATTTACAAGCTCATCTCCAAAATTGTTGATATTCGCCTGAAGCCTTTCTTGGACAAGGCCATCTCAGGCCAGCAGTATGGATTCCTCAAGAAGACATATCATTGAACCTGTGGAAATCACTCAGGAAATCCTACACACGATCAAATCCAAGAAATTGCAAGTTATGGTACTCAAGTTGGACCTTGTCAAAGCATTTGATCGAGTAAATTGGACTTTCTTACAACTTTTCCTTCTCCAAATTGGTATTCCTGTTGATTGGGTGAACTAGATCATGGGTTGTGTCATCTCCTCAAACTTCTCAATATTTGTAAATGGCATCCCATCAAATTTCTTCCCAGCTTCCGGTGGTATACGACAGGGTTTCCCCCTATCCCCTCTCCTCTTCATTTTGGTAATTGAAAGTCTTAGTCTTATTATTATTGACGCATCAAGGAAAGGCAAGATCAAAGGGATCAAAGTCTCTTCCAACCTGTCTATTACACACTTTCTCTTTGTTGATGATGTTATTTTGTTTGGGCTGGGGTTACTGGAAGAATGGCAAGCTTATAAAGAAGTTATTGATCTCTTATGTTCAGCTACAGGTATGACCATTAGTTTAGAAAAGTCATCCTTCCTGTACAATGAATTGGATGTGGAGACTAGGGATCTCATTTCCTCCATCCTCCCCTGCAAAATGGATCCACTATCTACAGGTTTTAAATACCCTAGGTACCGTATCAAACCTTTGGGTTATCGCACCAATGATTGGAGATGGATCATTAAATTTTTTGAAAAAAGAACCTGTAACCGGGCTTACAGATTGCTATCACTTGGCGGAAGGCTAATTCTTGTCAGGTATGTACTCTTGGGGTTAGCTGTATACTGGTTTTCGTTAGCCCATATACCTAAATCCTTATTGAATTGTCCGAGGTGCTGCATTTTTACTTTTCTTTGGGGAAGCACAGGTGGTAAACAAAAGATGCACTTGGTGGATTGGCACACCATCTCCAAATCCCATGAAAATGGTGGATTGAACATAAAAAACATGGAATGGTATGGTATGTTTCTCATAATGAAAAGTCTATGGGTGGTATTAAATGGTAATGGAACCTGGAGCCATTTTATTGGCCATAAATATCTTAAAAACTTATATGTGGATGACTGGCTGCGCAAACAGTGCTTTCCTATATAAGGTTCATCCTACTTTTGGAATGGTTTTATAAGAATTATTTCTTGTATCACCATACAACTGGGTTTGAAGGTTGGAGATGGTAAGCGTATTAGACTGGGAGTTGACCCTATAGCTAGTATGAACTCCTCCTTCATGCTTTCCGAGGGCCTCAAAGACTATCTCCACGATTATGGAATATCAAATCTCAATCAAGCACGAAATATGGATGCTGGATCAAACCATTGGTCATACTGGTTATCAACTGCTGATTTGGATATGGGAGGTAGATGGAAGGAATAAATGATAGATTATGTTAAAGGGTTGACTCATGGTGGCATCGAATTAAAGGAATTTGAGGACACTTTATTATGGATGCACAAAAAGGTTTTAGGTATTGTCTCTGCGAGTATGGCCTATGATCTCATTGTCTCGACTTTATTGCCTCTATCACCTGTTATATCTCACTCCTAGTTATGGTGTCGTAATGTTCCTTTAAAAATTAAATTCTTTTCGTGGCTTTGTATTGAAAATCACATAAATACTTGGGACAATTTGAGGAAAAAAAAGGATGGGCTGGGACCAATAGATGTAGCCTTTGTAGAACTAATGAAGAATCTGTTAGTCATCTCTTTGTTGGTTGTTCCTTTGTTCAATCTATCATCAACATTTTGCACAGAAATTTTATCTGTCCTCTGGTTTGGAATGATTCATCTTTACTAGGTAATTTAGAAGACCGGTTCAAAAGGGAAAGGGAATGCATCTATCTTCCCTTATTCTTCATCTGGAACTTGTGGATCTCCTGAAATTACTGCATATTTGAAGACAAGCCACCTGCAATGATCCCTCTCTCCTACAAAATTTTGGATCAGGTCAACTCCTATCATGTTGACTGTAAAATAAAATCTAGATACAGGAACATTGGTAATGCCCATGTCTTAACTTATCGATCAGGATCTTTTGATGGTGCTGCAACAAATAAGATTGGAGGAGCTGGTATTTATCTATTGATTAGTCAGTCTCACCTTTTTTTGCATCAAGATGGGTTATGGGATCATCACCAATACCAGAGTGGAACTATTGGCTCTATTTCACATTTCAAAAGAGATTGGTATCCCCACTCTCCATGTGTATGGGGAATCTTCTGTCATTATAAATTGGGAAAATGATAAGGAAGCACTCATTTCCCTCGATCTAGATTCTTGGTGTGACAACATTGAGGGACTCAAATCCTACTTTCACACGTTAGACTTTCATCATGTCTATAGAGAACACAATGAGAGGGCAAAAAATTTATCCAAGGAAGCTCTCCCCATGGATTCCGATGCTCTCCCCATGGATTCCGACCTTATTTCCTTCACAGAATACTATGAAGGAATACCTATTGGGGTAGATAAGCTTAAGCTCTTCTAGAGATGAGCTTGTACATCATACTCATGAACCATTTTGGTTATTTGATTTTGAGTATGGATGCTTGAGTTTTCTTAGAGGATCATTTTGGATACTTAGGGTTGACATTGTTCACCTCTGAGGGTTTGATATTAGTACTATTCCTCGAGAACTTCCTTGGATAAACTGAACTGGAATATTTATGTCTCCTCTTATGACATGTTTGGATTGGTCTTACCTGTTAAAGCTGGCTAGTGGATGGTTTCTTCAATGAACCTTGACTGGTCCTACAATTTTGCATTGTATGCTCTTGAGAACTATCTTTTGAACTAGCTCTGATATGATATATACAATATCATGGTGATGTAACCAGTTTCCTTTGATTCAATATTGAATAACAAGGAACATCTATTTTTCTTCTAAAAAAAAAAGTGAATGAGAGACAAAGTACGGATTCTTGGATGTTTATAAAGACATATGTCTATGCAAATTTTTGGTAGAGATATTAACGAAGTGATAATAGAATTTTATATGGATGTTTTGCTATGATAACATGACATTGTTAAATACTAAGCTATTAGGAAAAGAAAGGGTTTTTTATGGTGCTATTGTATTGTTCTATAGTTAAGCAAGAGCAAGGGAATGCATATTAGAGCAGGAAGTAGGTTATCTCGTAGTAGCCATACAAGCCAAAATTTTATTGGTAACTCCATAGAGAGTACCAATTTCTCTGTATTTTCATTGGATATTGAAGAAGAAAAGAGCAACATATAATCCTCACTTTTTTGGGTTTTTCTTCATAGTAGGTTTTCCCAAGGTATATCTTGTGTTATCTGTGTGGATGCGTTATTTTTTTTCTATATGTTTTCCTTCAGTTTCAATTTATTTTAGCATTTTGTGGAATTAAGCTAATACAATGAATCTTGAGTCTTCATTAAACACTACATAACTAAGAGTTTGTAGAAAGTTATAAGATATGTTGTGTGAACTATTCTAGTGGAATATCCACGAAAAAATATAGATCATATTGTTATCAGAGTGGTTTTGTTTGGGGTTTTTCTAGGAAATTGCATGATCCAAAAGTTGGCCAAAAAAAGTCTTCAAACCCTAGCTATGGTGGACAAGTTTAGTGGAGAACTGAGAGATGAATTTGAAAAGCGATCTGCGAAACTAGAAATAGAAGTCATTGAGATATCTCACAATACATCAATCCTTATGGTATCTTTAGAGAGAAATTTTGGAACTTTCAAGTAGTTTGGTGGATCTAACTCATAAGCGGGATAAGATGGGAAATTGGGTGGACAATGAAGACCCAAAAAAGAAGTTGAAAAAAGTGTTAGAGAAAGAAAAACCAAGTTCTAACAACAACAATTCTTCCCAATCTCTCTATAAAGTGGAAGCAAAAGTGGACATCAAACTCCATCAAGGTGAGATCGATGATATTAAGTTGAACCAATGGTTGCAATAGTTGGAATTTTATTTTAGAGTCCATAATATAACATACGAGCGAAATATATCATTTGCTCAACTAAAGTTGGAGGGCCATACCCTAACTTGGTGGGAAATCCATATGGAGATACTTTGGTTGAAGGGTGATCCCTCGATAACTAAGTGGGAGGACTTAAAACCTTAACAACTGTGAATTTCTCAGAAGTTTATGGTGTATTTGGGGTATGTGATTGGGGGATGAAAACTTCAGATTGTTGTTGAAAGGATGGATACCCTCACCAAGTGACCAAATCCTACAAATGTCATTGATGTTAGGATCTTTTTGGTGGTAGCACAATACATTTGGAAGTTTATAGCTTTGTTTTCAGCTATGGCTACACCTCTCTATGACATAACAACTAGTGGAAAGGGTTTCCAGTGGGGAAATAATCGAAATAAATTCTTTGAAGAGCTCAAACAAAAGATCAATAAAGAACTACTTCTCACATTGCCAAACTTATATAATCCTTTTGAATTGGAGATAGATGCAAATGGATATGCTATGGGAGTTATTTTGATGCAAGGAGGAAGGTCAACATGTTAATATTATGAAATGTTGCATGGTAGAGTCTTGAGAACTACCCTACATATGACAATGGAATCTATACCTTGGTTCAAGCTATTATGAAATGGAAGCTCAATTAGAGGAAATTTGGGGTCTAAAATGGGCCTCCATATAAAATTAAAAAAAAGTCACATCACATTACAAATATGCCATGTCAAATTAAATCTAATGAAAATCTAATGAAAGTCAACATGACTATCTATTTGTGGTAGTTGACAAGTTCAGTAAGATGTGCATTCTCATGACTTGTACAAAGACCATAAAAGGACAAGAAGCAACACCCTTGTTCTTTGAAAAGGTCTAGGTGCACTTTGGGATACCAAGAAGCATCATCTCGGATAGAGATACAAATTTCCTAGTTCATTTTGGACTACACTTTGGAAGAAGATGGACAGTAAGTTGAAGAGGTCTACAACTTTCCATCCACAGACAAATAAGCAAGTAAAAGTGGTGAACATGACATTGGTTCAAATCTTGAGGGGCTATAATTAGAAGCATCCAAAGGCTCGAGATGAGAATTTAATATACACCCAACACTCTTATAATAGAGTAGTCCACACTTCTATTAGTAAGCCCCCTTTTGAAACTTGTTTTGGATATCGTTGCCACGTTCACATGTGGATGTTGTATGTAGAAAACAAGGGGGAGTGAGGGAAGACACCATAGGTGAAGCATTAAGAGATGAAAAATTTATTAATAAGATTAGGAAAATCCATTTTCAAGTATATGAGACATTGAAAAGTCAAAGGAAAAATACAAGGCCAAACATGACCAATAAAGGGCCGAGAAAACATTCAAGATGGAAAATAAAGTTTGGTTTCACTTGAATAAGGAAAGCCTACAAGGTCTTGGTAAGAAGATCAAGGCACTGTGGTATGGTCTCTTTAAAGTGTTTGAGAAGGTAGGAGATAATTCCTACAAACTCAGTCTACCCCCATATATGTGCATTTACTTAGTAGTGAATGTGGAAAATCTGAAACTCTTTGAACCTTTCATGTTGGACCAAGAACTTGAGAAGGTCTTACCTTCTATAGAGGGCTTAGCACCAAAGGCTTAGATAGAGTTAATAGAATATACAATTTTGTAGAAGAAATCCATAACAACCAAACGAGGACACTACGAAATCTGGCAGGATGGATTGAAAGGACAACTTCCACGCTAGGCTAAACGATATTTGAAGGAGAAGGTGGAGGAAATTTTTTCTCACTACATTTAGTAATTCTTTTGGTGACCAAAAGTCTCCCAAAATGGAGAGATATGATCTGAAATGGATCAATATATGATTTGTCATCTACTTCGGTGCTTTCTGGTTAGGTTGGATGAATTGGCCTTAAATAGGGCCCATTTTAGGGGCCAGTCGTACTTTGCAGATTTAGGGTCTAGAATCTTTTGAGGCCCATTTGAAGACTTAAAAGATGTTTTTTTGGGTCAAAAGTTTATGAAGAAAGTTTTCCCTTTTCAACATTGTTCAACACTCTAAGAGATTTCCAATGACACAAAGATCACCTCAATCAGAGTTCGCAGGAGGAAGTTATGCCTCTTGCGAGTTGACCTATCATGTTGACCACTATGGTGACTAATGGATTCCACGCTAGCTTTCATTATTGTGTAGAGCAAGTCAAATGTGGATTTGCAAAAACATTCTATATGATCCAAAACCCTAATCCTAATTGGGAGTTGGGGCATGTAAAAGCCCTAAAACTAACCTTAAAGACTATCAAGACATTGTTAAATAGTGGACTACAAGGAGAAGAAAAAATTCTATTCCTATAATGTTATTGTATTGTTTCATAAATGAGTAGTAACAAAAAAGTAGATATCAAAACATAACACATGAAGTAATGCAATTACCATCTAAACCACAATGTCATAAATAATTCCATAAAAAATACCACAAATATATTAAATTTACAATTTACAATGTAAAATAAATCAAACCATAATAAAATATATATATATAACAATTTCTTAAAAACCCCATGCGATATCTTGGCATTCTAAAATTAACAAATTCAACTGCACATTGTGAGCAAAATGTTGAGTCTGTCTTCTCAATGAAGGCAAATTTATTTAAATCAAGAATTCCGACACATGGAAAAGCATGGCCCTAACCTCCGAGTGCATTTTGTTTTTTTGTGTGAGAGTGTAATGATGAATTGTTGTGCATGCTTTATATATGAATTGTTGTGCATGCTTTATATCCTGAATTATATCAAATTTGACAAGTAAATTATACGCAAAAGATCGTGTTAAAAGAAAAGCTCACCATTAACTACACAAAGGATATTTAATGCGAGGACTATTTTACAATTTCGGTATGATTTCTTCATTCTTATTAAATGGTACGTCCAAATATTATATATAATACTACCTCACCAACTTGGGTTTTTTTTGCATGTGGTATGGGTCATGTGTTTCTTATGGGCGAGCAATATTTCTTATGCTATGCAGCATTTAATGCTACGGCGGTCGCACTGTCCGCCGTCGCATTAAATGCTGCATAGCATATGCAGTATTGTTCGCCGTTTCTTATGACCGACACATATGAAAAAAGTTGCAGTAATGATAGAAATGTGAATTGTGGTTGAAGTTTGAGTAGTAGTTGTTGGGAAGATTATGTTGAATTATATATTAATGTGTGGTATCGGAGTAAACTATAAATAAGAAATTTGTTTATGTTTGTTTAGTTTTAATGATGATGCAGAACACATGATATAGGGTATTATGTGATATTATAGAAAGCTAAAGTTGTTTCTTTAATCTTTGAGTAAGGTTTAAAATTATTTTTATTTGGTTAAGAGATTGTCTTCCTCTAAAGTAAGGAAACATGTTAACAACTCAAGACCAAGATGCATTTGACAAGACTAGAAGTATACCCCTTAGAAACTACCAATAAATTATTTCAGGTGGCATGGTTTTCCTTGAATTATGGTGATGAGACAACTCACATTTGTAGATAGTAACCAGTCATCATTGTCCTCACTGCCAATTTAATAATTGAATTATATCTTTAATTCTCAGGCTTTTATGATCCAGATTATGATGAGGGTTGTTTTCCATATCCATTGCATACATTTATTAATTGGGCATTTTAGACCAATCGAACTATAATGGGTTTTATCACTTTTGAAAAATAAAATAAAATAAAATTATGAACCTTAAGTTATAACACAAAGAGAAGGTGAGTTTGAAGCAATGTGAAATCTAAATTTAGTTATATAGTAGAAATTAGAAGGTACTATCGACTCTCTATCTTTGACAAAGACAGTTTTGGGCATTTCAAAATTAAGCTTAGCAATCGTAATAATCAACATCACTTCGAAACCTCGTAACACAAGATAAAACTTGCGTTGAGTTATAATTTATAACTTCACAACTTATGATTGGAAAAAATGATATTGGTTATTTTTTTTAAACTTATAAACCAATCTTTCAACAATGATAGAGAAATATAATATAGAGACTTTCAACACAAGCTCTATGCAAGAAAACCATGGCTTGGATTTTGTCTCCTTTGCATACTTGGAAGCTAGGTATTTCGTTGAATTCGTGTTGATTGGCATTGTCAATATAGGAGTAAATAAATTAAAGTCAATTCATTGGTTACTATGTTAAATTTTAAATTAGTTTTACTACAAATTTCATAAGTATGTGAGAAATGCACACCATTTTTATATAATTCATAGAAAATTGAGTGGTTATTGGAGGTGATTCAACAAACTTATAAAGATGTGTTTATACAAGCTCAAAATTACATCTCGAAATTGTCATAGACAAGGAAGTATTTGTTTCTATGTTATTAGGAATGGAGTAGAAAGTTGTAGATCTTGATACTCAAATCAAATAATTATTTTCCAAAATAGCATAATGAAATAAGAATAATAAGAATAATCTAATTTTAAGGTCACAACCTAGTTAGACACTAAATTGGTGTGTGGGGTCCCTTGTTTGTTGGACAAGGGACCTTTCTATTGCAAGTATAATCATTTGTCGAAGGATTGAGTTAATAAATTGACAAACTGAACTCATTTCTAATGAAAATTCTTCCTCACATGTGATAGGAAATATGTTAGAAGTTATAACTGCATGAGAACTTTAATCATAGAATTGTCTTTTAAGAGTTTTCTCTTTTTAAGACAATAAAATCACCTAACTTTTGAAAATGAATGCATCATAATGAAACTTTACCTTACTCCATAAAATAGACTTATCAAAGGGTTGGGTTTGTCCACTTATTATCTCATTCATTTACCTAGTAAATATCCATTGGATTGAGAGTTCTTGCTCTTCTCTCTAAACCTAACTCAAATAAATCTTAATGAAAAAATAAAAATTTGAAAATAATATTGTCTTTCTCTAAACTTGGAACCACAACACCAAGAATTATACATGATGTGTTTCTATGGACTATGTAATCTCAATGATTACAATTGTATTATCTTGATTAAATTACCTTGACACATCCTAACATATTGTTAACTTAATAATTTTGTGTAACACATAAACTTCTATGAATCAAATTAAAACATTATTTGTCATATACATGATGTTTTGCATTGATTTTTAAATATACACCTCCAACTTTCCATGATTTATCATCTATATATATATATAATGTTTTTGCATTGATTTATAAATATATACCTCCAACTTTCCATGGATCAATTTAAATCTTAATTTAAGATTTACAATTTTTTTTGTTGCATGCATGTATTAATTTATAAACATGCATTTCCAACTTCCCATGGATCAACTTAAAACTTTATCTAACATATACATGATATTTTTGCATTCATCAATAAATATTTAAAAGGAATTCTAAAAAAATTAAAGAATCTGCGCATCAATTTACAACTTGAGCCCTACATGATATTTTTGCATTCATCAATAAATATTTAAAAGGAATTCTAAAAAGAATTAAAGAGTCTCCACATCAATTTGCAACTTGAGCCCAAGCTCATTTGCCATCGATCCATAAATCCCAAAATTACAAGGAAGCAATGAAAAAAGAACAAGGAACCCTGTATTTATTTAGATGTAAGGGCTACAAATTCAAACTCTACATCAATTTTCATGCACTAAATAAGGTAATTGTCAAGGACTTTTTCCATATTTCTTTTTATAAAATAGATTTTGGGATGGTTTTTATAAATAATGCCAAGTAAGAATTGTAAATATATTCGAACTAAAGATTGTTAGACATTTATATTATACTTTATTGCTTAGAACAAAAAATCTCCATCTTCATCATTATGCTTCCGACATTACAATCAACGTAAGTAATGCTCGCCCAATTGTACTCTTACAATAAAGTTTTTATTCCATGATTCACTTTGTCCATTGTAAATGATCAAAACAATGATCAATCAAAAGTGGAGGCAATTTCTTTGTTGATAATTAATAAGTTTACTTTTAGTACTTTTTGAGGATAGAGGGACCTTCGGTACTTTATGAACCCGCTTGCTATTTTTATTATTATTACTTTGTATGTAAATCGAAACAGATTGGGTTTGAAAGTTTTTCGACTGAAAATCTTATTCGTTCTTCAATAAAACAATTTTTATTTTTATGTTTGTTAATGAAATAGTTTTTACTCATTTACTATTTAGAAATATATAGATTGAACTTATAAAAATTATAGTTTGTAAATGAAATATACGTTACAAATAACATTTAATGTTTAAAAAAAATAAAAAACAAATTGCAATTCATTATATTAAAAATGAACCACGTTATCATAGGTTTTATATGCAATTACAAAAATATTTGAATGTTAAAAAAAACAAAAAACAAATTGCAATTCATTATATTAAAAATGAACCACTTTTGATCATGGGCTTTATATGCAATTACAAATATATTTGATTTTTCATTTTTTAAGGTATTTTTCATCCTGAGATTCACAAAAATTTTCACTTCATTATATGTAAGCTCATATGATACATTAGCTCCATCTATAAGGTTGTATATAACAAAAAGTAGTTGCTTTAGTTTGTTTCCTTATTGAAACAAAGCCCTCATTGATATAATTTTTATAGTAGATAATTCCATATATCATGTGCTTGATACCACGGGTTGTTCTTTTCTATCCCTTGACAGTTTGTAAATAAGCTAGGATGTGGTCTAGGATCATGTTCAAAAAACATATCATTTGTCATTTCCCAATGTTGCCACAACCTGTCACCTTCTTGAAGACCTTTCTTTGACAATAGACCTGCCAAGGAGTTCCTTTCTCTATAAATGAGTTGGCCCTAAGAAAAGTTAAGCATAATTTTGTTTGGAAATATAAAGGTTTCAGTCGGAAGAAGAGTTGCGACATAAGAAGAGTCTTCAATGAAAGAGAAGCTGCCATAGAAGCAACTATGAAAAAAGACCGACGACGAGAGAAACCACGACAAAAGAAGAGCATAATAGTTGAAAAGGATAGTTCGGTTGATCATGGGTAATGAATTAGTTAGAATAAAGCACACTTTTGGTAATAAAGCATAATTGTATTTTTAGGCCGATAGTGCTTATTGTCAGTTGTAACTGAATGTACGAGAATAGAAATGATAGCTTGTCGGCTAACATAAACGACTTGGTTGATTAAGACAGGTAAAAGGTTATAAAAGGGGGAACCCAAGCTCTGTGTGGGATTGGTTGCTGATTGTTTTTGTTAGCTAAGTAGTCAGTTGGTTGATTGTTGGTTAAGTCATTGTGTAGGTTGAGGAGGGAAGAAGAGAGTTGTTTAGCTAGAGGATCGATTCAGACTGTGTGTAGATTGACAAAGGAGTGAAGGAGAGAAGAAATTCATAGTCCCAAAACCTGAGAGCATGAGAGGAGAGAAGTCTGTATGAGTTGTAAAGAATATCTAGAAAAGGGTTTGCAAGCTGAGTGCACGGACAAAAGGTGCTAACATATTTCTCATGACAGACGAAGAGCACATTTGTGGTTTTTCTTGGATGGGTTTCCATGTTAACTGTTGTCTCTCTGTGTCATTTATTAATGTGTTTATGTCGAATGCATGTTTGTTGTGAATAAGTAGATTTGAATATGTCGCACTGTATCTGTCTATGAATAATCCCATATATGTATGTGTCCACCGCTTATTGAATAAATATGTAACAAGGCTCTTATGTTGAATACTACAATATGTGTCGACTGGTAAATAGACTGTTATCTTGAATGAATAGACAAGGAATACAAATTATAATCCCTGGCCTCGATCAAGCAATCTGATAAAGTGTTGCATGAGTAGAGATCCCCACATAACTGCAGAAGCTTGGTTCTAACAGTTCCCAATAAGATATCTCGAGTGAGACTACATCTACGTCGTAGGTGTTGCCGTCAGGGTCCTCCTCTGTCGGGCCGATATCTTGGGTCTTTGTTGTTGACTAAGAATATGAACCTGGGTCGATGGGAGGAAGGCCAACACATGCACCATCTCTATTATGTACCCCTGGAATTACTTCTTGAATTTGAGGTGTGGATTGCTTCTATGGTTTGTCTAGATGATCACTTTCAACCATCAGGTGAATGAAGAGACATGCTTGTTCTTGGTGAAACAAAGGGACACGTTAAAATAAAACAAATATTAACATAATAATGTTAAAGACATTTTCCATGGAGAATATGTGGTTTCCTTGAAGTTCTCGGAAAACAATGCATGGAGGGTCTATGGTAGAGCTGCTTAAACATGCTATAAAAGATTACTATTAACAATGTTTGTAATATCCCTATTTTGACCCCATTATATTAAAATTGTATATGATGTAAATACCATTATTAAATTAGGGTGAGGAGCTAAAGGCCAAGGACCCACCATGGATTTAGCGTTTTTATGTATCGACAGTTAAAATTGATACCTATGGTTTTTGTGCTAGCTAGGCACATTATAAATTGAGACATCATGTAAGTATGCGATTTAATAAAAATACCCACAACTAGCTATGTCAATGCAACAAAGAGATGGGGATATGATTTCACAAGGAATAGGGAGGGAAAATATTCAAACTATTGAGCCAATAATGTTGAGGAAAATGTCAATGGGAGAACCCATAAAGCTGTCAACTACCTTTTTTCTTTTTGCACCCAATCATTTATTTCTTCTAGAAGTTGCTTGAGGCAGTTAATGCCTTGGGAAAGGAAGAGTATGGTATTCAAAATTCGTATTGGGGAAGCCATTAGTTTTTGGAAAACACATTTTTTCTTATTGGGAAAGTAAATACCTAGAATGCATGCCCATTCCATTATTCACCCACGTCTTTCTCTTCCTCATGCAGCTGGAGCATCTAGGGCGTTTCCCTCCCGTTTTCTGCATTTCCTCATCTTGCCATGGCTGGAAAACCCATCTTTGTATTGCATAGGGAATGGGTAGAAGAGAATCACGATTTTGGGGCTCGTAGAGGCCATTTTTGCTCTCGTAATTCCCATATACGTTTTTGAAATTGAATTTTCTATCAGAGGATTTCTTTCCCTTCTACCATTTTTTGTTTTTGGTTCCCAGGACGTTTTTATTCATGTCTAGCAGTTGTATTTTTTTATGTGCATCCCTGTTTTGGTTTGTACTTGTTAGGAGTGGAAGAGGCCTAGAATTGGCTTGATAAACCTAATGAAGAGAGGAACCTCACAGACAGATCAAAAGGGACTGACAAATATTCTATGCACACCCTGAAGAGCACTGGAAGGGAAGGTATGACTTGAGGTCCTGTGTAGTAGTGAATGGAATAATTCCTTCTGATGGGTGTGCAGGTATTGTGGATTCCAAGATAGATATATCTGGTGTAGGTGTACATATCTCTGTGGTTGAGATCACTAGCTTAGCAATTCTACCTTTCCATAACCTTAACAGCCTGATAAACCCAACTGTGGATTGGCTTGGCTATGTTTTGATATGTTTTTGGCTATGTGTGAGCCTGTTGTTCCCTAGTTCCTTGTGGAAATAATGCCCAGCTCAGGGGTGGCAGTGGTGCTGAGAGATTTATGGGCACACTGGCCTATGTTTGGGTGGAACAATGCAACCACATAGCTAGTTGCGGGACAACTTATTTTCAAGATAAGTATTTTGTGTATTTAAGTTCTGCAACTATATTTGTTTATGAATTATTATGAAAGTATGAATTTTTTGAATGAATGTATTTGATTTCGTTGTATTTTCATTTGTTACACATCTGTATATGTATGTTTTTGTCACATCCCCAACCCTCATACCGACGATGGAGAGGACACGACTAAGGCTGCTGCTGCTGTCAAAACGGGAAATCTAGCCCCATGAACATAAACATAAAAATGCATTGAATTAAAAACATACACAGATGCATAATGCAATCTACAGCGTAAGCAAAAACATTCATTCCATCATTCAACATGTTCATAGTAATTCATAAAACAAATACAGTTGCAGAAATAAAATACATAAAGAATACTTATCTCGAAAAGAAGTTGGCCCGCAACTAGCTACATTGTTGCAACATTCCACCCAACCATATGCCAGTGTGCTCATCAATATCTCAGCATCATTGCCACCCTTGAGCTGGGAATGATTCCACAAGGCACTAGGGAATAATAGGCTCACACATATCCCAAAACCATACGTTCACAGTCAAGCCAACACACTGTTGGGTTTCATAGACTATGAGGAAACAATCCAATAACATGGAGGGGTCCTTGGACTTACTCAGCCAAGCCAAACCATACATCAACACAGAATCATCCAATTAACAGATGGTTCCTTGGACTTACTTTTCCAACCCATCACAAGGATGCACCCAACAACAAAATAACATTGTTGGGTAAGGCCAAACGTCCTCGGAACCCAAAAACAAAAATGACAAATTGGGGGAAAACATCCTGAGTGAACAATATGATTCCATCAAAATGTTCAATGGATCTACTGAGGAAAAATGACCTCTACAAACCATCAGATTATATATCTGAATTCAGGAAAATGTCTATGGCACCACAGAAGCAAAAACGACCTCCCCAAACCCATGGATCATGGATCTCCCCCGACCATTCACACAACAACAACAAAACAGATTCCTAGCTTGGAGAAAGTGGGGAAAATGCAAAAATACGTGAGGAAATATCTCAACTTGCTCATAGAGGCAAAACAACCACCCAAATCCCCAAAATCGTGGCCCATTCCTTCCCATTCATCCAGTAACATAGAAAACAAATTTCGAGCATGGGAAAATGAAGAAAATTGCCCAAATCGTGAGGGAGACAAAAATGACCCCCAAAAAACACTAAAACGTGAATCTCTCCTGCATAATGCACTCAGCATTCCAGAAACGACTTCCCAACCATGGAGAAACATGGGAAAACTGCAATTTTGTGTGAAGGGGAGAGCTCAACCCCCTTCCTGCTGCGTGAGAGAGCCCACGTGCGTGAGAATGACGAGGAAAATTAAAGACATGGGTGCCTAATGGCTTGGGCATGCCTTCCCAAGCATTTACTTGCCCCACAAGTGAAAAACATGTTTCCTAAAAATGGGTGGTCTTCCCAATTCGAACTTGAACTCCATAACTTTCCCATCCCAGGGAAATAACTTCCTCAACCAAGTTAGAGATGACTGGGCACAAAAGACAAAAAAGGGTAGTTGAAAACTTATGGTTTTCCCTTAACATTTGGCTTTTACCCAATGGCCCAAAGGGTTTGATTATTTCCCCCTCCCTATTCCTTGTGAAATCATGCGCCCATCTCTTTAATGTTGCGACGCATAGCTAGTTGTGATATTTTAATTAATTTTCATTTTACATGGTGTTTCAACATATTGTTCTTGACTAGCACATAAACCATTGGCATCGATTTTAATCGTCGATACATAAGACACTAAATCCATGGTTGGGCCTTTTCCTTGAGCTCCACACCATGATCAAATAAAAATATTTACATCATATACAATTCAATACCATGGGGTCAAAACCGGGGTGTTACATTCCCATCCTCGTTCAATAGGATTGTCCTCAGTGCTTTACAAATTTTTTAACAATTGCTACACTGGCACCGCCCTCAGTGCTCTGCAAAATTGAACTAAAAATGGATGTGCCAATCGTATGGCATCCTCCAGCTCCCATGTAGCCTCTTCAGGACTGAAGTGCTTCCTTTGCACCTTTATCTGTCCAATGGCATGATTTGGGACTCTTCCAAGTCCTTGCTTGCATGCATCAACAAAGACCACAGGATATTTTTATGGTCTTGGATAATCCTTCTCCCCAGCTTGGAACATTTCCAACGTCTTTGGCAACCAACACTACCTATGCTCAGTCCCCAAGCAATGAGTCAATTACCATGTCAGTATTCACAAGATTTTCCAAAATCATAGATGAATCACATGCACATGTATATTGACATAAAATCAACAAAAAGTTGCCAAGTGAACCAAATACTCATCTGCATAAGTATCTTCTTTTGGTTCCACAGGTGTCCAACTTGGCTTTATACAACCATGGCACTCACAACCTTGCCCCACCCCACACTTGGGTGTGCATTAAAGGGTAGCCAAATTTCTGCAAGCCTCGAATCACCTAAAAATACCTCTCAACTGAGGTCTGACAGCTCCGTTCTTGAGCCCAACACCTCTTTGGGTTCTTCAATAGTAGTTATGTTCAAGAGCCTGCACCTCCTCTAGTTGCTTACCAATCTCAGGTGCTTCCTTTTCGAACACCACAATGAATTTAATTCATATGTTAGATTCATTCCTATAGGACGCAATCTATAACAAGATTTTCAAAACCATGGTTGCATCATATGATCATGTATATTTAAATAAAATCAATAACAACAAAAGTTTAATAAGTAAACCAAATACTTATCTGTATAACATCTCCCAACCAAGATCTGGTCAACCCCACTTCAGAGCCTAACACCTCCTTGGGTCCTCAATGGAAGCTCTAGTTTATGGGCCTAGCACCTCTTCCAGTGCTCACCAATGCCAAGGTGCTTCCTTTCTAGGCACCATAACATATTAATTCAGATGTCAGATTCATTTTTGCAGGATTTATTTCTTAACAAGATTTCCGAAATCTTATCTGAATCATTATGTACATGTGTAATCATAGAAAATAAACTAGGATTTTCCAAGTAATCCAATACTTATCTGTATAGAATCTCTCAACCAAGATCTGATCAGCCCCACTTCAGAGCCTAACACCTCCTCAGGTTCTTAATGACAGCTCTAGCTTAAGGTCCCAACATCTCCTCCAAGTGCTTACCAATGCTCAGGCGCTTCCTTTCTAAACATCATAATACCTAGGGGTTATTCTCTTCACGGATCCCCCACTCTCGTGACAGTCCCCTTACGACGTGAATGTGTGCGAAAAGAAGTCTAATATGATGTCTTACACCCTGGGCATCCCCAATGATGCATACCGATGCCTGGCTGGACGGGGGGATAAGCTATGTACCCAAGTACATCCTTCCAGAGGAGCCATGTACTTCATGTACATGTTTTCATCGTCTGACCTGCGTTACATATAGGCATATAGTTTACATCAGATGTTATTATAAAATTTCAATCATAGGTTTTCAAACCTATTCCAAGACATCCCTCTGAGAAGCTATGTACACCCTATACATCCTTCTAAGGAGCCATGTACACCCAGTACATATTTTCATCATTTCACCTGCATTACATTCAAGCATGCAGTTCATATGAGATGTCATCATAAAAAATTCAATCATAGGTTTCTAAACCTATTCCAAACACATCCCTCCGAGGATCCATGTACACCTAGTACATCCTTCTGAGGATCCATGTACACCCAATACATATTTTCTTCACCTCAGCTGCATTACATACAAGCATGCATTTCATATGAGATGCCATCATAAAAATTTCATTCATATATTTTCAAACCTATTTCCAACACATCCCTCTAAGAAGCTATGTACACCCAGTACATCCTTCCGAGGAGCTATGTACACCTAGTACATCCTTCCAAGGAGTTATGTATCCCAAACACACCTTTCACCATATCACCTACATTACATACAAGTAAGTAGTTTACATGAGATTTCATCATAAAATTTTAATCATAGATTTTCAAATCTATTTCATTCATACATGATTTTCCAAATATCAAACGATAAATATCATTGATAGTCAAAATAAAAATCTGAATTCACAATTCTGCTTCCTGTAGAAAATTAGATTTCTGCAACCATGAGGCTGTCTTCATGTTGTTTGGATTTTGCAAGTGGGGAGTACTCATCCCTTAATTACGCATGCTGCCCAAAACCTGGACATCCACATACAACATGTCTTCTTGACACAATTTTAAATCAGCCAAACAGTTATAGTTAGCAACAGGAAAATTCAGACATGAAGTAATGCAAGACAAGCATATCCATGGTTAGCATGATTCAAAACCATCACAGGAGATCATAGTCTCCCGTAATCAACATAAAACCTTGCAATCTAAGCTTCAAAACCTGATCTCAGTCATGAGATCCTTCTCATGGATTATGGCAGCTTCCTACTACCTTGGGTTTCATTGGGCACCACCATACTACTCTGCTCAGGTCAGTCTACCTGCAGTATTCAAGAAATCCTCATATGTATGCCCATACACACAAGGGACATTTCCTCATGGAACTACAAGTTCACATGCATGCTTCCTCAACCTATACATAGACTCCACTTTACCTGCAGAATATTCTTTAGTGAGATTCCTGCAATACCCTGCAAGTCCCACAAAAATATCTTACATCTGTTAACTTTCTTGAAGCAGGCCAAATCATCATGGCCTCAATCTTTTCAGGATCACCAGATATTCCTCTATCTGAGATAATGTGACCCAAATAATGAATTCTTCTTCATAGAAGTCATAGTTTCTCAACCTGCATACAACTTATGCTTCCTGTCCAAAACTTACTTAAAACATTATCCATGAGGCACATAAATGTAGTTGGTGCATTTGTGAAACCAAATGATGCCACTATAACATCATAAGATCCATACCTTGCTCTGAAGGTTGTGTTATGAAAATATTCATCCTTGACTCTTACCTGATGGTCACCAGACCCCAAGTCAAGCTTGGAAAATACCTTTGATCATCTCACTTGATCAAAGAGTTCATCAATCCTAGGCAAATAATACTTGTTCTTCACAGTGACCTTGTTCAACTGTTTGAACCAATACAAAATCATAGTGTATCATCTTTATCTTTCACAAACATGAATCATGTTCCCCCAAGGAGACACACTTGGCCTGTTATATTTCTTTTCCCGCAACTCATGCAGTTGCATCTTTAGCTTTAGCATTTCTGCTGTACTCACCCTGTAGGGTGTCATGGACACTGGTGCTTTACCTGGAACACGTTCAATTGTAAAATTGATGTCCCTCTTTGGAGGAAATCCTGGAATTTCATCAGGAAAAACAATCCTGAATTCCTGCAACACATGAAAGTCCTCCAACCTAGGGGTTTTCATTAACTGTTGCCTCCAAAACATGAGCTTCCTACACTTTGCAACCTTTCCCATAGAACTTCTTCAACTGCATTGCTGAAATCTGCCTAACAAAAATCACCTTTTTGGATTGCCTTTCACAACCTTTAGGTTTCCTTTCTTATCAAAGCACACAAAAGTCTTTTTGTAACAATCAAGCTTTGCTTTATGTGCTTCCAACCAATCCATTCCAACGAGTATATCATAGGATTCAAGTGTCAACATATTCATATCTGCACAAGTGATTAACCCATCCATGACCAATGGACATTCCCTTGCCACCTCACTTTCTTTCTTCTTAGTTCCACTGTTTAGTCAAACTAACCATGACCTTCTATGCTTTGACTTCTTCAAAGTGCACATCTCACAAGTCTAGGGGTGATATAGTTGTGAGAAGATCCAGGGTCAATCAAACAGAAACAGTCTTCTCAACAACCCCATTATCAAAATATGCAAGTGTCTCCCCTCGCTTCTTCATTCACCTATGGGGAAACCTTACAGGGTTCATCACATGTTATTCCTGCAGATATACACAATTCATCAATGTCAAAAACATTGAATTTATTATCTCCCATTGACTTTCTTAACAACACATTCTTCTGCTGGTCTGAACTCTCCCAATATTTCACGAGTTGTTCAGCTAGTCCTCCTTCTGTCCCATATTTTCTAAGATGATGTTATGCTCTGCTTCACAACAGTGAACATATTCCCTTATCAATGGTCCAATTATTTCCTTACTCAAAGCATCCATCTTAAGCTTCACAACCTGCACAGATACACCATCTAAGGGTGCCTCAATACCATCTTCATATGGTGTCCCTTGATTTATAACAAAATGATGTTCTACTTTATAGAATGTCCTTGTACATTTCTTTTTCTTCCTTTATCTTCTTATCATCTTTAACCGACTGTATCAGGGGGACGACGGGGGTCAAGGGGGATTTACCCTTTTTTGGCTTCCCTGTGCCAATGCAGGGCGGGTCGAGGGCAATGTCCTCATCTTTTTTAATCTTCCATTTTTGCGCAATCTGGCACATAATCTCACTGCCATTTTTTCATCTTTCGGGCCCCTGCAGATCCCACTGAAAACCTGTCAAAAATATCTGTTTCAGAAAATTTTCCATTTTCCTCTGATCGACGAACTCACCAAAAGCTTTCCAACACATCGACTCACTTTACCTTTTCCTTCCGACGTAGCGATGAACTTCATCAATTTTTTTTCGACTCGCATCGACAAACTTCGCTTGATTCCTTTCGATTGAACCTTTTGTTGCGTCGGAAAAATTTCATACTTGCTTCCGCTTGGCCCTTCCACTGCGTCGATAAAATTTCTAAGTTTCTTCCGATATGGCCTTCTGTCGTAGCGGAAAACCTCTTGACTTTCTCTTGTCTAAGCCCTCTGCCATTGCGGAAAGATTTCGAAATTTCTTCTGATCAGCAGAAACTTGCCGACTCTTCCGTCGTTGCAGAAAAAAATTTGAAATTTCTTCTGATCAGTAGAAACTTGCCGACTCTTCCGCTGTTGCAGAAAAAAAATTGGAGTTTCTTCCGATGTGGCGGGAAAATTCCAAAATTTTCTCTAATCTGCAAAACTTTCCAACCTTGCCACTGCGTCAGAACAATTTCGAGTTTTCGCCCGATGTGGCAAAAAAATTCTTAAGTTTTCTCCGTTGGATCCTTTCTGCCGTTTCGGAAAACTCTTTCCCTTCCATCCGACATTTTGACAGAAACTTCCAAAGTTTTTCGATGTGCGTCGATGAAATTCAGCCGACGTATCGGTAAAATTCTCCTGTTTTTTGTCAATTTTCCACACTTCGAAAAATTTTCTAAATTTTTTTCCTCTTTTCCTTCTCATCGGCTCCCTTCAGCCAATGCAGTCGATGTATTGGCTTGTATCAACCCTTTAGCTCAACACTGTTGCTGTGGCGCCATCAGCTCCCTCTTTCCAACTCAGTCGACATATCGGCTCAACTTCGCCCAACGCAACCGACATGTGGAAATATTCCAACAGTTAGGGAAATTTCTGAAAATTTCTCCTGCCTGTTGCTTTTACTGCTGAAAACAGAGGGTGATATAACCTCTTCCAAGTTTTCTTCATGGCCCATTAAGGCCCAATGCTGCAACCAATTCTCTGATACCACATTGTCACGTCCCCACCCCTCATACGACGATGGTGAGGACACGACTAAGGCTGCTGCTGCTGTCAAAACGGGCAATCTAGACCCATGAACATAAACATAAAAATGCACTGAATTAAAAACATACACATATGCATAATGCAATCTATAACGAAAGAAAAAATATTCATTCCAACATTCAACATGTTCATAGTAATTCATAAAACAAATACAGTTGCGGAAATAAAATACAAAAGAATACTTATCTCAAAAAGAAGTTGGCCCTCAACTAGCTATATCGCTGCAACGTTCCACCCAACCATAGGCCAGTGTTCTCATCAATTTCTCAGCATCACTGCCACCCTTGAGTTGGGCATGATTCCACAAGGCACTAGGGAACAATAGGCTCACACATATCCCAAAACCATACATTCACAGTCAAGCCAACACACCATTGGGTTTCATAGACTACAAGGAAACAAGCCAATAACATGGAGGGGTCCTTGGACTTACTCAGCCAAGACAAACTATACATCAACACATAGTCATCCAATTAACAGATGGTTCCTTGGACCTACTTTGCCAAGCCATCACAAGGATGCACCCAAAAACAAAATACCATTACTGGGTAAGGCCAAACGTCTTGGGAACCCAAAAGTAGAAATAGAAAATTGGGGGAAAAACACCCTGAGTGAACAATATGATTCCATCAAAACATTCAATGGCTCTACTGAGGAAAAATGACTTCTACAAACCCTCAGATTATAGATCTGAATTTAGGAAAACGTCTATGGCAACACAGGAGCAAAAATGACCTCCCCAAACCCATGAATAGTGAATCTCCCCGGCCATTCACACAACAACAACAAAACAGATTCATAGCTTGGAGAAAGTGATGAAAATGCAGAAAAACGTGAGGGAAGCTCCTAGCTTGGTCATAGAGGCAAAACAACCACCTCAATCCCCAAAATTGTGGTCCATTCCTTCCCATTCGCCCAACAACACATTAAACAAATTCCAAGCATGGGAAAATGAAGAAAACTGTCCAAATCGTGAGGGAGACAAGAACACCCCCCAAAAAACACTAAAACGTGAATCTCTCCTACATAATGCACTCAACATTCCAGAAATGACTTCCCAACTATGGAGAAACATGGGAAAACTATAATTTCATGAAGGGGAGAGCTCAACCCCATTCCTATTGTGTGAGAGAGCCCACGTGAGTGAGAATGACGAGGAAAATGAAAGACATGGGTTCCTAATGGCTTGGGCATGCCTTCCCAAGCATTTATTTGCCCCACAAGTCAAAAACACGTTTCCTAAAAATGGGTGGTCTTCCCAATTCGAAATTGACCTCCATACCTTTCCCATCCCAAGGAAATAACTTCCTCAACCAACTTAGAGATGACTGGGCACAAAAGACAAAAAAGGGTAGTTGACAACTTATGGGTTTTCCCTTGACATTTGGCTTTTCCCCAATGGCCCAAAGGGTTTGATTATTCCCCCCTCCCTATTCTTGTGAAATCATGCCCCCCTCTCTTTAACGTTGCGGCATATAGCTAGTTGTGGTATTTTTATTAATTTGCATTTTACATGATGTCTCAACATATTGTGCCTGGCTAGCACATAAACCATCGGCATTGATTTTAATCACCGATACATAAGACACTAAATCCATGATGGGGCCTTTCCCTTGAGCTCCACACCATGATCAAATAAAAATGTTTACATCATATGCAATGCAATACCATGGGGTCAAAACCGGGGTGTTACAGTTTTATGTTGAATGCATTTTTGGTTTATGTTCATGGGGCTAGATCCTTGGTTATGATGATAGACATAGAAATAGTAGAGTAGCATTCTATCCTCATCAAGAGGGGAAGAGGGGAGGGGATGCGACAATGGTCTAAAGGTCGGCCTACAATGTGTCTTGGTTGTCAGATTAATTCTCCTTACTGCTCTCTACACTTGCCTTAGTCTTGCAGATTCTATCTCCTCTACACTTGCCTTAGTCTTGTGAATTCTCTCTCCTTTTAATTTACCGGGAAAAAATGATAATGTAATCTCCTCCTCTACCTGACGATCTCCCTACTTTAGTTGAAAATGCTCAAAATGTCTTACATAACCTATAGTTGAGTTTTGTTCATGGGAGAACCCTTTGTAAATTATTTGCTGACCATATTTGTTCATAGCAAGGTCTCCATGCTTGCTTGTGGGATCTTACAAATGAATGAAGATAATTATCAGTTTCATTAATGCTTAAAGTTCATCCGAAGAGCTCTTTCACTAGGTTCACTAGGAACTCAAGTTACTATCATAGCTTATATATTTAATGTAACTCAAATTTACTCTTAAAAAATAATGATTGTTGCATTATCATTGATTTCTACAACTGATGACATTTATTTTATGGTTAATTTAAAGAAACATTTGTTAACAAGGTTAGGCCAGTTGGAACTAATTAACCTCACGCTCACTATATCTATCCTTGCTCTTATGTTTTTATCTTCTTTAAGTACACTACTTCATTTATTGCATCTCTTATCAGATTGTGAATAGGGTTATCTAATTCAATTTCAAATGTTTGCAACTTCAACCAATCTTATGGTTGCTATATGAATGAAGAGGCATAACTTCTTACTAAACTCTAATTATATTTGTATGCCAACATAGAATTTGTACCCCATGTTTTTTAAAATTCTAACCTTATGGGGTGGATCCTATTGATACTTTGCGTATTCAATTACTATACATACATTGCCTATTCTCTTAAGTTAAATATAACTTCATCATGGAAAGTGCATGTTGTTATCGCCATGCTTGACAATTCCTGCTAGCTAGATAGAGCCGACTTATGGTATTGTAAATGAATCTTCATTTATTTTAATACCAAGATCCAAATGTGATTGCATCGATGATCACATGGTGTGAATTTGTTGTGGTTCTTCATAACCCTGTATATGAATATTGTTTTTCTTGATATAAATCTATAATCTATATTATTTTGTATATATAGGTCTGGTAAAATGTCTCTTATATGCATGTTATGAGTTTCTCTTATGTGAATCTTGTGGGGTTCATTTCCCTAGCAACTAGGCTTTGTACCCTATAAAACAAGTACTCCCATATGAAAATTTTCTTTAGTTAATGTTTGTTCGAAAACCCTTGTATAAGATCTTGCATTATTTATCCATGTCTATGGAGACTCTTCTGTCATAATCAACTTGCATTATTTATCCATGTATATGGGGAATCTTCTGTCATAATCAACTAGGCAAATGATAAGGAAAAACTCACAACCCTTGATCTTGATGCTTGGTGCCACAACATTGCCAATATCAAAGCTTACTTTCTTTCGTTAGACTTCTAGCATGCCTATAGAGAGAAAAATGAGAGGGAAGATAGTTTATCCAAGGATTCTCTCCCCATGGCCATTGGCCTTCTTTCCTTCATAGAATACTATGAAGGATTATTTATTGGGGAAGAGAAGCTTCAAATCTTCTAGAGTTGAGCTTGTATATTCTACTCCTTGAACCATTTTGGTTTTGCTGAGTAGGAATGCTTGCTAATTTATTGAGTATCATTTTGGATACTTTTGGTTGACTATTGGTCACCTATGATCGTTTGATATTAGTTCTATTCCTTGAGCACCTCCTTGGATAAGCTTATCTGGGTTTTCATTGTATTATCTTTGGACTCTATTGGACAACTCCTACGTTTATATCTGTTGGATGATGGATGGGATCACTATATCTTCTTTCTCTTTTGATAAGATAAGCACATAAGGCTAGCCTACATCTCATATTTGAAGGATATCTATATCTTTTGATGTAACTAGTTACCTTTGATTCATTTTGAATAACAAGGAAAAACGATTTTTCTTCTGGAAAAAAAGCTCTTGCATTATTTAAATCCGATATCGTTAACCAAAATTGTATGCATAAATATATATGTATTAGTTCAATGCAACGCATTGTCTTAAGTACTCTTTTGGTGTACAAAACCCACATCTAGTTATAGTAAAATATTTGGGCCCGTGGTATGCATCCTTGGAGAAAACCTGGTTAAGTAAAAAATAGACACTAAATTGCAAATTGTTTTAATGCATTTGTTGTTACTATTTGTGCAGTAATTCTGCATTAGTTGGGCATGCAATTTCCAAGTAGAATAGCATACTATTGTAACATTTATTAAAGACGTCGTTATTATAATTAATCTTTATATAACTAACATAAATTAGTTTTTAATAGGCTTAATAACCTATCGTCTATTTATAAGAAACCATTCTCATATGTATTTAACTATTTACATAGATATAACATAAATATTCATACATTCACTCATAAATTAAATCTTGCCTTACTAAGATAAATAGAACTGAGGAACAATGTAGTAAATGAAATAACAATAATATACATATATGGTCAGCAACAACTTTTGTGGAACACCAATTGAAATAATCATGTACCACCTATTGTGTTCACCGGGAACACAAGTATTCAAGTAGAGTATATATCACACAC
Source organism: Pseudotsuga menziesii (assembly GCA_001517045.1). Taxonomy (NCBI): domain Eukaryota; kingdom Viridiplantae; phylum Streptophyta; class Pinopsida; order Pinales; family Pinaceae; genus Pseudotsuga; species Pseudotsuga menziesii. The sequence continues at coordinate 45,840 of LPNX011186342.1, forward strand.
AATAACCATAAAGAAGAACATGTATTGAGACGAATGTTGTGACTCATTTTATTCATCTTCTGGAAAAGTTATTTATACAACTTGAAGATGGTTGGAGTGGTTATACACCCACTTCAACTACTCATTCATTAAGTACATTAACATATATTAATGACAATGGTTAAGGGTCCCAAAGGGTTCCTTCCAACGTCTCCTCCACCCCAAAAACCTTCTTTGTCCAAAAAAGAACAAGAAGTAGGTAGGAAGATCCATGACTGTGACTCTTCATCCTCCATTGTCAATCTGGTGTCAAACTACTAGTAGTTAATCAAATCCTCACCCTTTAATCATCTAGCCAACGTTCATTTCCATCGGCTTAGAACTAGATCTTTTGGATCTTCTTTCTATACCATTTTTTTTCCTTATAACTTTCAAGGTCACAACTAAAGAGCTGCTTCTGCATTGCTATACCGAAGGGCTCAATCTATTCAAATATTATTGTGTCAACGTCTTTATCATTAAGTTATTTTCTGTGTGGTATACGATGTCATATACTTTCCTTCGATGTTTTCTTCTTAAAAATCCCTGCAAGTTTCATTATGTTGCCTACTCATCATGCGTGCTCTAATCATGGTCAACTACTTAAGACTACTCTGACTTGAATCGACTCACAAGAGTCATCTAAAGACCGACTTCACTACAAAAATGTAAGTCGACGAGGTCGACCAACAATCATACAAAGCCAATAGCCAACAATTCAACCGTCTTTCGGAGCCGATAGTCAAGTTGTAGATAGCAACCATGATATTTGATTGACCAAGAAAGACTCCCTAACTCACACTCCAACAGTCGAGTAATTTGTCGACTTCTCACTCTTGTGAGCCTTCAAACAAATTATTTGATAGTTTGATGCAAACGTTGGTCAACAGAAACATCCAATCAAAATGTGGACAGAGGCTAGATTTTTTTGGTCAAATGTGGTGTCTGGTTGACACGTTGGTTGAGTTTCACCAATTGACGGGATTTTGATCAATGAATCCATTAGTCGACAAGAAGGCTACATTGGCTGGCAAGTATTGTCGTCGAAAAAATGTAATAGCCAAAGAGTTAGTGATCGGTTGATAATCAGTGTTGCTAGTCGACGAAATAGAGTAGGTCGACATATTTGTTTTAGTCAACTTCAATGGACTTTCTAATAGCTTGAATTCACTCTCTTGATTCCATCACTTAGTTCATAGTCGATTAGCACAACTCCAATCATGGCAGATTTTGATTGTTTCCAATGATATTGATATGCAATCATATTTTTTTCAAGGAACAACACACCAGATAACAAAATTGGCCATTTTCCTTATGAAAATGATTTCTTGATCACATTTCTAGATCTTTACCATACATAAAAAAGATACAATAGCATGAAACTATTTTGAACTACAAGAATGAAGAGGTCATCTAAGTATATTTTTTAGGCACACAATCACTATAAAACTTCTCTCCGTAGACTTCTTCAATCATAGGTAATTTTTCATTCTCTGGAGTGCATCATATCATATCATGTGCTTCCCTCATTTTATTCAATCAGGAGCACCATACACGAGCAATCATTACTTTTTGTTGCAGGTTTCTTGACATAGACATCTCTCAATTTCTTCTAGGTTCGAGCTAGTCCCCATCCAGTGTGGCTGTCACCTAGACCGAATGGAGTTCAACAACAATGACAATGGTGTGTTCACCGGGAACACATGTATTCAAGAAGAGTATATATCACACACAATAACCATAAAGCAGAACAAGTATTGAGTTGAATATTCAATAGCTTGTATTCATCTTTGAATAGTTATTTATACAACATGGAGATGGTTGGAGTGGTTATACACCCGCTCCAACTACTCATTTTTTAAGTACATTGTTTAATTTATCAAAGCTTAGGATCCTCAGGATGGAATGAATTTACTGTGAAAGAAGGTTGAAGGAGAAAGAAGCAAATCAGTGTACACTGATCAAACATTCATGGTGAAATTGAACAACCAAGAGACAAAAATTGGTCAGCATAACATTACATCCATTATCATTAACCTCCATGTAATACAATGATGATATAATAGAGAACATTCGAATACACTAGGTAAGATTTGAATTCACCAACTTGGACTGATTATAGTGCTAACTCAATGTGGGAAAATCAACACTGGGAGCTCACTAATGCAACTCAGAACAACTAAATCAAATCTCAGTCAGTTAATTGAACAAGGTAGGTAGGAAAAATGTGCCTACCTCCTAAAATTAGGCAAATGTGGCACTAGACTAACTGGAGATGAACTAACTGATGTCCATCGAAGGGTAAATCAACAAGGATTGGGGTGAACTGATGATGAGACTCCCATGAATCAGTGTGGGATCCTAAATTATAGGTATTGGCTGTTGGAGTAGCTCCTAAAATCATGCAAACTGGTGCATCAAGTGGTAGGTGGGCCTCAAATGAGTTCCCCATGGTACTGGTGAAGTGGCAACATACTCCTAATCTAGGAAATGACATTTAGACTATGGTGGTTAAGGGATGATTATTAATTAATCCTAACACCCCCCCTTAATCCAAACTTGGACAACTTGGGCCTTGGAAACTAAGACCAAAGGTCACCCATACAATCTAATGCAAAACATAATGAGTCAATAAAATGTAGAAATGGGGAAAAGCTTATGGGACCCCCCCCCTCCCCCCTCAAAATGAGCAGGAAAACCAAGAACAATAACTGAATCAAACCTTTACACCAAGAAGAGATCTGAGATGAAAAATCTCTTTTTAGTTAAATATTTGGTGAATATGTATGTAATCTTCTCCTCTATAGCACAGTAATGTAGAATGATAACCTTACTATGCACTAGTTCTCGGATGTAGTGCATTTGGAATTCAATGTGCTTGGTATGTTGCATATGTACTAGATCACTGGATATCTAGTTGATTGCACTTTGATTATCACAAAAGAGGTCCACTGAAGGAGAAGTTCAAATTCCAAACTTGGTCAGAATTCCATGTAGCCAAGCTTCCTGAATAACTACATTCACAGCCCCCTGATACTCTGCTTCAGATGAAGAGAGAGCTATAATTGCTTACTTCTTGCTTGACCAAAAGATTGGTATAGATCCTAACATGAACACAAATCCTGATGTAGATTTCATGTTAGTACTATCACCAACCCAGTTTGAATTAGCAAAACTAGTCAGATCTATCTATGCACCAACATAATAGTGGATATCAAACTCCCTCGTACCTTGCACATAATGTAGGATGCACTTCGTTTCTTTCCAATGCAACTCATGTGGCTCCCACATGAATTAGGAAACAACATAATTTTACAACATAAGATGAGTATGGCCTCGAATGGGTGAGGTACAATAGGATACCATTCAACTGTATGTATAGTGTATTATCAACCAGCGGTGTGGACCCACCTTCTTCCAACCTCATGCTAAATAAGAAAGGGAAGGATGCTGCTTTACAATCAGTCATGTGGAATATTTTGAGCAAATCTCCTATGTATATGGACTGTGTAATAATGATCCTTGAAGTTTTTAATTCACCTCAAGGACAACAAAATGAGTTTTTAGCCCTAAATAAGTCATGGAGAAATCCTTTCTCAAAGCAGAATTGATATCCCTTAATCTAGTAGTTGATCCACTAGTAATGAGAAAGTCATCCACATATAGACAATCAACAATAAGCAACCTCCTTTTTGGTGCTTATAGAAATGGCAGTAAGACTTGCACCTATCGAACTTTTGTGACAGTAGGAAGGAATCCATATTGGCATACCATGTGCTTGGGGCTTGCTTAAGCCCATAGAGATATTTCCCCAGTTTGCAAACCAACGAGGAATATTCAATGTAACCCTTAGGCTATCTCATGTAGATATCTTCTTCCAGGTCACCATGTAGGAAGACACTCTTCACTGTTGATGTATTTGTAACTTCGGAATGGATTCACTTATGTATTTCATATATTGTATTTGATTAGTCCCCGATGTTCCTATCGAGAGAATCAATAATGTAAACAAGTCATGTAAAGTCATAGAGGTTAACCCTCATTGTTGATTAGGGGCTAAAGTCGCATCTTTCTGTCGAAGTAGAATTTGATTATGAGCACTTTTAGTTTTTGACCTACCACTACATCAGGAAATTAGGGATTTTCACTGAAGAGGAATTTTTTAGTGAGCCCAGGATAGGATTTCTCTCCTCCTAAAAAACAAAGTTTAGAGACAAAAATTGAGGTTTTTGGTTGGGTAGAACTCTGGGAAAGTCAAACCCTAATCTGCCCTGGAACTAGAAAACCAACACTGCAGAAGATTAGCTCCAGATCCAGTTTTCAGCTTCTTAAATTGGTAAGATTTAAATCTTTTGTATTTCCATTTGAGGTTCTCAGTTAAGATGTCTCATCACACCAAGCTTGATGAAAAGCTTGAGGGAGCTGATAACTTCCGAGCCTGGAAGTATAGTATCTCCCTTGTCCTGGAAGAAAATGAGTTGGACTCTTACATCAGTGAAGAGGTTCCAGTTCTAGAGGGAGATGAGGCTAAGGCCTTACACACAAAGAAATTGGTCATGGCTAAGAGGATTATTGTTGATTTAATAAAGGATCACTTCATACCACAAGTGTCCTCCCTAAAGACACCAAAAGAAATGTTTGATGCCAAGCTATTTGAAGGGAAGAACATAAACTGAAAGATGACTTTGAGGAACTAGTTGAAGAGTGTGAATATATAGAATGAGGAGACCATACAGTCATACTTTACAAGGGTCTCCCAGATCAAAGAACAACTTGAAGTAGTGGATGAAGAAGTAGAGAATGCAGAAATTGTGATGACCACCTTGAATGGTCTCCCTAGGTCATGGGACTCTTTCATTCAAGGGACTTGTGCTATAAGAAATCTAGTCACCTTCAGTAGACTGTGGGAGGAATGCTCACAAGAAGAATCTCGAATAGTAGCCCGAGAAGAAAAGATGGGAAGTGAAGATCAATATCTCATAGTACACTCCAAGAAAATTAGGCAGGACTATCATCATCCCAAAGGTAAGCATTCTCACTAGAAAATAACCCTAAAAGATATAGAAAAGATCTGTCCAAAATCAGATGCTATACATGTGACGAGAAAGGACACTTTGCCAAAGGATGTCCTAGAAACAAAGGTGGCTCTCACAAGAAGAAGGGAAACAAGAGAAGACATCATGCTCACACTACAGAGGATGATGAACCTCCCAGAAAGAGAGCCAAAGAAGAAAGTGAAGATTCTTCTAGTGATGAAGAATATGTTCTGATTTCTTCCCTCACAGGAACTATCACACATGGAATCAATGATTGACTTATAGACAGTGGGGCTTCTAAGCATATGACGGGATTCAAAGAATCCTTTGTGAAACTATTTGAACATGAGTCAGCTTACAAGGTGAAAGTTGGGGATGACTACCAGTATCCAATAAAAGGTAGTGGTGAATCCTCCTATAAACTAGACTCTGGAAAATATATGAATATGAAGGATTTCTTGTTTGTACCAGGACTAAAGAAGAATCTCCTCTCCATATCTGCATTGGATGCAAAAGGCATAAGGGTTTCATTTGTAGATGGCCAAGTCCTCATGTGGCCAAAAGGAAATACTATAGATGATGCAGTAGTGATTGGGGAGCAAGAGGGAGGACTATACAAATTGAAGGGCCAACTAGAACAAGCTTTGGTCCATGACTTAGTAGAATCAAATGAACTTTGGAATATAAGGCTTTCCCATGTGCACTATAGAGCACTGCCACTTGCGAGAAAAGCTGTTGAAGGTCTTCCAGAAATATAGACAAAACATGACGGTGTATGCAAAGGAGGTGTGAAAGGAAAGAACACAAAGAATACATTTCCAAGTAGTGAGAGCAAGGAAAAAGGAATCTTGGAAATCATCCACTCTGATGTATGTGGTCTGATGTCATCCAGTTCATTGAGTGGGTATGTATACTATGTTTCTTTCATTGATGATTTTTCTAGGAAGACATGGATATACTTCTTGAAGAACAAAGATGAAGTATTCAGCTAGTTCAAGGAATTCAAAGCCTTGATCGAGAACCACACAGAAAAGAAGATCAAAACCTTTCGATCAGACAATGGCGGAGAATTCACATCAAATGAATTCAAAGAATCATGCAGAGATTCAGGGATTAAGAGGGAGTTGACCACTCCATATAATCCACAATAGAATGGGGTTGCAGAAAGGAAGAATAGAACGATCATGGAAGATGCAAGGGAAATGCTTCATGATTAAGATCTTCCCATGCATCTATGGGTAGAAGATGCCAAGACAACAATGTATGTATAGAAACGTACTCCACACAAAGTACTCGAGAGCAAGACACCTGAAGAAGTATTTTTCGGTAAGAAACTAGAGGTGAGCCATCTCAAAATATTCGGTTGTCCAGTGTACATACACATTCCAAAAGAAAAGAGGAAAAAGTTAGATCCTTCTGGAAAGAAGGGTATATTTGAGGGATATACTGAAAGCTCGAAATATTAAAGAATATACTTCCCAGGATTCAAGAAGATCGACATTAGAAGAGATGTAACATTTGACGAAGACTCATCTTACAACAAATCCAGAAAGAGACCAATTGAAGACTCTGAAGAAACATAAGTACCCATAATTCAAGATACAACTATGAACGATGCAAATCAAGATGAAGATCGAGAAATTGAAGAACCCCAGGAACTTGTAGATCCACCCTAAGAGAAGAATCCTCACAAGAGGAAACTTGCATGGGTACGAGAGGCTATACAATATGCAGAAAGATATGGGGCTCCAAAATAAGTGCACAGAGAGAGAAAAAGAACTAGGTCCTACTTCGATTACGTAGCCCTATTATGTGAGATCATTGATAAAGAACCTTCCAACTATGAAGAAGTGGCAGAGAAAAAAGAATGGAAGGACGCTATGATCGAGGAGTACCATTTGATCATGAAGAATGATGTTTGGGATGTTGTCCCTTAGAGACCATAGAGGAAGTCTATTGTGACTTCCAAGTGGATCTACAAGATCAAGCATGCTACAGATGGTAGCATAGAGAAATATAAAGCAATATTTGTGGCTCGTGGCTTCTCCTAGAAAGAAGGAATAGATTATGAAGAAACTTTTTCACCTATAGCCATATACACTTCCATCAAATTAGTACTTTCTCTGGGTGCAGTAACGAAATGGAATATACACCAGATGGATGTCAAGACTACTTTCTTGAATGGTGTAGTGGAAGAGGAAGTGTATGTGGAGTAGCCACTCGGTTTTGAGACACATGACAGGGAGGCTCATGTGTGCAAATTGAAGAAATCCCCGTACAGTTTGAAACAGACACCCAGGACATGGTACAACAGAATTGACAGCTTCCTATCTAGTTTAGGCTTTACCAAGAGTAAAGTAGATTCCAACCTTTACTACAAGGTTGAAGAAGGGAACCCAGTGATACTCCTACTATATGTCGATGATCTATTTGTAACAGGTATATATGGGTTGATTGCTGATACAAAGAGGAATCTTGCTGCCGAGTTCGAGATGAAGGACTTGGGTATGATGCACTACTTTCTAGGCATGGAGGTGTGGTAGAATGCAGATGGAATCTCCCTGGGACAAAGGAAGTATGCAGTAAAGATCCTGAAGAGGTTCAAAATGATGGACTGCAAGGCCATGACCACACCTATGGCATCGAACTTGAAGCTATTGAGTGATGCTTCATCATAATCAGTTGATGCTACAATGTATCGTCAGATGATTGGGTCCTTGATGTACCTGGAAAATACGAGACCAGATATTTGCTTTGATGTGAACACATTGAGCCAGTTTCTGATGAATCCGAGACATGTTCACCTGATTGCTGCAAAGCATATTCTAAGGTACATGAAAGGTACAGTTGACTATGGGATCAAGTATGAGGCAGATCAAAAGATTAACTTGGAGGGTTATGTTGATTTAGATTGGGTAGGTAGTGCCATTGATATGAAGAGCACTTCGGGGTGCTGCTTTAGTATGGGATCAGGTGTGATCTATTGGTTTAGCATGAAGCAGTCTTGCGTGGCACTGAGAACAGCTGAAGAAGAGTATGTCGCAGCTTGTTCGGCTAGTTGTGAGGTAGTGTGGTTGAGGAAGATACTATTTGATTTATTTGATCTCTAGTTGGATGCTACTTGTATATATTGCGACAACCAAAGTTGTGTGAAGTTGTCGGAGAACCCGATGTTCCATGACAAGTTGAAGCATATCGAGACCAAATATTACTATATCAGGGATATGGTGCAGAGAGGAGTAGTGAAGCTCTAGTATGTTGCGACGGACGAGCAGATAGATGATGTGTTGACCAAGCCATTTGCCAGAGTGAAGTTTGAGTACTTCAGGGAGAAGGTTGGTGTTCTCCAAATCGAGGTTCCTTCCAAGTGGAAGTGATGAGTCCGTGTGCCCTTCTAACATGGTGGTAGGATTGGTTCCTCCCATGAATAGATATAAGTGTTGTGCCTTTATGACATGGTGGTAGGATTGGTTCCTCCCATGGTCAGATATAACTGCTGCGCCCTTCTGACATGGTGGTAGGATTGGTTCCTCCCATGGTTAGATATAAGTGTTGAGCCTTTCCCTGGATGATAGTAGGTGTGTCCTATCATGCCAGTGGATGTAAGTGCATAGCCTTTCCCTGAATGATAATAGGTGTGTCCTATCATGCAAGCAGATGTAAGTGCAGAGCCTTTCCTTGAATGATAGTAGGTGAGTCCTATCATGCAAGCAAATGTAATTAGTGCAGAGCCTTTCCTTGGATGATAGTAGGTGTGTCCTATCATGCCAGCGGATGTAAGTGCAGGGCCTTTCCATATATGGTAGTAGGTATGTCCTACCATGCTGGTGGATGTAAGTGTAGGTCCTTTCCATAGATGATAGTAGGTTCGTCCTATCATGCTGGTGGATGTAAGTGCAGGTCCTTTCCACAGATGATAGTAGGTGTGCCCTATCATGCTGGTGGATGTAAGTGATGGGGCCTTTCTCTGGATGGTAGTAGGTGTGTCCTACCATGCCAGTGGATGTAAGTGTTGGATCCTTTTCACAGATGGTAGTAGGTGTGTCCTACCATGCTGGTGAATATAAGTGTTGAGCCTTTTTGACATGGTGGTGGATGTGTTCCTCCCATGGTCGAATGTGAGTGCTGGGACTTTCTGACATGGTGGTGGATGTGTTCCTCCCATGGTCAGATGTGAGTGTTGGGCCTTTATGACATGGTGGTGGATGTGTTCCTCCCATGGTCAGATGTGAGTGTTGGGCGTGCCTTTCTGACATGGTGGTGGATGTGTTCCTCCCATGGTCAGATGTAAGTGCTGGGCAGGCCTTTCTGACTGGGTCAGATATAAGTGCTGAAGAAGATGAAGACCTACATGGAGGCTAGGCCTACAACCAACATGAAAAAGGGCTGGCTTTGTAGAACTTCCTATGACGAGAATAATTGAGAGATATCACTATTTGATCGAGATAGTGGAAACAGTGATGATGATGATCTAGTGATGATCCAGCTTTGATGATGATCCAGTTTCGATGATGATCCAGTGATGATCTAGCTTTGATGATGATACAGTGATGATCCAGTTTTGATGATGATCTAGTGATGATCCAACTTTGATGATGATCTAGTGATGATCTAGTTTCGATGATGATCCAGTGGTGATATAGCTTCGATGATAATCCAGTGATGATCCAGTATTGATGATGATCCAGCCTTGGTCTAGAGAAGAATACTTGTGATGATGAATTGTGTCGAGATAATACCTTCCTAGTTAAGAGGGAGTGTTGATGTATTTGTAACTTTGAAATGTATTCACTTATGTATTTCATATATTGTATCTGATTAGTCCTCGATGTTCCTATCGAGAGAATCAATAATGTAAAAAAGTCATGTAAAGTCATAGAGGTTAACCCTCATTGATCGGGGGTTAAATTCCCCGCAGTTGTGGGGCACTAGGGTTATTAGACTCTCCTAGAGAAGTTGGCCCTGGTAACTTATTGTCAAGTCAGAAACTAGTATAAATAGGGAGTGAGCCTCTCTATTTATCACATAGTCACTCACACTCAGTTGTAGCACATGAGTGAGAGAGAATGAGCTGGGATAAGAGAGAGAACAATTGTTGGAGATCATCTTACTGTCTTTGGGTGCTGCCATTGGTGCTTATTCTATCTTTGAGTAAGTTGCGGGGTTTTCTCCTTTATGGTTTCCTTGAGGAAAATCTTTGTGTCTATTGTCTCTTGTGATTGATTTTTGTACATGTTATTCTCTTAGATAAGATCCTAAAATAATATTGTCTAAATTGATAAAAATATAACATTCACATCCATGTGATGTACCTCCCACTTCTTCGAAGCTGCAATGGCCAAAACTAGCCTTATGGAATCCATTCTTGCAACATGAACAAATGTCTCATTGTAGTCCAGCCCATGAACTTGTGAGTACCCCTTTGTAACTATCCGAGCCTTGTACTTGGTAGTGGATCGATTAGCTTCTAACTTGGTCTTGTAGATCCATTTTCACTAAAATAGATTTCTCCTAGGAGGTAAGGAGACAAGATTCCAAGTTTGGTTCTCTTGTAGTGAATCAAACTCATCATCCATGTATTCCTTACATCTTGGATCATGCCAAGCCTCCTTTTAGTACTCTGGATTTGACCCCATCATCATGAAGCACCTCTATGGGAGAAATGGATATGTATGGAAGAGTGTAAGGTTTTCATCTTGATATTGATATCTTGTTCTTCTTCTATCATCTAGATCCCCAACACTATTCCCAACAACTTCAATGATCTTTTGGGCCCATTTAGGCCTTGGGTTGGGAGTAGGTGTTGGATCTGGATTTGGTTGAGCTTCACTCTCAATATCAAGATCTTGATCATCTTGATCCTCATCTTCGGACTCTGAACATGAAATATTAGTTAAGACATCATCATTTGCAAATGGAATTGATCGAGTAAGTATACCTTCTTATTCTTCTGCTGGTTGTGTATCATGCAACTGATCTTCATCAAATTGAACACTACATTCTATGAAACACCTTTTAGTTGCAATATCCATCAGTTTGTAAGACTTTACATCATATGCATATCCCAGTAGCATGCATTCACTACTTTGATATTGAAAGGTTTTCCTCTTGTCAGTCAAAATTCTGGCCCATGATTTGGATCAAAAAATCCTCAAATGTGAGACATTGGGCTTATGTCCCATCAATTATTCAAATGGAGTCACCCCAATCAATGAATTATGAGGCACTCTGTACTGGATGTATGAAGCATAATTTACTGCTTCATCCCAGAGTTATGGCAGAATATTTATTGCTTCAAGAAGGCATGCAACCATCTCCTTCAAATATTTGTTCTTCCTCTCAACTACATCATTTTGTTGTGGTGTGTATGGGACTGAGTGTTGCATTTGAATACCTACTGAAGCACACAACTATTGGAATTATATTTTGACATAATCTCTTCCATTTTCTGATCTGAATGCTTTCATCTTCTTCCCAAGAGTGTTCTCAGCTAAGGCTTTGGAAATTTTAAAGGTTTCAAACACCTCATACTTCTGCTGGAGAAAGTAGATCCAACAATACCTTGAACACTCATCAATGAAGGTCAAAATGTATCTGGATCCATTAATATACGTTGTAGGCATTGGTACAGAACATCACTGTGAATGAAATCCAGTGTGGAGGCATCTCTTCTTGGATTCCCAACCTGATACCTTCGCTCTGGATGCTTACCTACAAAGTAGCCTTTGCATACACCTTTAGAGGATTTGATGAGAGGAAATTCCTAGACCATTTCTTCATTATACAGCTGCAAGAGATACATGAAGTTCATATGGCCAATATTTCTTGCCACAACTGTACTTGTGTCATTGGCATGATTAAATAAGGCACCAATATATGAATTAGCAAGAAAATGTGAAAACTCATATGCCTTGAAGGCATGATTAACAACTCCTTTCTCTATTAGGTTCCCAGTAGAAATTTATAAGATATCCCCTGTGTCAGGATCAAATGTGACTTTCTTGGGTGAGGAAGTATGAGTCATTTGGTATACAAACAGCATATTTGATGGAAGGGAGGGAACATAGAGGATATTCTTGAACACTTCATGGTAAAATTTGATTGAGCCTTTCCCAACAACTGGGATTTGAGAGTCATCTCCCATGTGAATGCTTGGTCCATCAAAGAGATCCACAGAAGATAATAATTCTTTGGAGGCCACCATGTGGTTGGAGGCTCTGGAATTGATGAGAAAAGTTTGTGATTGAGAAAATCATTCCTTTAGAGCATGGCATATCTCATGATCTTCAGTCTTGTTTTCAGGATAAGGCTTCCTTGTACCTTCAGGAAGGGAAATATTGTTCTTTTCATTGAGTCTATACATTTGATCTATGGTTTTCTTCATGCATAGTTTCTTTGGATGACTCCCTCTCTTGTAGTGAGAGAACTTGGCCTTGTCAGACTTATTGTGCTTGTACTTCTTAGAACCTATGGATTCTTCTGAAGGATTTTGCTTATCCGTTAGGCTTGAAATCAATGTTCTTATTTTCCTTTCCCTTTTGCTTCCCCTTTTATTGCACATTCTTAGTCTCCCCATCTAAGAGAGACTGATTTTTGGAGGATTTTATGGCTCCCATCTATATCAACTTATCTTATTCTTGAATAAGAGATGTTACGAAGGAATCAAGGGATGGCATTCGACAATTAAGTGTTGTCAGTCTCTCAAAGTGAAAGTGGATATGGAGATTGATAATTCTGGGCCAAGTTTGGTCAGAATTGAGAGCACCAATTACTAATCCTTCTTGTCAATCCTGCACTGCTTGCACTACATGAAAAGGTATTTGAATTGTGAGAAGAATTACTGGATGGTTTCGAAGTTGCTGGGATGAAGAGCAATCAAACCATCCTCCAGAATATGGCTTCTCAACTCATCCTACTTTCCAAACATTGATTCAAGCTTCTGCTATACTTCCCTTGGAGTTTTTAATCCATCAATATAGAAGAGTAACTCTTTGGAGGTATGGATGCACATGAAGCCAAATGCTTCATCCATCTTGTTCAGATACTTTGATTTTTCAAGAGGTTGTTGGGGTTCGACCTCCTTTCCCATGGTAACCCTGTACAAACCTTTGTTTCACAACACTATCTACATATCAAACCTCCAATCAAGATAGTTGAAGGGTGCGAGGATCCCGGGTTTTAAGGCTACTGAATTCCCCATCTTCCAACTTCAAGGAGCAACACAATTCTTTAGAATTCTTCAATTCAAAGTAAAACCAATTTAATCACTCTCTACTTTTACATGTTCACATTCATTGGGTGCATCACACTCGGTTAGAATTCTATGGACAAAAACCAGAGGGAGAAAGGAAAAGATACCAGGAATTATGTGGAATCCAACTACTTCTGGTGCATCAATGGAAGTTTTTGAGGATTGAAGTTGGCCTGGTTACCTTATTCTGGTGCAAAGCTTAGGATCCTCAGGTTGAAATGAATTCACTATGAAAGAATGTTGAAGGAGAAAGAAGCATTCATTGTACATTGATAAAAAAATTCATGGTGAAATTGAACAAACAAGAGACAAAAATTGGTCAACATAACATTACATCCATTATCATTAACTTTTTTGTAATACAATGATGATATAATAGGCTAGATAATTCAAATACACTAGGTAAGATTCAAATTCACCAACCTGGACTAACTCCAATGCTAACTCAAAGTGGGAAAATCACCATTGGGAGCTCACTAATGCAACTCAGGACAACTAAATTAGTTCTCAGTCAGTTAACTGACAAGGTAGGTAGTAAAATGTGCATACCTCCTAAAATTAGGCAAATGTGGCACTAGACTAGTTGGAGATGAACTAACTAATGTCCATCGGAGGGTAACTCAAGAAGGATTGGGGAAAACTGACGATGGGACTCCCATAACTCAATGCAGGATCCTAAATTATAGGGATTGGCGTCTGGAGCTCCTAAAATCATGAAAACTAATGCATCAAGTGGTAGGTGGGCCTTATATCAGCTCCCCATGGAACTAGTGATAACAAACTCCTAAGACAACAAATGAAATTTAGACTATGGTGGTCAAGGGAAGATTATTAATTAATCCTGTTAGATTTGTAATCCTTCCTTAGTATCTTAGTTTAGACCTTAGACTATTTCATTTGCTTTTATGCATTGATATCTATGCTTTAGACTTAGGGAAAGTGGTCTAGAAAGTTAACTATGTTAGATTTTTATCAGTTAAGCTAGCATTAACTTAGGATCTTAACTGACAGAATAACAAGCACAACAATCAAACACATAAGACAATGAACACAAATATTTTCCTTGGGGAAATGTTGGAGCAGGGTCCCGCAGCTACAGAAGAAGCTGCTAGTTTTGGCGGAAGGATAAGTTTTGGCGGAAAGAAGTTAAGACAGAGCTACAACGCCGTAGCACGTTTCCAGCTGGAGAGCAGAGTCGGAAACTGTGACTTTTAAGATAGAAAAGTCAAGAAAGGCAACGGTACCTGAGCGGTCGAGAAGAGAGAGCTCAACCACTGCATTGAAGGCAGCGGCGGAAGATAGGAGGGCTCAGTGACCCTCATAAAGGAGAAGGAGCAACGAGGCTAAAGCATTGAAGGCGAAGGACAGAAAAGTGAAGCGGTGCATAGTACCCATGATCAGTGCCGAGAAGCATGGAAGACTGCAGAGAGCTATGGTGTGTCGGAAAGCGGCTACCTCAAGTACAGATATGGCCGACTGTCACTAATTAGGGTTTGGGTTACTGTTGGGACAGGCCCACAGTGTTGTAATGGCAAGACCTTCGGGCTGCCTATAATGGGATATATTTTGTATTGTAAAAGGTTGGCATTTTGGGCATTTTAGGCCATCCAGCTAGTTGGATAACATATAGTTAGCCATTGAGTCTGTTAGCTCACAGTGATCTTGTATTGTAATAGAGTTGAGCTCTGGTTCTGTTATTAGTGGTAGCAATCTTACTGTAACCAGTAGCTGGCTTATAGAATATGCATGTAATGATCCGCAGAGATCGACAGAGAGGGAAGAGTATGTTGTAGGAGAGAAATATAGAAGAGAAAAGAGATCTGAGAGAGAAGATCTTAATCTGCATATGCGGTGCAGCAGAACTGTGTTTTACCTTCCCCTGAGCTATAAGAAAACACAGTTCTGTGGACGTAACTTCCATCCTGGAGGTGAACCACGTTAAAATCTAGTGTTATGCGATTGGTTTATGTGTTATGTTTACTAATGCTTTCCTCAGTTAGTTCATGAACTTTGTTTACAGTTTAACGAATGAATGTGTTAATCAGTTCACAGCAATATAGAAGAGTAAACATAAGTTACAATCCTTAGCATGCTGTATATGGTTCATTTATGTTTTGCGTGAACAGTCACTATTGCATTATCGAATAGCTTTGTATGTTAAGTCTTGCATGTTGACACGAGCAATGCTAAGTGCGCTAAACCGCGGAGGTAGGATATCACAGAGAGGTGATACCGCACCGGCAGAGGAGCTGCGGTGCGTGATACCGCAGGTTGGGGACTTAGCGTTGGGCAGGAGCTGTGTGTCGCACAGTGCGTGGCGATGCGATAAGGTCGGAGATATCGTAGTTAGGGAAAGTGCGCACCGCAGAAGAGGACCGTGCAGCGGAAGAGAGAAAGACACCTCGCGGTTATAAGAGCTGCGAGACGAAGAGATCGCGCGATGCGAGCAGGGGATTGCGCGACGCGAAATAGGAGATCGCGTAGCTAGGAGAGCTGCGAGCCTCTGATAGGATTGCCACAGAACCCGATCCAAGACACTTGAGTCCTTGGCCAACCCATTAGAGTCACTTCGGGTGAGACTTCAGGCCGCTTTGCGATCTGTCGCCGAAAGGGCCGGTGATCTAGGGGTGTTGTTGGTTGAATATAGGAAACCCGGGTCTGCCCAAAGTAGCCAACAAATGGTTTCGTTGCCAGTTTTGAACAACTGAGCGCTAATGTTCTGTTGGCATCCCACTAGAGAAGAGTTTCACCAGTGGTTGGATTCAAACCTAAGGGAGTTTTCCCAGAAAGAAAATCGGAGCCCTAAACTGAGCACAGAGGACTGGTTACAAAAGTATATCGCTTCAGATATACACGCCATATTTTTTGCAACCTATGGAAACGAGCTTTACGACTGGTTATCAAAGTTGACAGATAGGAACATATTCAAGAAGAAAAGAAACATTGTCTGGACACCGGAGCTGATCGAGACCGTGCAGAGACTCGGCAATCACATCACGAGAGTAGTGGACTTCTGGCTTGCGAGTGTACTAGGAGGCTTCGTCACAGAATTTGTAGTTGACCAGAGAAAAAGCTTCAGTGAGGCCGAGCAGTACTTCTTCAAAGGATATCGTGGTAAGTACCTAAAGTCTCTAAACTTGTCCATTAAGATGCTGCTACATGAAAAAGGAGTAATGGACATGATTTCAGATGAATAAGTAAAGATAGTAATGTCACAAGAGTTTGAAAGTGATTTTGATGACATTGGACGAACACGTAGTGGCAAGAAATATAAAGTAGCTTTTGGCTCTCCTGTATTTGGAGATAGTTCAGACAATATTAGACAACCAAGTCCTAGTACCACAGAAGAATCAGAGGGGGGTACCCCTTACCATCCCTATACCCCACAGAAACAGACTGGGACTCAGAGTAATCCCGTAGGTACTCCATCCAGTAGCTCACAGACAGTACCTACTATAGCTACATCACCTTCACCTACACCGCCGAGTGGTAGTAATCCAGTCAATCAGAACCTACTGCAGAGAAATAGAATGGGAGATGATATGAAGCTACCTACCTTTAAGGGTACAGGAGCAGAGGACCCGGAACAGCATTGGTTTCTATGTGAAGCCATGTGGACCATTAAAACAATCAACGACGATAACCTTAAACTTGTATAGTTGGTCACTACACTCAGAGATCGAGCTTTAACATGGTACATAAAGTATACCACAGTACCCAAGACACTTGCCCAAGTCAAGAAATCCATGATTAAAGAGTTCAAGAAACCTAAGTCTGAATCTCAGTGCATTACAGAGCTCAAGGATACTAAGCAGTTACCATCAGAATCAGTATGGGACTTTGACCAGAAATTCAAAGCTCTTATAGACCAAGTAAGTTTTGAGTTTGCGCCGGAGCAACATAAGGAATGGTTTATTGCAGCACTGCTCCCTCACATCAGATTACCACTAATGCAGTAGAAACTCCAGATGCAGGATGACGCGTTGGAGATGGCGATGAAGCTAGAATCTTCAGCTTTAGTAGAAACCAGTGCAGGCATGACAACCCTACAGAACCAGTTAGCCAACCTCACGTTACAGATACATGAACTTAAGAAAGGAAAAGAGGTTATGCAAGACATATGGTGCTTACGATGTAGAACACAGGGTCATACCAAAGAAAACTGTCCAGTCTTTGCAGAATATTTAGCGTCAGGGGCCCCTAACCCCTTACCAGGAATGCAAGGGCCATGGTGTGAAATATGCAAAACACAAGGACACCCACCTCAGCAATGCCCTTTACTTCAGAAGTACGTACAGACACCTAAGAACCTATATTGTGTCTTTTGCAGTTCTGTCAGACATGATGAACAAAATTGTCAAGCCAATGATCTCATGTTAGATAGAAAACATGACGTATACAGAGTCCAGTCAGAAACACAGGGTCTAGCAGCAGGACCACAGCCTGATCCGACTTACGGTGGCCGTGGAGGAGGATTCAGAGGACGAGGCCGTGGAGGAGGCTTTGCAAGAGGAGAAGGCTTCGACAAAGGAGAGGGTTTTGGCCGTGGTCGCGGACCAATCACTTGTTATAACTGCGGAGTTGTAGGACACTATGCTAGGGACTGTCAGAGCCCCACTACTACTTTTAATTACTACAAATCTTATGATCATACCATAGAGGAGTGTCCTACCTTGATAGCTAAGATCAAAGATCCTAAGCCAACAGTACACTAGAACATCCAGCTTATTGCTGCTAAGCAGGCAGAGCCAGAACCACAAGTTAACATTGTGACTCGTAGCGGTGCTTCCACCAGTGGGACATCGCAGGAAACAGGAAAAAGCACAAGCCAGGAGTGTGTGTGCAGAGCTCCTGCTAAAGCAACAGCACTCGATCTACAGAAGAATAAAAAGACATTTCATGAAGCCAAGGCTTCCTTTAATGAACCTACACAATCAGGATCGCAGGTACCGCCGTCTAGGGGCGTACTACAGCAAGCATCTTGTGACGATAGCCCAGAACAGATACTGCAGGCTACCACATCGGGAAGATGCGATGAGGATGAATCGACAGGAATTATACAATCCTTCCTGCGTAGTTGATTGAAGCTCTTAAGAAATGAAAAAGCTATCGACAAGCTACAGTGCATCATAGATCAGTGTCAACAACCCTCTCTCTTGGGCAGTGCACACCGCGCTGTTCATAATATTACAGGACATACAAGGACCGGAAGAGAGATGAAACTCACAGCACAGATTGGAGAGTTCAAAATGGATGAAGTCATCTTAGATCTGGGATTAGAGGTGAATGTTCTAACTAAGTAGACATGGGAATAGATGGGTAGCCCTCAGTTAGTCAGATCACCTATCCACCTGAGATTAGCTAACCAGCAGCGAGTATCACCATTGGGTCGACTACCGCAGGTGCCAGTTGACATTGACGGAGTTCGTACTTTTGCAGACTTCGAGGTTATAGAAATCATTGGCGACAGTCGACCGTATCCAACACTATTAAGTATCGATTGGGCGATCGGTAGCAAGGCTGTCATCGACCTAAAGAGAAGACAAATGACCTTTGAGGATGCACAGATCCGGGTCCTCGCACCGCTGGATCCTCACCAGGGTCCTAGATACATTGAACCTATCCGAGCAGAGGAGGAGGCACATAACATGGATAGTCTCTACCAGATGACTGCGAA
>LPNX011186342.1:64867-105703 GCA_001517045.1 Pseudotsuga menziesii
ACTGTAGAAGGGAACATTAGTTGGCGATGCGACAGCTCATGTGCATCGGACTCCGACATTGGCCTAGAGAACTGGCAGAACAGACTTTACGAAGTCTCAGCGCGCAGATGTGCGTTTATGTGTAAGTCACTGCAATGGATTGGCATAGAGATCACGAAAATTCCATCATATCATGGTCTAACAGATATTTACGACTTCCTTGAGCAGTTTGAGCAACAAATTCCTTACGAGCAAAGGATCGCAGCTATGGACCTGACAGTACGAGCCACACCTGCAAGATGGTGGTATGCGCATAAAGAAAATATCACATCATGGGATGATATTAAATGATTGATGGTGATCAGGTTTTATGTCGACAAAAAGTATTTCCGACAGAAATACACAGGAGAAACTGACCCCAGGACACACATTTAGACATGTGAACAGATCTGGTCAGACATTCCCGAGGATGAATGGGTTCACAAATTCATTCACACATTGGACACAGTTCCAAGGAACTGGTACACAGAGACCGAGTTGCGCAAGGGGACGACCACATGGTCATTTATGACAGACAGTTTCCTACTTACCTTCGCGTTTGAATCAGAACATCCAAGTGTTTCTCAGGCCCTAGACATAATCAAGATTAAGATATTCGAGGACTGTACCATCTTAGTGCAGGCTCAACCTGAGTGGGCCAACCAGTTGCAAGATACGCTTGAGTGCTATAACTTCGTAGCAAAGCCAGAAAATGAAGATACGGATGAGGATGAGGATCCTTGCAACACCAACATTTCTGAGTTAGAAGGGACTCGCGATGTTGGGGGACCACAGTCAGAGATTCCAGTAATCACCAAACCTATCAAGATCAAAAAGATCAATATTGGCACAGACGCAGAACCTAAGTTTGCCTCTGTCGGAGACTATTGGAATGACGAAACAGTTGGACAGATTGCCGATTTTTTACATGACTATCAGGACCTATTTCCCACCAAGTTCACAGAGATGAAGGGAATAGTTGGAGACCTGGGAGTTATGAGGATACCATTGAAGGAGGATGCTAGACCAGTTAAGCAGCGCCCACATAGATTGAATCCGCACTACAGAGAAAAAGTGAAGGACGAAATCGATAAGATGATAGCAGCAGGCATCATTGAGCCGGTAGAAGAAAGCGAATGGATTAGCCCCATGGTCGTACAGGAAAAGAAAACAAAAGGAGACATCAGGATCTGTGTTGATCTGCGCAAGCTCAACGATGCATCGCTTCACGACCCATTTCCGACATCGTTCACTGATGAGGTATTAGACAAAATGGGAGGACAGGAGGTCTACTCCTTCACTGATGGGTTTTCAGGCTACCATCAGATCAGAATACATCCAGAAGATCGACCCAAGACCACCTTTGCAACAGAATGGGGCTCGTTCCAGTATACGGTAATGCCCTTTGGTCTTAAGAATGCACCAGCTATATTTTCTAGAGTAGTCGTTGCTGTATTTAAAGAATACATTCATAAATTCTTAGAAGTATATTTTGATGATTGGACTGTATTTGGACTAATTGACAAGCATATAGGAGACTTAAGACTGATGTTAGAGAAATGTAGGCAGTACTAGATTTCTCTAAACTTGAAGAAATGTATATTTTGTGCACCATTTGGTATTTTGTTGGGTCACATTGTTTGCAGACAAGGCTTGATGGTAGATCCCGCGAAGATTGCCATCATTGTAAACCTTCCAGCACCTAACTCAGTCAAGCAACTGAGGACAGTACTTGGCCATACGAGGTACTACAGAAAGTTCATCAAGGGCTATGCAAAGATTACAGCACCAATGGAGAAATTGCTCAAGAAAGATGTAAAATTCCTATGGAACGAGGAATGTCAACAGAGTCTAGACATGCTTAAAGAGAAGATGGTTGCAGCACCCATATTAGTATTTCCCGATTGGACTAAGCCATTTCATGTACATGTGGATGCATCTGGCATCGCATTAGGGGTTGTTTTAACACAACCAGGAGAAGGGGACATTGATCATCCTATCACATATTCTAGCAGAAAGCTCTCGACAGCAGAAAAGAACTACACCACAACTGAAAGAGAAGGCCTAGCTATGGTGTACATGCTCTAGAAGTTCAGGAACTATCTGTTGGGTGCCTCATTTAAGATGTTCACTAACCATTCCGCGTTGAAGTATTTGGTCAACAAGCCAGTGTTAGGGGGAAGAATCTGCAGATGGTTACTCCTCTTTCAGGAGTATGATTTTGAAATCATTGTGAAACCAGGAAGACTGAATGCAGGACCTGATCATTTGTCGCGTATAGATTCAGGAGAAGAGCCAAGTAACCTAGATGACAACCTACCGGATGCGCCGTTGTTCTCTATCCAGATCGCAGATGAGTACTATGCCAATATTATTCAATTTCTCACTACGGGAGTAGCACCTGATGAGTTTACTAAGCAGCAAAGGAAGCAGTTGGTTGTTAAAGCAGTAGACTTCACCCTCATCGCAGGACACCTATACAAGTTAGGTCCGGATGAAGTTTTGTGCAGATGTGTGATGCCGCATGAAAAAGACGCTATTATCAGAGAGGCACATTCAGGAACCGCAGGAGGTCATTTCGCAGGAAATCCAACTGCGCAGAAAATCCTTGAGGCGGGATTATGGTGGCCTACGTTGCATAAAGACACCAAGGACTTTTGCAGATGCTACGATATCTGCCAAAGGGTAGGAAAACCCTCGCGACGCGATGAAATGCCGCTGCGACCGCAGATCACGTTGCGGGCATTTCACAAATGGGCTATAGATTTTGTGGGTGCTATCAACCCACCAGGAAAGCGCACTGGTGTGAGATATATTATCACAGGAACAGAGTACCTCACCAGATGGGCAGAGGCCAAAGCAGTAAGAAATTGTGATGCTGCTATAGCTGCACAGTTCCTTTTTGAAAACATCATTAGTAGATTTGGATGCCCAGTAATTTTGATGAGTGATCAAGGCACGCATTTTTTGAACAGCACTATTGAGGCATTGACAGAGGAATTCCAGATTCAGCACCATAAGAGCACTCCCTACCACCCCCAGGCTAATGGTATGGTGGAGGCCTTTAATAAGATTTTAGAAAATGCTCTTACTAATATCTGCAATAGCCAGAGGAATGATTGGGACCTCAGAGTTAACACTGTATTATGGGCGTACAGGACCACATGCAAGAAACTTACGGGACACACACCTTTCAGCTTGGTGTATGGGTAGGAGGCTGTTATGCCTATGGAGTATATTCTTCCCAGTTTAAAAATCACTCAGATTACCGGGATGACTGATACAAACATAGTTGAGGAAAGGCTAGCACATCTGCTTGCCTTAGAAGAAGACAGATTCATCGTCAGATTCCATCAGAAAGTACAGAAGGCACGAGAAAAATCTTGGCATGACAGACACATTAAGAATAAGACTTTCCAGATCGAAGACCTAGTGCTCCTCTATGACAGCAAATTCATTAAGTTTCTAGAGAAGTTCAAGACACATTGGCTGGGGCCATATCAGATATAGCAAGTCACAGAGGAAGGTGCCGTTCAGCTCAGCCAGCTAAATGGGGAGCTTTTTCCCACATGGATTAATGGCAGTAGGCTTAAGCCCTATAGTGATAGCCACCTCGCCTCTCAGCCCTAGCTTCGCCAGTTATCGTGGTGCAGATGTCCAGTGTAGTTGAAAGGAGGCATCGCACTGGGAACAAGTCTACACCGGCAGGTATTAAAAAAAAAAGAAAAGTAATATTGTTGTATGCAGGTGATGCGGAGTCGCATCGCAGTAGTGCGATGTTTCCCTGTGCCACGTACTCAGTTTTGCCATGTACGCAGTGTTGCAACCGACAAAAGGCCAGTCAAGTCAGCATCTGACAGGTAGTTAATGAGGTAATGACCGGTATATCTTACCGTATATTTGGCAGCAGTATAATAAATTTTTCCAGATTTGGCAAATCTTCGACGAGACCGACGCCTGTGCACACACGCTCCAAGGGAAATTCGATCGGATTTCCTCATTTAATAGGGATCGGACGGCAGGTGTGGTCTTGTCCAGGCATTAATGGTGACCGACGGGTTCAGTCTAGATGACCGTTGCGTCCGAGATTATCGTATTGGGCATAAAAGCAGAAAGTATTCCATTGGGACGGTTACATTTGCAGAAAAATCGAGAGCTATAGAGTAAGTTGTTAAGAGTTCTGTGTCCAGAGCTAAGTGGTTACAGAGTGCTGTAATTTTCAAAAGTTGCAGCCATTGCACGTCTGTCGTTTTACACTGAGTGGGTCCTGTCTGAGGACGAGCCTCTAGAAAACGTTTTGAGAAGATTTTAGCGTCATGACCGAGTAGGTGCTATGGCGATGCCACCAAAGAGTGCTCCGCCAAGTTTGTCATAGCCCAGACAGCAACCACAAATGAGGAGCCAATCTCAGGTCAATGATGAATCCGGTTCAGAGCGTGAGGAAGAAGTTCACAGCGGAACAGACTACATGATACCACGATTGAAGGAGCACCAGAACCAAGAATTTCTAAGAACACTAAGTATACTGTTCCCTTACCACCCATCGATTCTCGAGTAAAGGAAAATGGAGATCTAGTAGGGTATGCTGCTGTTGTTAAATTTGTAGACTATAACCTGGGAGATGGTAAGACATATCCTCAGTTCAAGCCGTACAACTATCTGAATATTGAGAAGAACCCAAGGACAGGGAGAGATGAATGTGTTCCCCTGCCGCATGTCTAGATTCTTGAGTGGCCAGGACTGCTCAATTTGCTGAGATTACCTCATTTTGGACGGGGTGCAGAGGTTAATGTCGTGGTGCACATTTTACTCTCTTGCGTGCATGGAGGGTACCTCTAGCTAGGAAACAAGGTTGACCTGAACATCAATTTGATACATCGTATCATTGGCCTGTCCAAGACAGGTAAACACCCTGATATACAGACAGTAGGAAAAACCAAGGACTCCAAGTTACCGCAAGCCCTAGTAACTAAGTATCAGCTACAGAGAGGAGGACGGGGTTATGACATTTCAAGCATACCAAATGAGA
The DNA here is from genome assembly GCA_001517045.1 of Pseudotsuga menziesii. Classification (NCBI taxonomy): domain Eukaryota; kingdom Viridiplantae; phylum Streptophyta; class Pinopsida; order Pinales; family Pinaceae; genus Pseudotsuga; species Pseudotsuga menziesii. The sequence continues at coordinate 69,915 of LPNX011186342.1, forward strand.
CACTTAGATTCACCACCAGTCTGATCGCGGGCAGACTGCTAACCAAGGTTTGGCCAAAGGAAGTTACAGGCTCCGTAATTCACCTGGCCATACAGGTCACAGAAGGGGAACAGTTCAATTGGTCTCTATTCTTATTAAATATGCTGCAAGAAGATTGCTTGGCAGCTCAGGATGAAGCCAACCACCCTTTCCATTTCTCGTGGTTTCGTATACTTTGTGCATTTTTCAGATGGAAGGAGCCGCCCCATACCCAGTTTCCACAGATAGCAGGTGGCGCACCTAGAGGAGTGCGCTATGCCAACTTATGGGAGACCAACCGCCCAGCCAAGAAAGCGATCAATACGATGGTATTCCAGGACTACTATAAGCTGTTGATGAAGGTCATTCAAGAGACACCATGGCTCAGCACAGAGACTGTGGACATATATGATAGCCGGCTTAATTTTATGGCAGACAGCCATTTAATCTATCTGCGACTGAAAAGGACTAAGCGGGTTGATTGGGCTACTCGCTCGTTTAGGATGATAGCCTGAGACGTCGAAGGAGTCATAAAATACTTCGACGACCAATGGAAGTAGGAATATGAAGACACCGCACCACTATCATCAGACTCTGTAGAGACAGAACACCAGGACAAGGACAAAGATACCACAGACAACCAGACGCAATCTTCAACAGAAGTGCCACTACAAAGGAAAAAGAGGAAACCTGCACAGCAAGTGCCACCAAAGGCACATATGTAAAATACTGGAGAAGAAGGGTCACCACAGACACATCAGAAGAAAAAACAGAAAACCTCAAAGCCAGTTTCGAAGACCGCATTGACAGACGATGACTATGAACTCATCGCAACAAGGACATGTGACACATTGAAGGACTCACTTGACGCAATGAAGGAGTCGCAGGAAAAGAGCCAGAGCGCAGTCGAAAAACAACTTCTAGACTTAAAAATGATTACAGAGAAGACTGCCATGAGGTACATTCCACCTGTAAATCCGACCACCGGAGAAACCTCGTCACCGCCGATGTCCCACCAGGAAAGCTTAGCCAAAGATCACCTCAATACTGTGTTAATTCCACCAGGGAGTATCCGATTCCCTCCCACAATGAAGGACCCACCAGCTCAGTTTAGACAACCCATCGAGGTTAATCTTGCAGAGTTTCATATTGAGCAGTTGCAGATGATCCAGCAGTAGCTAGGCGCAGAGCTCAAGAGTAGAGAGCTCGAGACTTATAAGAAGAATACGCAGCTGCAACAACAGAACACAGCACTTGCTATCAGTGTTCAGAAAAAGACAGACGAAGTATGAACATATGTGGAAAGAGAGCAAGATCTTTCTCAAGTTTTGTAGAGCATTGCATTGGAACTGCTGCAATGTAACATTGAGTTTGCCTTACCAGTTCCGCAGAAGCTAAGGAGAGTAGCAGATAGAGAAAAGGCTCTGGAAGAAACCGTGACTAGGATGGATGAAGAAGTGGCCAAGATGAAGGCAGACCACGAGGAGTAGATCGCTCAGCTTGAGGCTCGCATACGAGACACCTCCCAGGCAGACCAGAAAGCGCGAGTAGAAGCCCTTCAACTCACTTCTCCGCAGATGCAATCTCACATCGACGAAGCACGGTTAGTACTAACCGATGCGACGAACACATGGGCTAAGTTAGATGAGTCGCCGGAGAAAGTAGAAATCCAACAAAGTATTCAGCAGATAGAGAATACTGCTGCGGCAATGAAAGAATAAATTAAGGGCTTGGCAGCTCTTCAAAAGATGAGGAAGACAAAGGAGATGAACTGTTTGCAGCAGGAAGCGCAACAATTAAGAACCAAGGAGATGTACAGTAATGACCTGCTTCAACCGCATCAAGAGCAAATCGCAGAGATAGTTGATATGGTTGAATAGAAAATAAAGGAGTTCACTACCACCAGAGAGAAAATTGACGCCACAGAAGACGCCAGTATTAGTCAAGCTTTGCTTGAGTCGGCACAAGAGCGTGTCGAAGTGATGCAGAAGGAAGTCATAAGACTTTGTGACAGGTTGTAGAGGGCTTCACAGGAAGCCAAGGAAAAGCTACAGCAGGAGAAGCCCGCTGCAGGTGGCTCGAGGGCGAGCCACAAGTAAGTGTTAGGGGACTGTTGGAGCAGGGTCCCGCAGCTACAGAAGAAGCTGCTAGTTTTGGCGGAAAGAAGTTAAGACAGAGCTACGATGCCGTAGCACGTTTCCAGCTGGAGAGCAGAGCCGAAAACCATGACTTTTAAGATAGAAAAGTCAAGAAAGGCAACGGTACCTGAGCGACCGAGAAGAGAGAGCTCAACCACTGCATTGAAGGTAGCGGCAGAAGACAGGAGGGCTCAGTGACCCTCATAAAGGAGAAGGAGCAAAGAGGCTGAAGCATTGAAGGCGAAGGACAGAAAAGCAAAGCGGTGCATAGTACCCATGATCAGTGTCGGGAAGCATGGAAGACTGCAGAGAGCTATGGTGTGACGGAAAGCGGCTACCTCAAGTACAGATATGGCCGACTGTCACTAATTAGGGTTTGGGTTACTGTTGGGACAGGCCCACAGTGTTGTAATGGTAAGACCTTTGGGCTGCCTATAACGGGATATATTTTGTATTGTAAAAGGTTGGCATTTTGGGCATTTTAGGCCATCCAGCTAGTTGGATAACATATAGTTATCCATTGAGTCTGTTAGCTCACAGTGATCTTGTATTGTAATAGAGTTGAGCTCTGGTTTTGTTAATAGTGGTAGCAATCTTACTGTAACCAGAAGCTAGCTTATAGAATATGCATGTAACGATCCACAGAGATCGACAGAGAGGGAAGAGTATGTTGTAGGAGAGAAATATAGAAGAGAAAAGAGATCTGAGAGTGAAGATCTTAAGCTGCATATGCGGTGCATCAGAACTATGTTTTACCTTCCCCTGAGCTATAAGAAAACACAGTTCTGTGGGCGTAACTTCCATCCTGGAGGTGAACCACGTTAAAATCCAGTGTTATGCGATTGGTTTATGTGTTATGTTTACTAATGCTTTCCTCAGTCAATTCATGAACTTTGTTTACAGTTTAACGAATGAATGTGTTAATCAGTTCACAGCAATATAGAAGAGTAAACATAAGTTAGAATCCTTAGCATGCTGTATATGGTTCATTTATGTTTTGCGTGAACAGTCACTATTGCATTATCAAATAGCCTTGTATGTTAAGTCTTGCACGTCGACACGAGCAATGCTAAGTGCGCTAAACTGTGGAGGTAGGATATCACAGAGAGGTGATACCGCACCAGCAGAGGAGTTGCGGTGTGCGATACCATAGGTTGGGGACTTAGCGTTGGGCAGGAGCTGTGTGTCGCACAGTGCGTGGCGATGCGATAAGGTTGGAGATATTGCAGTTAGGGAAAGTGCGCACCGCAGAAGAGGACCGCATAGTGGAAGAGAGAAAGACACCTCACGGCTAGAAGAGCTGCGAGACGAAGAGATCGCGCGATGCGAGCAGGGGATCATGCGACGCGTAACAGGAGATCGCGTAGCTAGGAGAGCTGCAAGCCTCTGATAGGATTGCCATAGAACCTGGTCCAAGACACTTGAGTCCTTGGCCAACCCATTAGAGTCACTTCGGGTGAGACTTCAGGCCGCTTTGCGGTTTGTCACCGAAAGGGCCGGTGATCTAGGGGTGTTGTTGGTTGAATATAGGAAACCCGGGTCTGCCCAAAGCAGCCAACAGGAAACCATAAAGGAGAAAACCCCGCAACTTCCTCAGAGATAGAATCAACACCAAATAACAAAGCCAAAAAAACAGTAAGATGATATCCTGACAATAGTAGCCTCTTTCTTTCTAGCCCCAACAACTTCTTCTTCCTCAGCTATGTGCTACAACTGAGTGTGAGTGAGTGTGTGATAAATAGAGAGGCTCACTCTCTATTTATACTAATTCCTGACTTGACAATGACTCACTAGGGCCGACTTCTCTAGGAGAGTCTATTAACCCTAGTGCCCCGAAAATGTGGGGACTTTAACCCTTGAACAATAGGAGGGTTACCCACAATGACTTGACATGACTTGTTTATATTATAGAACCTCCCGATAGGAACATTGAGGCATGACATGACTCAAATACATTACAGACACTTCCCAGAATAAACATCGGGGTACAAGACATAAGATATACAAGTGAATACATTTCAAAGTTACAAATACATCAACACTCCCTCTTAACTAGGAAGGTATTCTTTCAACACAATTTTCAGCACTGGCCTTCTTCTCTGTATTGAATGGATCATCTCCTCATCTTTATCTTCAAGTTGTATTCATCTTCAAGTCTTCTTTGTCTTCTTCATCTTCTTCATATTCAAGTGACCTTCCTCTTCAAGTCTTCTTCTAAGTCATGTTCTTCTTCAAGTCTTCTTCATCACGGGATCTAGATCATCACGATTGTTGGATCATCATCACTGTATCATCATCAAATCTAGATCATCACTTGATCTGGATCATCATCAAGTATGGATCATCATCACATCTCGATCATCACTTGATCTGGATCATCATCAAGTCTGGATCATCATCATTAGTGCTATCTCAGGATGTGCTATCTCTCAATTCTTCTCATCACAGGAAGTTCTACAGAGCCAACCCTTTTTCATGCTGGTTGTAGGCCTACCCTTCATGTAGGTCTTTGGCACTTATATCTAACCCTAAGTTAGAATGGCCCTCCTAGCTCTTACATATGACCTCATCTTGTCAGAAAGGCATGCATAGCACTCACATCTGACCTCATCTTGTCAGAAAGGCCCAACACTCACATCTGACCATGTGTAAATAGATCGTGCCAGAATGGCTCAACACTTACATCTGACCTCATCTTGTTGGAAAGGATCTGCACTTACATTCGAACTCATCTTGTCAGAAAGGATCTACACTTAATCCGACCTCATCTTTTCAGAAAGGCTTTGCACTTACATTTGACCATGTTCGAAAACATCTCATCGAAACGGCTCTAAGTCCCAGACTAAGGATTCCTAGTAATTGACCAAGTGCCTCAGCCCTTATATCTGATCAAGTTGGAACACATCCCTCAATCACATCAGAATGGCCATGCACTCACATCTGATCATGTAAGACTACATCCCATAGTCATATCAGAATGGCCCTCAGCCCCAGACAGAGTATTCCTTGTAACTGACCAAGTGCCTCCATTCCAAGAATGGCATTCAACACTTATATTTGATCATGTAGGAACCAATCCTATAGTCACATCAGAATGTATCACCACTCACATCTTACATGGAAGGAACCAAATCCTCTCACCATTATAGAATGGCTCAGCCCTTACATCTAACCATGGAAGGAACCTAATCCTCTCACCATGTTAGAATGGCTCTAGGTATCATCATTTCCCCTTGGAGGGAACCTCGATCTGGAGAACACCAAGCTTCTCCATGAAGTACTCAAACTTCACTCTGGCCAATGGCTTCATCAACACATCAGCTATCTGTTCGTCCATCGCAACATACTAGAGCTTCATTGCTCCTCTCTGCACCATATCCCTGATATAGTGATACTTGATCTCAATATGCTTCGACTTGTCATGGAACACTGGGTTCTATGACAAATTCAGACAACTCTGGTTGTCGCAATATATACAAGTAGCATCCAATTGGAGATCAAATAAATCAGACAGTATCTTTCTCAGCCACACTACCTCACAACTAACTGAACAAGCTGCGACATATTCTGTTTTAGCTCTACTCAATGCCACACAGGAATGCTTCCTGCTAAACCAAGATATCACACCTGATCCCATGCTGAAGCAGCATCCTGAAGTGCTCTTCCTATCGATGGCATTTCCTGCCCAATCTGAATCAACATAACCCACTAGGTTAATCTTCTGATTTGCCTCGTACTTGAGCCCATAATCAACTGTACCCTTTAGGTACCTCATAATATGCTTTGCAGCAATCAAGTGAACACGTCTCGGATCTGTCAGGAACTGGCTCAAGGTGTTCACAGCAAAAGAAAATATCTGGTATCATGTTCATCAGGTACATCAAGGACCCAATCATCCAACTATACATCATAGCATCAACCGCTTCTGATGAAGCATCACTCAATAGCTTTAGGTTCGATGCCATAGGTGTGGTTATGGCCTTGCAGTCCATCATCCCGAATTTCTTCAGAATCTATACTGCATACTTCCCTTGTCCAAGGAATATTCCATCCATATTCTGCCACACCTCCATTCCTAAGAAATAGTGCATCATACCCAAGTATTTCATTTCAAACTCGGTAGAAGGTTTCCTCTTCGTATTAGCAATCAACCCATCCATACCTGTTACAAATATATCATCCACATATAGTAGGAGTATCAGTGGATTGCCATCTTCAACCTTGTAGTAAAGGTTGGAATCTGCTTTACTCTTGGTAAAGCCCAAACTGGATAGAAAGCCATCAATTCTACCATACCATGTCCTGGGTGCCTGTTTCAAACTGTACAGGGATTTCTTCAATCCACACACATGAGACTCCCTGTCACGTGTCTCAAAATCAAGTGGCTGCTCCACATACACTTCCTCTTCTACTACACCATTCAAGAAAGTAGTCTTGACATCCATCTGGTGTATCTTCCATTTCATCACTGCAGCCAGAGAAAGCACTGATCTGATGGAAGTGTATATGGCTACAGGTGCAAAAGTTTCTTCATAATATATTCCTTCTTTTTGGAAGAAACCACGAGCCATGAATCTTGCTTTATATTTATCTATGCTACCATATGTAGCATGCTTGATCTTGTAGATCCATTTGGAAGTTACAATGGATTTCCCTTCTGGTCTTGGGACAACATCCGAAACATCATTCTTCATGATCAATTGATACTCTTCAATCATAGCCTCCTTCCATTCTTTCCTTTCTGCAGCTTCTTCATAGTTGGAAGGTTCTTTATCAATAATGTCACATAGCAAGGCTACATAACTGGAGCAGGACCTAGTTCTCTTTCTTCCTCTGTGTGTTTCTTCTGAAGCTCCATATATTTCTGCATTTTGGATAATTTCACGTACCCAAGCAGGTTTCCTCTTATGACGATTCTTCTCCTGAGGTGGATCTACAGGTTCTTGAGGTTCTTCTATTTCTCGATCTTCTTCTTGAATTTCTTCGTTCATGGTTGTATCATGAATTTTGGGTGCTCTTGTTTCTTCAGGTTCTTCAACTAGTCTCTTTCTGGATTTGATGTAGGCTAAATCTTCATCAAATGTTACATCTGTGCTAATGTCAATCTTCTTGAACCCTAGGAAGTATATTTTGTAAGCCTTCGAGCTTTCAGAGTATCCCACAAATATACGCTTCTTTCTTGAAGGATCTAACTTCGTCCTCTTTTCTTTTGGAATGTATATGTATATAGGACAGCCAAATATTTTGAGATGGTTGACTTTTGGTTTCTTGCCGGAGAAGAAATCTTCGGGTGTCTTATTCTTGAGTACTTTGTGTGAAGTACGATTTTGTACATACATCGTTGTTCTGGCAGCTTCTGCCCATAGATGCATGGGAAGATCTTGATCATGAAGCATGGCCCTTGCTGCTTCCATGATCATTCTGTTATTTCTTTCTAAAATCCCATTCTGTTGTGGATTATATGGAGTTGATAACTCCCTCTTAATCCCTGAGTTTTTGCATTCATTTGATATGAATTCTCCGCCATTATCTGATCGAAAGGTCTTGATCTTCTTTTCTGTGTGATTCTTGATCAAGGCTTTGAATTCCTTGAACTTATTGAATGCTTCATCTTTGTTCTTCATAAAGTATATCCATGCCTTTCTAGAAAAATCATCAATAAAAGAAACATAGTATACATACCCGCTTAGTGAAATGGATGACATTGGACCTCATACATCGGAGTGGATGATTTCCAAGATTCCTTTTTCCTTACTCTCGCTACTTGGAAATGTCTCCTTTGTGTTCTTCCCTTTCGTACATCCTTTGCATAAACCTTCATGTTTTGTCTGCATTTCTGGGAGACCTTCAACAGCTTTGCTTGCAAGTGGTAGTGCTTTGTAATGCACATCTGCAAGCCTTATATGCCAAAGCTCATTTGGTTCTACCGAGTCATGAACCAAATATTGTTTTGGTTGGCCCTTCAATTTGTATAGTCCTCCTTCTTGTTCCCCAATCACTACTGCATCATCAAAAGACTTTCCCTTTGGCCACATGAGGACTTGGCCATCTGCAAATGCAACCCTCATTACTTTTGCATCCAATGCAGATATGGAGAGGAGGTTCTTCATTAGTCCAGGTACAAACAATACATCTTTCATCTTGATAGACTTTCCAGAGTCTAGCTTGTATGAGGATTCACCACTACCTTTTATTGGATACTGGTAGTCATCTCCGAGTTTCACCTTTCGAGGTGATTCATGTTCAGATAGTTTCACAAAGGATTCCTTGAATCCTGTCATATGTTTGGAAGCACCACTGTCTATAAGCCATTCATTGCTGCCATGTGTGATAGTTCCCATGAGAGCAGAAATCAGAACATAGTCTTCATCACTTGAAGAATCATCACTGTCTTGTCTATTTCTCTTTGTGGAAGGTTCATCATCCTTTGTAGCATGAGCATGATGTCTTCTCTTGTTTCCCTTCTTCTTGTGAGAGCCACTTTTGTTTCTAGGACAATGTCTAGCAAAGTGTCCTCTTTCATCACATGTATAGCAAATGAACTTAGATTTATCTCTAGGCTTTCCAAAGTTATTCCTTTGATGAGAGTAATTACCTCTATTGTGGCTAGATATGGTTTTCTTGGATTGTACTATGAGAGCTTGATCTTCACTTCCCATCTTTTCTTCTCGAGATGCTATCTGAGCTTCTTCTTGAGAGCATTCTTCCCATAGTCTGCTGAACTTGACTAACTTATTTCTGGCACAGATCCCTTGAATGAATGAGTCCCATGTCCTAGGGAGACCATTCAAGGTGGTCATTACAATCTCTGCATTCTCCGCTTCTTCATCTACTGCTTCAAGTTGTTATTTGATCTGGGAGACCCTTGTGAAGTATGACTGTATGGTCTCCGCATTCTGTATCTTCACATTCTTCAATTGGTTCCTCAAGGTCATCTTCTGGTTTATGTTATTTCCTTCAAACAATTTGGTTAGGGAATTAAACATAGCTTTAGGTGTCTTTAGGGAGGAAACCTATGGTATGAGGTGATCCTTGATTAAATCAACAATAATCCTCTTAGCCATAACCAAATTCTTCTTGTGTAAGGCCTTAGCCTCATCTCCCTCTGGAGCTGGAATCTCCTCATTGATGTAGGAGTCCAACTCATTTTCTTCTAGGACCAGGGAGATCCTATACTTCTAGGCTCGGAAGTTATCATCTCCCTCAAGATTTTAATCAAGCTTGGTATGATGAGACATCTTAACTAAGAACCTCAAATGGAAATACAAAATATTTATATCTTACCAGGTCAATATGTCGGATCTGAATCTGGAGCTGAATTTCTGTAGTGTTGGTTTAGGAGCAGATTAGGGTTTGAATTTCCTGGAGTTCTGTCCAACCAAATGCTTTGATCTTGATCTCTAAAATTTGATTTTGAGGAGGACATCAATCTAGGCCTGGGCACACTCAAAAATTCCACTTCTATGGAAAGCCCTAATTTCTGGCACTAGTGTCGGGTCAAAAACTAAAAATGCTTAGAATCATATTTTGCTTCGATAGAAAGATGCGCCCTGGGGAGGATAGTTAGTCCAACCTTCTTTTGCTGAAAATATATGGAGAGAGATCCAAAAAGTAGGAAGCCCTAGTTTCCACAGCTGCACAGTGTCTTCTTCTCAGGTTAGCTCTGACTCCATGCTAGAATTTTATCATTTAAGCTAGCATTAACTTAGGATGTTAACTGAGAGAATAACAAGCACATCAATCAAACACATAAGACAATGAACACAAAGATTTTCCTTGGGTAAACCATAAAGGATAAAACCCCCCAACTTCCTCATAGATAGAATCATCACCAAATATCAAAGCCCCAAAAACAGTAGGATGATATCCCGACAGTAGTAGCCTCTTTCTTTCTAGCCCCAGTAACTTCTTCCTCAGTTATGCGCTACAATTGAGTGTGAGTGAGTGTGTGATAAATAGAGAGGCTCACCCTCTATATATACTAATTCCTGACTTGACAATGACTCACTAGGGACAACTTCTCTAGGAGAGTCTAATAACCCTAGTGGCCCCAGAACTGCAGGGACTTTAACCCTTGAACAATAGGAGGGTTACCCACAATGACTTGACATGACTTGTTTATATTATAGAACCTCTCGATAGGAACATTGGGGCATGAAGTGAATCAAAAACATTAAAAACACTTCCTGGAATAAACATCGGGGTACAAGACATAATATATACAAGTGAATACATTCTGAAGTTACAAATACATCAACAAACTAGTTATTTTGGCCCATTCACACACACACACACACACACACACACACACACACACACACCAGTGCTCTATCTTGGTCAACCTGGAACGTGTGTGCCATCATTAATGACACTTGGTCTCTTGTAGTGCTCCCCTTCCTCTTTTTGTGGAATGTGGTTTGACTAGGGGCGCTAGTGATGTTTTAAGACCATTTTGGCCCTTCTTGTACATTTATTGTTCATATTGAGCCACTCCCATACCTATGTTTTCTCACCCACATCTATCATAGACCCATTTATGCTCTAGTATTCCTCACTAGCATTCACACTATGTTTCGTGACCGTTTGGGGTGATTCAAGAGTTAATTGGTCCACCTAGGGGGGATGGAGGTCAAATCTAGCTATGATACATGTGCACTCCCAAATGGCTTCCTAAACCTCATGATTTTCCCAAATTTAATATATATCTATTCTAAACATATTCACATGTTAGACAGTGTTAATGATATCCAATATTGACTTCATGTGTGAATGCAATTTCAGTATTTTCAACTATTTTGTGCTTGTTTTGCAAACTAGAGCGAATTGTGAGTGTTTATTTGGATTCTAGATATTTCTATGAATCAATTCTCACATGGTATCATAGCTGATTTAAGATACAAATTGATTTCAGTGTGTTTGATTTTCTATTAGAGTGATTCTCTAGAGAAATTCGTGAGTTTTCATTGTAGGCACATTCAACAATTTTCACCACTAGTGCAAGTAGAGATGGAGAAAACTCATGTCTTGCTAACACCATTCAACTAGTTCGAAGGGAAGGATGAGATGGTTATCCAACTGAGGTCCAAGGGTCTCTACATGGTCACCATGGGGACATAGGTCAAACCAAATTCTGCAATAGAGAAGTCAAAGTTTTTCAATAGACTTGATGAAGCATTTGGAATGCTTTGTCTTAGCATATCGAGAGAACTCATGTTTCATGTTGACAGTATAGCTACCCCAAATAGATTTTGGCTTAGACTCGAATCTCTCTTTGGGAAGATTGATGAGATGAGGGGTCATCATCTTGAAAATGAGCTCATCTCCTTGAGCCCAGTGCATTATGAGACCATCCAAGATTTATTCACCAAATTCAAGTTTTTGGTGCTTCAACTCAAGCACTGTGGCATAGAGAAGAAAGAAGAGAAACTCATACTGTCTACTCTTTTGAAGCTAGGGCTTGAGTATTATGTGTTTGTCAGCACATTTCACTCAAGCAAGCTCACAACTCGAAATTGCCAAATGCCATCACTAGCAAGCTTCATGGAGTCTTTGACTCAAGAGAAAGATAAGCTAGTGTAGATGGGCACCATCAAAGCAAGCAAAGACCAAGATATTTTTTAAGGGGTTTCAAATACATATAAAGGAAAGAATAAATCCAATGATTCGAAACAACCAAGTAAGAAGAAACAAGATAGACCCAAAATTCTTGATGGGGGTTCGAATCCTTGCAAGGACAAGGGCAAGAACGGAAAGGAGAAGACCAAATGCACCTACTTGCACAAGGGATGGAATCCATAGAGTGCATGCATGAAGAAAACCATATATATGATGGCACAACTGTTGGAGAAGAACAACATCCCAGTCCCAGAGGGCGCAAGGAAGAAGGATGGAAGTTCAGGTTCTGACAACAAAGAGAGGTTCCATGATTTGGATGTCGGATCTTCAGATTCTTCATCCTTCATCATTGATTCAGGAGTATCAAGTCACATGGCATTTGTCAAATATTTCTGCACATCCATGTGTTTAGACAATGGCACAATTGTTCGAATGGGTGATGATTCAGAGATCCAAGCCAAGGGGATTAGTAGGATCGATCTTTAAGATGGATATTTCAAAAATATCATGTTTGTACAAGACTTGGAAGTGAACCTACTGTCACTGTACCAAATGACACATATTGGAGAAGAAAAGAGAGTAACATTTACTCCAAATGAGGTTGATATAGCTGAAATCTCCTCCAACAAAGTGGTGGCACTGGGATATGCTGATAATAAAGCTAGGATGTACAAATTCTCTCGTTTTCTTCCCAACTCCAGTGGGCAAGCGCTCCTGTCTCATGCCAATGAACCTAGCAAGCTATGGCATGAGAGATTTGGCCATATGAACTAAAAATACATTCAATCATTGAACAAGGATGGCATGGTGGAAGGGATTCCTCCTATCAAAACCTCCAATGGTGCATGCATTGGTTTTGTGGTGGGAAAACATCCAGAGCGTAGCGATGAGAAAGGGAAGGAAATGAGAGCTACACAAGTTCTTAGATTGCTATGTTCAGATCTCATTTCTCCTCTTCCCACTCCCTCCTATGGAGAATCAAGGTATGTTCTCACTTTCATAGATGAATTCTAAAGGGTCTGCTGGGTCTATATTCTCAAGCTCAAATCTGAAGTCTTTGAGACTCTAAAGATTTGGAAGGACTTGGTTGAGAATCAAAGTGGGAACAAGATAAAAATCCTTCGTACTGATAATGGTAAATACTATGTGAAAAATAATTTGCAGCACCTATGTGAATAATGTGGCATCCAAATGCATCTTTTAGTCCCCTACACACCACAGCAAAATGGTGTGGAAGAGATGAAGAACATAGTGCTCAAAGAGTTGGCTACCTGTATGATTGAGGCTAAGCATTTGAGTCCTAAGATATGGGATGAATCCATTAAATATGAATAATACATTCAAAACAAGTTTCTTCACAAATAGGTGAGTGGAAAAACACCATATGAGGATTGGTTTGGTCACAAGCCAAATATTTCACATTTCAAGATTTTTGGCTCTAGGGCATGGGCTCAAATTCCTTCAGAAAAGAGAAAGGAATTGTAGCCACAAATAAAGGAGTGCATCATGGTGGTATATTGTGAAGATACAAATGGATACCAACTCTTTCATCCTTCCACACAAAAAACTTTCATTGAAAGAAGTGTGCAATTCGAAAAAGAAATTATTCTAGATTTTGAACTAGCACTGGGGAATGCTCTTCTCCTCAACACCAAGATGATGTAAGTGATGACTCCATTTTTAATATTTTTGATATTTCTGATTCTGATATGGCTGAATATGATGTTTCTGAACATGAATCCCCCTCAAGGCCCAAGTGGGCATATAAAACCATATAAGCTGCTGGGGATTTTGCAGGAAATCCTCTAGATCATAGGAAGACAAGAGCACAATTTCACAATGCTTCTTTTGCAAGTGAAGTTTATATTGCTGATAATTTCTACATGATTGTTGGATATGATCCACAATAATATCAGGAAGCATCAATTGACCCAATATGGAAAACAACCATGCAAGAAGAGTTCAACTCTCTACAAGAAAATGAGACTTGAAAATTAGTTCCTTTGCCTCCCAAGAGGAAGCTTATGCAATGCAAGTGGGTCTATAGGAACAAAGTTGCTGCTTATGGGTCTGATATAAAATATAATGCCAAATTAGTTTCCAAATTCTTCTCTCAAGTCCAAGGAGTGGACTATACAGAGACATTTGCACTGGTTGCAAAGATGGATTCTATCATGCTAGTTTTAGCCATTGTTGCAAGCAAGCGCTGGGAGGTTCACCACATGGATGTAAAAAGTGCATTTCTTCATGGTGAGATATAGGAAGATATATATATGCATTAAACTGAAGGTTTCCAAGAGGATCCTTCCCTTGCATGCAGGTTAAAGAAGTCACTCTATGGCCTTAAGCAAGCCCCAAGGGCTAGGAATGCCAAGATTGACAAATTTATGCTTTCACTTGGCTTTGTTAGATGGAAGTTTGATCCTAATGTTTATTTACAGAATATTGGTGATTTATTCCAGGTCATATTACTATATGTTGATGACCTTTTGATAAAAAAATGGGTCAATTAAAGCATCTTTGCACAATAAATTTTCAATGACCGATCTAGGCTTGTTGAAACAATTTCTTGGTTTGGAAATTGTTAAATATGAAGAAGGGATCAAGGTCATCCAAAAAAATATACTGTAAAACTATTAATGAAGTTTAAAATGGATGAATGTAAGGCATCCAAGTTTCCATTCCTTTCTGGTATCAAACTAGGTGAAGTTGGTGACTCTCCATTGGTGGATTGCTCATTGTATAGATAACTAGTCAAGAGTTTGTTGTATCTTACTCATTCTAGAAATGATTTATCATATGTTGTAGGTGTAGTAGCTATATATATGCATCATCCTCATGAGATCCATTGGAAATAAGCAAAGAGGATCCTCCAGTATGTACAAGGCACCAGGAACATTGGGGTACACTATGCTGCTAGTTCTCCACTAGAACTAGTTGGATTTTCTTATTCTGATTGGGCTGGCAATCCCAATGACATGAAGTCCACTTAAGGTTATACTTTCATGCTTGCTGATGGTCCCATATGTTGGTCAAGAAAGAAACAACACATTATTTCTCTTTCTTTAGCTGAGGTCAAGTACAGAGGAGCAGTGAATGCAACTACACAATGTGTGTGGTTGCAAGGCATTCTTCGAAAACTTGATGTTGTAATTGATTCACCCACTGTCATTTAGTGTGACAATAAAATTGCAATCAATATTTCCATAGATCCAATACAGAGATAGAGGAAAAAACACATCGATATCCACATGCACTACATCTAGAGCTTGGTGCATGATCGGGTAATAGCCTTGCAACATTTCTCTTATGCTGAGCAAACTACTGATATTTTCACCAAGTGTTTCATAGAGAATACCTTCACTTACCTTAGACCACTTCTTGGGGTGAGAGATGCATGGTGATGTCTTCCATTCACCTTCATATTTTTGGCTCCATTTCCATTTTTGAGGAGAGGTTTTGTTCCCATGTGGTTTTCCTCTTTTCCTTGTTTTCATGGACAAATACAATTTTATGTTGTATGAGGTGACTTGAGCCTTTGTTGCTAAGGCCTCCACGATATTTTTGGTTAAGTTCTGCTAATTCAATATTAATGGGGGGTGTTAGAGTAGTAATCCTTCCTTAGTACCTTAGTTTATACCTTAGACTATTTCATTTTCTTTCATGCATTGATATCTATGGTTTAGACTTAGGGAAGTGGTCTAGCAAGTTAATTGGTTATTTTGGCCCATTCACACACACACACCAATGCTCTATCTTGGTCAACCTGGAACATGTCCATCCTCATTGATTACCCTTGGTTTCTTGGAGCGCTCCCCTTCCTCTTTTTTTGGAATTTGGTTTGACTAGGGGTGCTAGTGATGTTTTTAGACCATTTTGGTCATTCTTGTGCATTTATTGTTCACCTTGAGCCACTCCCACACCTCTGTTTTCTCACCCATGCTTTTCATAGACCCATTTATGCTCCAAAATGCCTCACCAATGTTCACACCAGGTTTCATGGCCGTTTGGGGCGATTTGAGAGCTAGTTGGTCCAACTAGGGGAGATGGAGGTCAAATATTGTTATGACACATGTGCACTCCCAAATGGCTTCCTAAGCCTCACGAATTTTCTCCCAAATGTAATATATCTCTGTTATAAACATATTCACATGTTAGACAATGTTAATAATATCCAATATTGACTTCATGTGTGAATGCAATTTTAGTCTTTTTAGCTATTTTGTGCTTGTTTTCCAAACTAGCAAATTGTGAGAGTTTCTTTGGCTTCTAGATCTAGCTGTGAATCAATTCTCACAAATCCTAACACACACAAACATAGATTAATGATGATAGTTAAGGGGCCCAAAGGGTCCCTCCCAACACCACCCAACCTTAGACTTTGAGCAACCAAACTACTTGCTCAAGTCACCCCCTAGCATGTACTATGAATTCATGAGGGATAACATGTTATTATCCACCTAGGACAATGTCTATATTCAATTCACAATAATGTAGTAATATCTCCCATCGTAAATCAAGCTAAAAGCTCTTATCAAAATTTTTCCTAACACAGTGCTCAATGTTCACACATCATAACTTCAACCCCTGATTCTAGACAACGTCCTACCTTCCCACATATACAATATACAACATTTCATTTTCCTAGGTCTTAGCAAGAAAAGGTTTCCTCCCTTGAGAAATTCACAGCCTTGGATTCTCACAGGATATATTTCAGTGGGCTAGTTCAAGAAAATACCCTCTTGATACTTGTTTTCACTTCCCCTAGATTGAACGATTTGCATTTTCCACTCATGGAGTTATAGTCATCTCTTTTTCATGGCTATTCCAACTGTAATTTATTTAATTAATAATGTCTAAAAATTGCCTCTTACATTTATCATATCCCAAGGACAAGTGGCAAGCAATAATCTTGCACATCTTAAAATAATAACACAATAAAATATTGTTTTCTAAAATAGAATTCGAATTTATCTTAAGATAGAAATATTAATGAACATGGGGATATTATAATATAGTTTCATAATTTGTGTATGTAGATCCCTCAAAATGTGGCGTGAGGATAAACATCCATGAATAGGGGTAGGTTTCATCCAAGGCATCTGCTTATAAGTAGGATTTTAAGTATAGCTAGAACCCTATGAGGATTTTTGGATAGTATGGGAGCTCATATTATTAGTTTCTAACACCATATGGCATTGGTCCTTGCTTGGTTCCTCTTACATAGTAAAAAATAGTTATAATTATGCTAAAATTTTCCTTGTTTTGGAGTTGACATATTTGAACAATATTCAATCTTACACACGTGGAAGCCATTTTTTAACCTTGTAGAGATTTTATACTATGGAATATATTAGCATGTTGAATCCAACTAAATTATAGTATTCTCATGCATGATCTTGAGAACATTGACAAACTTTTATGATCAAATATAGAAGATACTAGAAAGTTTTTAGCTATTGAAATTTGTTAGTTCTTAAGGATTTATTTTTTGGTTGTACATCAAGCTATGCTACAAATACAAGTAAAAATAGGCATTTGACACCTATGAGTGTTATTATTGATCTAGTTTCTTGCTCTTCATTACTACTCTCATATAACATAACACATTGACAATGATTATTTCAGACTAATGAGGCCCATTAAGGTCTATATGAATGACATATGTTATACAATAGATTCATTATAACCTATTGTCAATGGCTCCATTGTTACAGTCCATTGAATAAGAATACATGACTATGATACTATATTGTCTTGATCCATTTAATAATTGTACAAAACTAGAATACTTTAGGCGTTGTTGAATATTGAGAAATTACTTAGACATTAACTAATGCTCACTCTTTTGCATAGATGTTTCCTATGTATTATAAAAATTATATCTCTATTCAATATCATCTAACCAATCCGTTCAATGATTTATTAAGTAAGAGCAACTTAAGTGTCATAATATCAACAAAATCTAAATTACAAACGGAAGTATCTATCAAATAAAGAAGCCAAAGTATATGATACATAAGATAGGAACGAGAATTGCTTTGTAAGTCCCCCTTTTTCATATTGAGAATGAGTAAAATTATCATATTTTTGCTAAAAATATGAATCGGACATTATCAAAGCCCAATAAAGCCAATGTAATTTTAAATAATCTATCCAATACTACATTTGGTAAAGCCATGAACTTTAGAAGTGAATTCCTTAATGCAAATTATTTCACCTTCAAATGAAATTTACAAGGGAATTCCTTATTGCAAATTATTCCAACTTAAAATAAATAACATCTATGTAATTGTTTTGTCATACAGAAGCTTACCCATGAAAATATGACATAAGCATATAATTGCAAATAATATCTATGTAATTATTTTGTCATACAAAAGCTCACCCATGAAAATATGGCTTAGGCATGTGATTGTAGGTAAGTTATATAAGTATTCACAAGGGACTATACTAGAGTGGGATACCCAAAGAGTTATGGTGGTCTACATTATTATGGTATACAAATAATTAGACATATACAATTGACCTTTTCCAACCAAGTGTAGGTCAATTATAAAAGTTTAAAAAATGGGAAATTTGAGTTTGGTTGGGACATGAACTTACTTGTTTTGCTTTAACAATCAAATGGAAAAAAAATTACAAATCACATGCATTGCAGATTCTAGGTGATAGTAAAGAATCACTTGCATAGATAATTAAGAACTCAACCATAGAGCAAAGTAATGTAGAGTGGTGGTGCAAGTTGGCCTTTCATGTGTTATCATCAAATAATCTAGTAGATAAGACAAATATAATGAATTGATGAACCATTTAATCAATTTTTACTTTTTACAAATTAACCACCCCATATTATCAAATGATCTAGTAAATAAAACCAAATATAATGAAGTGATCAACCACTTTGAATATATATATATATTCACCACCCCAATTCACATAATGGAAAGAAGCAAAACATTGAACCGCAAAGCAAACAAAAAGAAGCCCCAGAAAAACACATAGTCTAGTAAGGATGGTGCAAGAACTTGTGTTATATCTATACCTAATGACAACGCACTTTGCAACATTGTACCCTATGTGGTTTGTCAAAGTTACAACCATGAAAGGGAGCATGCACCTTAATCCCACATGTCAGGTGGAATCATTTCTAAAGTATAAACCTTCATGTGGTGTACGTTCTTCTTCTATATATAAACTTAGGTTTTGGTTCATTTGCACCCGTGGCAAATACCAAGTAGCTTCGAGAATACACAAGCTCTCATTACATAATTTATAAATCTATTGAATATAAAGTATTTAATATTATTAGGGAATCTGGTGAATATAGAGTATTAAATATTAATATCTTCTTAAAAAAAGAGTATTAAATGAGTATTAAATATTACTATGGACTTTACACATTCGATATTTAAATTTTAAGAATGTACACACGAAATGCACGGGCTTGACCTGAGTGTTTTAGTTTTTTCTCTTAAGACCGCGTAATGAGGAAAATAAAAATAATAATCACAAGTGTACGCAGTGAAAACCTTTAAGATATTTTAAATCTATAGCATGATTTTATATGTGTTATAAAAATCAATTCGTTCAAATATATAAGGATTAGCTTATTCATTCATGATAGAGTTTAATGAACAAACTCTATTTGAGGGTTACACAAATTGCATGGATGGTAGCAAACCATAGTTTCCTCATGTTTATAGATTATCTAGCAAAAATAAATATTATTGTTGAGAATTTGTCTCTACTTAAATATTATTGTTGAGACTTTGTCTTTACTTTTCTTTGGAAGTTTTCCATAAAATTAGATATATTTATGAGTATATGAAGTAATATCCTACAAAAAAACCCCTTAAATGTAGATATGTATGATGAGAAGTTTTCCATAAAATTAGATATGTTTATGAGTATATGAAGTAATACCCTAAAAAACACTTCAAATGTAGATATGTAAAAAAAACACCTCAAATGTAGATATGTATGATGGAAATAGACCAGTCAAAAGCATGGGGTTTCTTAAATGTAGATATATATGATGGAAATAGACCAGTTAAAAGCATGATGTTTCTTCCATGGGGCTAGTCAAGGAAATATGGGGCCTAATGGAGTTGATGGTATGTTATATCTCTCTATTAATCAAAGCTTCACTTTCGAGGAGAACCTAGGAAGGGGTAGTAATAATTGGAAAACTATTCAAGCTCTAAAACTCTTATTAGGATTTGCTAAAGAGAAGGACGTGGGAAAGATTCAAGTCTTTAGAATCTCAAATATGGTCATGTAGTGGTTCAAGGGCACTTTTAGACTCCATAAATTAGTCTTGGGACTACTCTTGAACCAAATCAAACGAGCAACTATGCAATCTCACGAAATCACCTTTTAACATCTATATGGGGTGCATAAGACAAGATCTAATGAATTGTCAAATGCTATTGTTAAGGGTAGAGGAACATAGTATAGGGGGATATCTAATTCCCTCACTTAATCATGCTTTCACCTATGCTTTATCTACTTTTATTAAGATGGGTTGTTTAATTTTGTTTTTAATGATGTCCCTTGAGGACTAGACTATTGTTCTACTTTTCTACTAGAACCATTATTACTTTTGAAGTAACAATTTTTTGATAAATTTAGGATCACATAAATGTAATAATACAAACTTAGATTGGTCCTCTATCCAATAACTCTATAAGATTCTATGGTAGCAATGCTTCTACACCTTTTGAATGTAACTTGTTTAAGCTTTCCCATAAACTTACAATTTTGTCCCTGGGGAAAAAGCAATAACGACCTCAAAGTAATTGTCTTAACATACACAAGATCACTCAAGAAAGTATAACTTGGCATGTGATTGTAGGTAATTTATATAAGTATGGCAAACAAAAAGGAAATTTGTGAATAGTTGTGCATGTGATTAAAGTTATCGATATTTTACAAGAAGCCTAGGAAGGTGCAACAAGGGAATATGGTGTCGTCATGATTGAGCTTAGGTTAACTAATTATGAAAACGATATTATGTTAGACCGCACTATTTTGATACATGAATAGGAAAGAAAAGTTGACTTATGTCAAAAGAGTTTGGAATAATTATAGAAATTCGAGCACTTCTTTTCTCAACCCAAGTTTAGGGAATATGGTGTCGTAGATTAGGATTGGGCCAGAGAACTATGATAATGAGATTATATTGGGCCACACTGTTTTGAGACATGAATAAGAATGAAAAGTTGACCTATTTCAAAAGAGTTTGAAACAATTATAGAAATTCAAGCACTTCTTTTCTCAACCAAAATTTACTTAGATCCCCATTTGAATAAAGGATCATCGATTTCTTTGGATCGCTTCAAGAAACCTAAATGTAGAAATGGGTCATTCTCAAAGCCATTTAATTTTACAATACTTGGACATAAAGAATCACTTACACAATTGATGTAAGTTCAAACATATAACAAACTCATGTAAAATGGAGGCGACAAAATAAATTCACTTCTTGTTATCAAATCTATAAGAGGATATTCTAAGCAAAATAAGGTATAATGAATTACCCCAATTCACAAGGAAAATATAAAAGTATAGGGGACAAAGCCCTCACAAGAGGACTAGTGATAAATGAATGTTCGATGTTGTTTGGTTTCTTTCATTAGAGTGTATACCAAACAACAATATGATATGGTTGTTAAGAGTTGGGCCAAATAAACGTGAGTCACAAATAAATAAAAACAAACAATGTTAACCCTTCTACATGCATACTAACTAATAAACCAGTCAAAAGATAATCTTGAAAGATCTAAACACATTTTGGGGTGGAAAGCAAAACGGTTCTTTATCAAGTTGGTGAAAATGCAATATACTAACTAATATCACCTAACATGTGGCTTGTATATGAGGTCTCCGTTTGTTTTTTATGGGAGGGAGGGGGGGCTTTGTTTCCTACAATGGGTTCTCTTTGTTAAAGAAATAGTTAGGAAATACTTCCACTTATGCAACCAACAATTTGAAGAGGAATTTGGGTAGCTTGAGGCCAATGGGTTCACTTTGTTAAAGAAATAGTTAGGAAATACTTCCCCTTATGCAACCAACAATTTGAAGAGGAATTTGGGTAGCTTGAGGCCAATGGGTTCACTTTGTTAAAGAAATAGTTAGGAAATACTTCCCCTTATGCAACCAACAATTTGAAGAGGAATTTGGGTAGCTTGAGGCCAAGGATAAGACAAGAAATGTGAATGGAATTCTCACTCTTTGACACAATCTTGGTCACATAAGCTTAGCATAACAAAATATTATGTCATGTATGGAAGAGGCTTGTATTTATAAGCCAAAGATAAGCTTGAACACAAGACAATTCTAGTGGAAATGCAAAATATTTAAAGTATGGGAACCCATGTGACTGCATTGCTCTTATTGAATGAATAAGGGTAGTTAGTGTAGTCTTGGGATCCCCCACCAATATTCTAAAGCAACCTCTAGTATTAACGTGTTACATAATTGATCGAATCACACCACTACAATGAGCGCATAGGTATTGAGATAAATCCTACATGAGTCATGGAACTAATAATGTGAAAGTCATGTGACCCTTTTTATGGTCAACCTAAATTTTGACTTGGATTTTGGGTGTGTAATTGGTTTAAATTCCCTATTTTTTAGAATAATAGTTGTGGTTAATGTTTTTTTGGAATATATTTGGCTAAAATCACCTAAGTGTCACATGTGGAAAAAATTGTTGTGATAATATATGTCCTTCGATGTGTGAAGTTAGGTACAACATTGTATAACCAAAATACATCATGTGTTTGTTTCCTATGACTTACAAGGAAATAGGAAAATCTTGAATTAGATAGAGAAATCTGGTGGAGAAGAAAAGGAAACCATTTACAACACAACTAATAAAATGATAAGATTTGACATGTCTTAGAACAAGGAAGGAATCCCCATGTTCATGTAGTGGTAAAATCAAGTACAACATGGGGCCATCTCTTTATAAATGCAACCAATTTATATTACAAGGAAAATATGAATGCTTCTTTTATCTAAAAGGGTGATTGAATGATGCCACACTAGAGGGCCATATAACTGTAGCAAAGGAGGCCAAGTGGAATAACACATGAAACGTAAAGATCATTGACTAAAGTAAACTCAAACTAGAGACTCATAACAAATGTTAACTAAGAATCATACATGTATATGGTCATCAATTGGATATAGATCATTGATACTATAGAGTACTAGTATCCACAATCTAATGCTCATTTGTGTTTGAGCATGGGAGAAACCATTTGGTTAGTAACCAATGAATTAAATTGTTACCATATATGAGGTGAACCACAAATAATGATAATGGGTCCTAAAGCACGAGTACAAACTAACATGGAGTGAATGGATATTTTAAATTTGAACATATAAAGGAACCTTGTTGTTAGGGGTTAATGATGAATTTTTACAATGACATGTGAGGTAAACCAATAATGACGGAAATATTAACCAAGGTACTAGACCTTTAAATCAAAACCTCCAAGTTAATGAGTTGGTATTGACTCAGAGCATTAGAAACTCTAGAGTAAGGGAATAGATGGGTCCCTTAAACCAACACAAGGTATATATAAATGTAATGGACTTGGAATTGATTCCACAAATTGAATAAGTTGGTAAAAATGAGTAGGATCTTGGGACATCCCTTAAATGGAGAATAAATAGAGGTTGACCTAGGAAGTGGCCATTAAAATGAATAAAGAACTTAACCAATGCCAAAATGGGGACATGAGGAGGAGTACCAATGAAGGTGTACAGCGACCATGAAAACAAAGTCAAGGTTAACAAGAGGAAGATTCAAGGATTAGGGTGACACCATTTAAATTATGATTTATGCAAATCTCTAAAAACAAATGGTATGAGTAGGATCCATATGCCCAATGGATTTAGTATAATGAATAGACAACATTGACTTAATAGCGTAAATGCTCCAAAAAGTATAACACTGACATCTTCTCGAACTTCCTATGAGAGTGTGATTGTTGTTACAATATGATGGAATTAAACATAACAAGGTGATTTCTCGTAGTTTAGTTTTTTAATTTTTTTTGTTCATGTTCTTGTAATTCTAATTTTTGGTTAAGTGTTTTGAGGTTTTTCTTTTACAAAAAATGAAAGAATCAGTTTCATTACAATGGGGAGGCATTGTTAAATGTGATCAAGTGGTTTTGATCTTTGTGTAATGAATATGATAGCATATTGATGCAACTAGGGTAGGTACCTTCGGTGGGTATCCACAAAATTGATGAAGTTTCAACAACATAGTGAGAAGCAAAGCATAAAACCAAGTTGTAACCACACAAGAATCTGAGGGTAATGTTAGAAAGTCGAAAGAGTGAAGTATGGGGATTTTTTATACAAATCTTAGATAAAAGGACTCCTCATCTAAGGGGAATGAGATAAATGGGTGCAATAATGCAAATAAAAAAAAACTAGGGAAACCGATTGCGGTAGAGTTATATTGTCATACAAGTGCAATGTAACTTAGAAATGGTAAAGAAACTCATTGAAATTGGGTGATGTCTAAAGGTGGTTCAAGGATGACACAGAGGTTGATGATGTAGAACTACATAGGGAAAGCTTATGTATATATGTTAGTTACAAGAATATCCTTAAGAGGGAATCAAAATTTGTAATAATAATGACACCTTTGATGATATCCTACACACATGCAATAACACGTGTGGTGTAATAATGCTAAAAAACTAAACACAAAAACCAAATGCTATTCATGGGTCCCTCATTGAATGAGATGAAGGATAATAAGATTATTCTAAAGATATATTGTGATGATGAAACATATGGCTGAGAGAGTATTCGACTAACATAAATATTTCTAGAAGTTTGAATGCCTTCATAAAGCAGTCCCACAAAGAGATCATGGGTTAACACCCGATGTTTTCATGTGGTTAGTAAACTTGAAGAGGGAAACAGTTCATGACCCAATCCAAATATCTAATTAAGGAAATATATTAGGAAAAAGAAAAGAAATGTTACAATGAGTTTATCACAATTGGTCATTGAGAAAATGACCCTCCATGCTATTTAAATAGATATCATGGACAAATAAGGTGTCAAGCCATGGATCAATGTTCATTAAGATCGAGGTTAGGATGAATCATCATATCACTCTATGTCTTGAACATCTCGTGATCGTTGGATTACATAAGTACAAATCTATACTAAAGCATACTAAATAAACACTCTTTACTTAAAGACACATTATGCCAAGTTGATCTTAACTAAATCCTAGGTTTCTAAATATCCTAACATTCGCACATAAGAACAACTTGGGATAAGATTGAAGGATTTACAAAAATGACACTGTAGGAGAAGGAAATAGGAATTAGAGACTATCTCCCCTTAATGACAAATTCGTGGGGCCTAACATAGATTGAAGTCTACAAAGCTTCGCTTATGTAAGAGACTTTGTGAATATGTCCACAACTTGATCATTGGTAGGGAAAAAGAGCACTTTGAGAGTGTGATCCTGAACAAGATTTCTAATGAAGTGAATATGTTTATCAATGTGTTTGTTGCAATGATGTTGAATCTTTGGATATATTGATGGCACTCTGATTGTCACCCCAAAGGGTAGGAAAATGCTATTGCTCGATTCCAAGCTTTGAAAGGATTTGTCAAAGATGCGAGGCTTCTTGACTTGCATTAACTACGGCTCGATACTCTACTTTTGCGAAATAAAGAGAAAGATTTATTTGTTTCTTAAAAACCCAAGTGACACTCCAAAACCAAGATTGAAAACATATCCTGAAGCAGACTTCTAATGATTAGGGTCACTAAGACAATTTGAATAAATGAAGACAACCAACAAAGGAGTCCCCTTGAACTGTAATGAAAACCGAATTGAACTAAACCCCATGTATACTAAAGTATCCTTTTTGTTTCTTTCCAATGGATTTCATGGGGTGTTTGCATATACTAGACAACAAGGCCATAAAAAAAGGAAATACTAGAATGGGTATGAGTCAAGTATCAGAGACTACCAGCTAGATAACGATGCAAGGTAGCATTTGCTTCAGGTGAAGTGAAAGCAATATAAAGTTTGCTCTAGAATAGAAGGGAGATGGGGTTGGTTTACAATCTTCCATGTGAAATAAACGAATAAGGTCACAAGCATACTTAGACTAAGAAAGAAAGACAACGAGACAATGAAATTCTATTAGTCAAGGATATGAAGGATTGATAGTGACAAAGGTATACAACGAGACATTTTATTGGGAAGAGAAGGTTTGAAGCACCTCTTGAATGATGGCATAATGAAAGTTAATTGAGCCTTTTAATTGAGAATGCTATAGTTATGGCTAGGTTGTGCATGTGGGTTGTGTGAGGTCCTATGTAAAGGTAATTTGTGAAGATGCGTGTGGAGCCAACATTGGGATAAGGTATTTGCAAAGGTTCATTAGAATATAGTTGTGCATAATCCTAGATAGTAGATTCATGGATGGTCATACCAAACACATGAGTGGACATTTGAAAATATATGTCACTAGAGTTCATGTATATGGGTTGGGAGGAATGGTATCTAGCTTATGATGAACTAGATTGTGAAGAAGATGTAGGGGCATCAATATAATCATGGGTCATCAATTGTTGTTTGGGGATGATATTATGCAAGAACACATGTGTTGGAGGGTTAGGGTTCCCTTATTGGAGGGGAGCATTCTTTTTTTGGGGAGTGTTATTGTATTTATCTCACATACCTTGTAAATGTTGAATATTGGGTGGCTCAAGATAGTGATGGTTGTAGTAGATTTATTCCATGATATCATATGGATGGGTGGTTTGTGATTGTAAATGACCCTAATTATATTAGTCCAAAGGGGATTGTGTTCGGTCTTAAGTGGGGTTTCCCATGGCGTTATTATGGTTATATTACTCTAAGTGTTCCCTTTCCCTTGGTGTTGATTTTTTACCTTATTATACTCACCCTTGTTTGGCGGGTTGTGATGTTTTGGCTTGATAGAATATATTATGATAAATACTTGACTAGGTTGGGAGGAAGGCTTGACAAAGTTCATATTAGATTATAGCAAGGGAGGATGGGGTATGGATTGTCTTTGAAGAATAATGGGAAGGGAAATATGGATTATGAGCTATAGAGCCATTGTAGGAGGTGTTGGGCCCTTCGAAGCTAGTGGGGACAGAAGTAAGAGTTGTAGTAACCACAAGATAGAACATGTTCACCTTATGAGGTTCTAGCCATGCCATAAGAGGGGTTTTTATTACTATAATGGTGTATGTAATGGACGGGTCCATGGGATATGGAGATAGAGGTGGAATTGACAAACCCTATAATACAATTAGTAGCATGAGATGGCTCGATGTCAAAGGTGTTCCAGGTGAAAGGTGGTGAGGGGTGTTAGGGATAATAGTGTATATGTATCGTGATTGTGCATAAATAAGGTCAAGTTGTTGGGATTTTAAGATCACCTCTACTTTAGGTTGGGGCATGGTAGTGACCACAACTTTGATAATGGAAACAAGGAGTTATTTCTAAAATCATTTGATGAGGAAGGGTTCTTTAAGTTTGATATTACACATGTTATGTTATTGATGCCGCTCATGGATATGATATGTGATGTAGGTGGTAGTGTTTATTGGACACATCATAAGGATCTTGATTTTGAATTCATGGCAGACCAATAATTTGGAAAAAGGTCAAGAATACCATGGAAATGAACTTGAAAGTGGCAATATTACTTGATGGTTGTTCAACATACCATTTGGCAAGAGCCCAAATTGAAACAACCTATTTTGAATGAATTTTTCTATAATATTGGAGAAAAATCATATATGAAATATCATCACATGGATGGATGGGTTCTCTCCAACTTGACCTTTGAACTTGGGGATATCAAAAGACAAATTGGTAGGCATCGCTAGCCAAGTTGTGTCATGGAGGAATATAGTCATTAATTAAATGTTACAAAATTTCAAAGCTCCAATAGTAGATATTAATGACATGATTTATTTCCATCTATGGTTGCATAAAGGTTGAGTCAAAGAAATGTATTTGTATGAATAGATCACCAAACTGGTGTCTCCAAATGGGACAAATACGCAGGTGGTGAAATAAGTGGTTTAGAGTGTATTCCCAATGGTGACAAAATATAATTTTGGTGATAGGTTTTCTTAATGAAAGAAACAAACATTGTCTTAAGACATGCTAATTAAGCACACACAATTCATAGTGGCTAAAAATGGGAGTTCCAAATGTGTCAACTAACAATGATGAAATCCATCAATTAAGGCAAGTGAATGTGTGAATGGAAGTTATAATGACATTCCCAATATGGTGGAATCCAAGGGGCTAACCATTATAGATATTAGGTGGATTTGCAAGCCCATGAAGGCCACCTAGTGGAAAACTTATGATTTGTCCACTGGTTTATGTATTCCCTAATCATGGACAAGGTATCTCTAACTTCAAGCAACCAAGAGGTGACAAGCAACTTGAAAGAGTTTGGAGGCTTCATTAAACTACCAACCCAAACATACACATTAACATCCAAAATTATGTGTGTGTGTGTGTGTGTGTCCCCTCTATCGGTAAGGCACATCTGTTGGAAATGTTTAACAAAAAATCCTAATAAACCATTAACATCCAATAGTGTGTGTATCTTAATGACCTAATTAATAAATCATACAAAATATGAATTTAAATGATTTGAACGACATATGGGGGGGGGGGGTAAAGTAGTTTTTAATTAAGCCAAAGGAAAGACAACAAAAGCTAATGCAATATGAGCAATGACTTGTAGATGTGGTTTCCAATCCTTCTCCACATGAATGTCCTTTGTTTCCTCCAGTGGGTTCTCTTCATTGAAGCAACATTTTGGCATCGATTCCTCTTAGTTAGTCAACAATTTGAAGAAAAATGTAGGCAACATGATGCCAAAGAAAAGCTAATAAATGTGTGTTGAATCTAGGGACTTCCTACTCTTTGAAATAATATTGGGAACACAACCTTAAGTTATTTATTACATTAACTAGCCATGAAATCACTCAAATCATGCTACTATAGGTAGTCACGCAGATATTGAGAAAAATTTGGCACAAACCACACAACTAATAAAAAGAAAATAGCTCAACCATTTTGATGATTAACCTAAAAACTAAAGTGTTACTTAGATTTAAATACACAATTAACTTATTTTTTTTCAAAATAATAAAAATAATTAATATTAATTTAAAATTTCATTAATATCGATAACTAATACAAATATAAAATATACTCAATACAAATATAAAATCGACTCAAGATAGTTCGAAAACTTTGTGTTAAATTATATCTAACAACAATGCAATTAATATTCACAAAACATTTGCAACATAATACCCATATGATTGGTCTCTCTTTATGCTCACAACCAATAATATATGTAATGAATATGAAATACCAAATATAGAGACTTTGCACATTGCATACTTAAATTTTAAATATGTATGGGCATATAACTTTCACTTACGTATTTATGTATAAATTAGAAATTAAAATTTATTAGGTATGATTTTGGTTATTTATTTATTTTTAAATTTTTTTGAAAAATTATCAATTTAATTTTTTGTTTAAAGATTTATATATTTAATATAAAATAAATAAATAATAATAATAATAGCGTAGCATTAAAAACTCACTTCACCAAGACCATAGAACTAATGGTCTTCCTACTTAAATTTGACATCTTGACTAAAACATCTAACGTTGTAAACGTTTGAATGTGACAAGGAACCCCACCCCTCCCCTAACTCTTTCCTTACTTTATAAGATAATTGCTTCTGGAACATCCATTTGAGATGATATAGATGATATGTTCCTTTCTCATCCTAATGGTGGGCGAGACAATGTGTCACCGGATATAAGTAAAATGTTTCATGATGGGTTTCATGGACTTTTGGGAAAATGACAAGAAAAGTGGGTAGTGGGCTCTAAAGAAAATAAATTTGATACAAATATGGATTACTTTTATTAAGAGATTTGATTCTGTTCTAATTTTTTATTTTTTTATAGAATGGAAATGATTCTTTATAGGATTCTCTTCACTTAATTCATGATGGAATAAAATGTTAATTTTTTCAAAATTGTCTATTTTTCCTTATGTCTTTGGAGAAACATGACGTATAGTTTGGTGGGAAATATTAAATGGCTTTCTTTCCATGATGGCAATATTAGGAAATGAGGCTTTATGGGTCCTTCCAAATGTTTTTTTAATGTTTTATTAATCCATAATCTTTTTTACTATAAATATGGGATTGCCTTGATGCTTTATTAAATTCAGATATGGATGATTACGAATCTCGCTTTTTATTGGGATGTCATTGAATTTATTGGAAAATGGTTAAAGGAATATTCAAATCCAATTGTGAGTTAAATTGTGAAATAAAACTTTTCAGTTATAATCTAAAAGATTGATTTAAAATTAAATAATTGGATTTATAGAGAAACAAATTTATAAAAATATTAATATTAAGTTGAAAATTGTACATTAAATGAGCAAAACTGTTTTATAAAAAACTTGATCTTAAAAAGAATTATCAAAGAGTTTAGAAGACAAGTCCAATATGAGTTTATAGAACATTCAAGTTCATTCTTTTCAATCATAAAACTTACATGTGAGTGATGAGATATCTTTTGATATATAATTTTTGGGATTATTTGTGTAGTGTAAGTCATTAATCTATGACCCATATCCCATGAGTATAGTTGCAATTGACAAATTTGTCACGATTTTGAATAGTCCACTTAGCACTCATTGCATCGGGTGATGCTCACAGGGGTGAAGAAGTGGGATTCAAACTAGCAAAATGAATTGCATAGCATCAATCATCACTTCCGAGGCTTGCACCCAATAACTAGGACTTTCTAGGAGTTCACCCATACCAGAAATCCTCTGGCTCAAGTGCGCTTAAGTTATAGGAGTCATTTTCTATCAATTGGCTCCACTTCCATCTCCCATTTAAAGTTGAATTCCTATAGAGCATAAAAATGGAAGTTAATAAAAGTGGAATTTAGTTATAATAAGAAATGGTGGGTTGGAGGGCAACAAGGAGAAATAATGAGTGAGAGGTAACTTGGCAAGCTCTGGGGCGACAACGATGGTGGAGGAGTACGACTGACCAGGGCGACCAGACATGACAGGGGGTGGGTCTTTCAGATCGTACCGCCCCTGTCACTATCATCATGCCAGACTTGGGTTTTTGTAGGACTCTTCTTTACCCACGGATGATCTCTTGGGTTATTATTCTTGCATTTATGTTAGGGTTTTCTTGTCAGCTAACGGCTTGGGACTGTTGCAGAAAGGTTTTTTTTTGTTAGGGTTTGCTTCAGTTGGGTTGTTGTGGCAGCGATGGAAGGCTTGGATTTGGTTGATTATTCCAGTGACCACCTGGAGGCTCAGGATGTATGGGGGGTGCTAGCTGGAGGTTTGTTGGAGGCTCTGGAGGATCCCCCGAGGCTGGGGCCAGATGGAACTGGTTCGACCGGTATAGGGATGGTGCGACCGGTTTCAGATTTTTCACCATCCGATTTACTCACGTTTTCCCCTCTTAGACCTTTGCCGGATGATTCTATGGATTGCGATGGGCTTCAGGTGGACCTGTTGGGCAGTGCTAGCTGGAGGGAAGCCGGGGATTTCTTCTCCCGGAATCTAGGGTTTTCAGTGACTGGCTTGGAGGGGGGTTTTGAAGTTGTGAATGGTTTTGACCTAGTTGCGGAAGTTGGGGTGGCTAGGCAGGTGGAACAAGCTTGTGGGGCGGGGGGAGGAGGAACTGAGGTGGATTTGAGGGTGTTGCTGGGATTATCTGAGCATCGGGGTTGTGCGAGCCCTATTTCTATATCTGGGCCGCGGAAGGGGTCTAAAGTGGACACGACAGGGGAAATGGATATCACCAGAGGCCCGGCAAAGCGGCGCAAGAGGAGCTGGGTTAAATCCAGAGTAGCGGGTTGCTATGCTTTTGGAGAAGATATTGCATGGGATAGGGTCCTAGAGATGTCACAGATGACGATTGTGGGTAGGGTTATGGGCAGGAACTTTGCCTGTAAAACAGTGGTGGATTGGGCGGAAGAACACTGGCGAGAGCTTTTGGGTTATGTTCCGGAGGTGGATATGTTACTACGCGGGTGGTTTGCGGTGATGGTTAAATCAGAGGCTGACATGAGATTGATACTAAATAAAAATTGGCATTTGAACCATTCGCCTGTTTTACTGAAGCCATGGAATCCTCTTTTCGATGCTAGTCGGGAGAAAGTTGACAAGATTCCTATCTGGGTTCGGCTCCCGGGTTTTCCTCTTCATTTCTGGGGTTCTCATCACTTCTGACAGATAGGTGATATTTTGGGAACTTTCTTGGAGGCAGACCTCTCTTACCTAGAGACACATTACAAACAGGTGGCTCGCATATTGGTTGAGATGAATATTCGAGAGGGTCTTCCTGAGACCATAAACTTGGATTGGGGGCTTGATATCATTTCACAAATTCTGGATTATGAAAACGTGCCTTTTTGGTGCAGGAGGTGTCATGCATATGGACATCCGGTCTCGGAATGTCACCTTTCGCTGCGTACTTTAAATAGTGGGAAGAGAAAAGCACTAATGGTGGATTCAGAGGGAGATCCAAAAGATTTGCAGTCTGCTGATCACATGCCGACGACTGAGGGTTCAGGTAGTGAGAGGGTATCAGAGGACTCTGATCCATTTAGCTATGACTCAGAGGGGGAACCAGAGGCCCGCACTATCATTCCACTAGCTCCAGTAGTTGAGGCTACACTTTCTGCTCCTGTGGAAGAAGATGTTCCTCCGGGGCCTTCTATCCCGGGTATTTCTACTTTCTCCCTCTCTCCCTCTTTTAATTTATTATTGAATCAGTGTACTTTGGTTGGTCTTGATTGGGTGGAAGGGTTAAAAAACTTGACTTTATCGGGACCTTCAGAAGATGGTCTCTTGCCCTCGGTGGCTGAACGGGCTGGGTTTCCATCTATCCTGATGAATGAATTCACAGAACCCATCCTTGAACTATCCACTGTTAACTCCCTCAAGTTAGAAGACTCCCCGATCATACTTGAGCTGGATCCTGGGAAGGGGGCTGAGGATCCTGGTTACTCGTCTCCTGAGACTTCAGAATCGGGATACTTCCTACGATCATGCAAAAAGAAGTCAGGGGGGGGGGTCTGGGGAAAGATCCGTTGCCGGTGAGGAAGGGCAGGGGCAAAATTTCTCATTTCTCTAAGGCCCAATCGAGGGCCAAGAATGATCTTCGGGAAGGGAAACAACTCTCTATTGAGAGGGCACTTAGAGTGGTGAATGCCCGGAAGATCTTTAGGACATGAAGATTATGTCCTTCAATTGCCGGGGTCTGGCTGGGCCCAAAAAGAAATCAGCCTTCAAAAGGGTGCTTACTCTTGAACACCCTGATGTGATCTTGCTACAAGAGACTTTAGGTTTAGGGGATATCATAAAGGAAAGACTGGAGAGCTGGTTGACAGGTTGGTCTTTTGTGACTTTGGATGTTAGGGGCTGTTCTGGGGGGTTGCCTATGGAATGGGAGTTATGTGCAGCCAAGCTCATAAAATCCTGGGGGATGGATTCAGTTCTAGGAGTTGAGCTCTTATCAGTTGATTTGGGTACAAATATTTTTGTGATTAATGTTTATGGGCCTTATGTGAACCAAGTTCCATTCTGGGATTCTCTTCTACAGGAAACACTTCTTGGAGGAGACTCGGTTGTGGTGGGGGGAGATTTAAATTTTACGTTGGGACAGACTGAAATTTGGGGCCCTCATGTCCAAGCGGATCCACAGGAAGGGTTTTTTATTCAGAGGCTGGTTGAAAAAAACCTTTTGGATATAGAGCCCATTAAGCTGAAGCCTACTTAGCGGAATAATAGGGGTGGAGAAGCTAGGGTGGTGAAAAGATTGGACAGGTTTCTGGTGGCTGAATGGCTGGTGGACAGGTTTTTTTTGGTTAGGCAATGGGTT
Organism: Pseudotsuga menziesii; assembly: GCA_001517045.1. NCBI lineage: Eukaryota > Viridiplantae > Streptophyta > Pinopsida > Pinales > Pinaceae > Pseudotsuga > Pseudotsuga menziesii. The sequence goes on from LPNX011186342.1 coordinate 103,706, forward strand.
GGAAGTGGGGGTAATTCTGATCATTTTCCTATCTTCTTTGAGATTAAAAATGGGCCTATCAATCCGCCTAGTCCTCTGAAGTATAACAAATCTTGGTTACAAGATGAATCTTTCAAAAATCTCTTCCTGGACCTTTGGAGGTCTTTTGATGATAATATTGAGCGTTCAGCGGCCTTTCAATTTGTTGAAAATATTAAAAGATTAAAAGGGGCGGTCAAGGACTGGGCTATTGCCAAAAGACTGAGGGAGGATGCAGAATTGAAACAAGTAGAGGATGAACTTTTACAGATCTATGAAGGGGAAGGAGGGGTGCTAAAGACCTTGGAAACAAAAGAGGCTTTGATTAGGTTGGAAGGAAGAAGGAACATTTTATTGATGGAAAGGGAAGAAGCCTGGAGACTCAAGAGCCGAGCGATTTGGCTAGAGTGTGGGGATGAGAATACCAAATTATTTCATGCTTATGCCAGGGGAAGAAAGGCCGCTAATACTATTTGGTGCCTGAAAGATGAAGCAGGACTTGAACATTATGATTTTGAAGGGAAAGCTAGATGTGGGGTGAATCATTTTGAATCATTATTTCGGGCACCAGCACAGGCTTCCATTGTTGAAGTTATCAGGGTTGCTGAGATGTTTCCGAGGTTTGCCGAGGAGGAGGACAATAGAAGGTTGATGAGACCAATAACCGAAGAAGAATTAAAGGAAGTACTGGGAAGTTTTCAAAAAGATAAGAGCCCTGGCCCGGATGGGTGGTCGATTGAATTCTACCTGGATCTTTATGAAGTTTTGGGTATGGATCTAATACAGGTGGTAGAGGATACTCGAATCACTGGAAGAATTCCTGCTAGTTTCAACTCTACTTTCATAGCCCTCATACCAAAGACGGACAATCCAGTTTCTCTCAATGAATTTAGGCCCATCTCTTTGTGCAATTGCATCTATAAGATTGTTTCGAAAGTTATTGCTCGCAGATTAAAAGTTATTTTGTTTGAGAATATTTCAGCTGAGCAATTTGGGTTTTTGGAAGGCCGACAGATCCATGAGGCCATAGGGGTGGCATAGGAAGGCATGCATAGCCTGAAGAGCAGGAGTATCAAAGGGGATATTCTGAAAATTGATCTTTCTAAAGCTTACGATAAGGTGAGTTGGATTTATCTCCGTTTGCTTCTAACTCATCTGGGGTTTGGTATAAATTTCATTAGATGGATCATGTCTTGTATAACAACTGTCTCCTTCTCTATGTTAATAAACGGGGCGGCCTCACCTTTTTTCCATGCTGAAAGGGGCCTTCGTCAAGGATGTCCACTATCCCCTTTGCTCTTTTTGCTGGTGGCCGAGGGCTTAAGCAGGGCTATAAACGAGGCAAAGAGGTTAGGTCGTTTCTATGGAGTCTGCATTGGTGATCAGTTAGCTATTACACACCTTTTATTTGTGGACAATGTTCTGATCTTTTGTTCTGGAGATAGAAGTGATACACGGGTTTTGAAGGAGACTCTGGACTTCTTTTCAAAAGCAACGGGAATGGATATAAACGTAGAAAATTCAACTCTCTCTACACATCTGCTTCGCCCAGAAGAAGAGCTTGAACTCATTGAGAAATTTCCTTTTAACATATTAGGTCTTGATGTGGGCCTGAAATATCCGGGGTTCTCTTTAAAAGCTAACTTATACCTGAAAAAGGATTGGAGCTGGCTGATAGGCAAGGTGGAGAAAAGATTACAAGTTTGGAGTCATAGGTGGTTGTCGAGAGCTGGGAGGCTAGTTTTGGTTAAGGCTGTTTTGGAAGCCATACCAGTTTATTGGATGTCTCTTTCTTGGATTCCAAGATGGATTCTAGAACAAATTAGACGGATTTGTTTCAGATTCCTTTGGAGTGGTAAGAAGGAAGGACATGTGACTCCTTGGGTAAGCTGGAAGAGGATAGTTGTCCCTAAGGGTCTTGGGGGATGGGGACTTAAAAACATATTTATGTTTGCTCAAGCACTGGCTACAAAAGGAGGG
>LPNX011186342.1:111320-122573 GCA_001517045.1 Pseudotsuga menziesii
AACCCCAACTTAACTAAGTAGGTCGACTTCACTTAGGAAGACTCAATACAAAATTATATTATATTTATTAGGGTGCTAAAGACCTGACACAAAATGGAGGCTTTACCTCATGACTCTATGATGACCAAATACAATAGTAACACCCTGCTGAAGGAATAATAACATCTCCCTTAAGGTACATCAGTAAAATACATTTAGAATATCCTTTGAAGTTACAATATTCAACACTCCCCCTTAATGAGAAGGTTATTCTATTGACAACATCATTATAGACTATAGGAGACCAAAGGGATAATATCTGCAACATCATGGAGGTTATACATATAAACGTCACAGGACATTTTCAACATTCATAAATAACTGGAACGACTACTCTTCAATGTCTTCATCTTCTGCATCACACGATCACTTGATCCTTTTGCAGCAACGCTTCGATATTTCGGTCTTTCATGACAACACTTCGATATTTTGATCCTTTGCAGTAGTACGTCGATCTTTTGATCCTTTGCAGTAGTAATTCGGTATTTTGATCCTTTGTAGCAGAAATTCGATCTTATGATCCTTTGCAGCAACAGTTCAATCTTCTGATCCTTTGCAGTACCTTTATCCTTTGCAGCAGCACTTCAATCTTCTCTATCCTTTAAAGCGGAACTTCGATCTTATCGATCCTTTGCAGCAGCACTTTGATCTTTCTCGATCCTTTGCAGTAGCACTTTGATATTTCTCGATCCTTTGCAACAACACTTTGATCTTCTACAGTAGCCTTATGATATTCTCGATCCCTTGTAGCAGCACTTCGATCCTTTCGATCCTTTTGCAGCATCACTTCGATCCTTTCGATCCTTTTCAGTAGCACTTCGATCCTTCTTGATCCTTTGCAGCTGCACTTCGATCTACTTGACCTTTCGCTTTTGTACTTCGATCTACTTGATCCTTCGCCTCCACGATACCTGATGTACACATGATCTATTTGCGGGATGATCAATCTCGATCACTTTAGGACATAAGTAAAAGGATGATGCAATCCTCCATTAGCATGATCCATGAAATCAATCAGTTGAATCATCTACAACTAAATGTAGATCTCGACCGCACGTAGTGTTGAACCTATCGTCCGTGAGGAATCATCGTAGACCATCCATACCACACAGGTTAGGGCCACTCATAAGTGAGTGTTATACTACGGTATCTACACTCACTTGTAGGTATACTCTACCATGTAAGAGTATTGTCTACAGAGAAGATCTCTACTGCATTCAAAATTTTGGCTCAACGTAGAACACCCATACCACACAGGTTAGGACCACTCCCAAGTGAGTGTTATACTATGACGCCTGTGAGGGCTCATCATAGAGCATCCATACCACACAGGTTAGGACCACTCCCAAGCTAGTGTTATTCTATGGCATCTTGTTGTAGCTGCAATGTTTTCCCAAATTTCTAAAAATTTTGGACCCTCCTTTTAATTTTATCTTGCCTGGATTTGCTTTTGATTGATGAACTTTGTTGTCCTCTGCTACAAATTTTGATATTTGAGGTTAAATTGATGTAAATTGTTGAATCACTATCTTTGACTGCTGATGTTTTTACTTATGGATGATTTTCTTTTTCACAGTCAAAAGCTTATCAAACTGTGAATCGGGGACGTAGTTGTCTATGCAGCCGCCATTGCGGAAGCTCAATAACAAATTGCCTGATCCAAAGCCTTGTTTTTCGCTGACGCGTTTTTCGTTTTATATTCATATCAATGTTTTTCATCTCATCACCGTTGGAGTGTAATTCCTTTGTGTGGCCGCCGTTTCAGATGGCAGATTGCAAGCACTCCAACGGAAGCCTTTATCTTTACTGATCCTGCGGGGTCTTTGATTTTGCTTGTTTCGCTATCGGAACTGTGTTAGAAATTTGATCGGGGGATTAGTCTTTGGGGGTTTCAATTGCTGATGTTTTTGGTTGCCGCAGAGTTTGTAGTCTATTTGAATCCCGCCATTGCGGCTCTAGAGTAGACTAACCATCTGACATGGTTGTTCTATTTTTTGCCGATGTTTTGATTTTCACCGTTGGTTTAATTTTTGCCGATTGTTTTCTATTATTGTGGAACCCTTAGTCCATGCGGCTTTCACCGTTGCAGCTCCTCTTTCAACTAACCATCCAATGCTATAGTCCTTCCGATGTCCGATGTTGCAGTCTCTAATGTTTATTTCGTCAGCATTTTATTTGGCCGCGGAACCCATACTTTGTCCATCGCTTGTTGTTGTGGCTCCCTAATGAATTAAATGCCCGATTCCTTAGCTGTTCTGCTCATCGATGAAGGTTTTCCCGTCGATTTGTTTTTCACCAAGGTCTATATATATTGGGTTGGTTATTATTTTATTCTTACCCTTGTGAATTCGCATCCGCCTCTGTCCTCGCTGTCGAACTGTGCATCCGTGCTTAGCTGTCGGGACTCCATTCGTTCGAAGCACTGCCATGGATTTTTCAGACCATCCCGTCGACTGCGTCTAGTTTTCCAGGTAGGCCAACCATAGTTCTCCTTTCTTTGAGTTTACTGGTTGTTTTAGGAACTAGGGTTTTGTCCTTTGGTTAGAGGTTCCCGCCATTTGGAAATTGGTCGTCTAAGTCTAATTTGTATCCTTACGGCATGGGGTAGTAGTCAATTTCACTATATGTACGAGGGGGGTTTTGTTTCTTGAGCTTGTGTGAGCTGTTATGGAGTTTTGACTTCGGTCCGAAGGATTAGGGGTTTGGTGTAGACAAGCGTTATGTCTCTGCACCAGTTTTTGTGTGATTACTTATGGTTATTCGGGGTGAGGTTTTTTTTAGTTTTCTTCTTGTCGTAGATAGTTGCCCTTTTTTTCTGGACACCGGAGGGTTTGTTTCACGCATTTCGACTACTGTATGGGGATGTTTTGATTTTGGATGAGAATTTGGATTGCATTTTGATGCATTTTGTCAATCATGATTATTGCCAGTTACAGACGGACTTATGATTTTTAAGACTTAGCAATTTTCAGAAGTTTTCTTGCTAGTTATTCCCGATTTTGCATTTGCATTTTGATAGATTTAGCTGTTGCAAATATGGAAGAGGCAAATTTTTATACAGTTTTTTTTCATTCTTCGAATACTGATTAAAATCTCAAATAGCCTAAATGCATTTTGGTTTATGACAGGGAAACTTCTTCAAAGGCGACATGTCTAAAAGGCAAAAGAAGAAGGCCGCTGTTGTTGAAGGAGAACCTAATGTGGAAATCGTTACGAAGGTAGAATATATCTACGAAGACACTAGAGCTACCACTAGGGTAGAGCCTAATTACATGTGGGGTGAGATTTATTGGATGATTTCAAATCAGAATGTGCCCGATGCTGTATTTGAAGAGTTGACCATATATGCCAACATAGAGAAGTCAGCTCATATGAAGGTAGCTACAAGACCTGAGTTGTTCCCATGCTTAGAGGTGATCAGTTGTATTCTACCTAAGGCCGATGTGACCACTATGATTTTAGCCAATACTGCCAAACAGGGATATGTTGCCTACAGTCCTGGTTATGTCTCATTGGCATATCACCTACCCCCAACCCAGGTTTACCTAATTGAAAATTGGTTGAAAGAAATAAACTTGGACCTGGTTGAAACAGTGAAGAGGATGATGATACCTGGGAAGAAATTTTGAACCAGGCCATCGGGAGAGTATGATACAGCCACTCTCAGGACTCCTTATAGGTTTATAGTATTGATGTTGAACATAGTGTTTGGGAGAGCTCATGGTAAGAGCTTCAAGTTGGGATGGGTCCCTATTATTTTCTATGTGGCTACCCAGGGGACTGTATTCAATTGGGAAAACATTGTGTCCAACAACCTCTCAGCTTGCATTTCTTCGGCTCTGGGAGGGGTGTCCCAGAAGAAGTTCGAGTTTTATATGAGTTCCATCTTAGTGTACTGTATACTATGCACCCAGCCATTTCTATCCTTAAGATGCATTTGGGACAGGGACAGAACCCCTGTGTACACTGCATACAAAATATTTTGGGCACACGGGTATTATAGCCACTATAGAGAGATATGTGAAGATTTTATTATGCCTTTACACAATTTGATCTTCCTAACATAATGCAATTGTATGTCTGAGGAGGCATTTAAAGTCATCGAGGAGCATGTAAATTATTATTTGACAAAAGAGGGGATGTACATTAGGATGTATGGTTTCTCTAGGGCACCTTATTTGCTCCCCAAGTATGCCACTGATTATGTGGTGCATAAAGAAGCAGTCAGGCAAGTTTACCTAGATGGTGTAGGAAGCTTCCTGTTTGAACACAAGAAGGTAGCCTATCTTGCCATACCTTTAAGGCTGGGAAGCTACAAATTTACAAATATTAAAAGAGCTGCTGAATTTGTACAGGAATTGGAGTAGTTTCATTTTGGAGAGATGAGCTTCCATAGAAATGTCTCCCAAAAGAAAGTTGCAGAAAATTGAAAAGAGGCAAATGTTCACTTTGAATATACAAACTTCTGGGAAAAAGATGAAGAAATCTTCAGGAATGCAAGGAATATGACTGCATTAAAGAGAAGATTTAAATAGAAGATCACCATTAAGGGCGGTAAGGGCCAAACCATGCAGAAGAAATCTAAAGAGGAGGAGGCCAAGAAAAGAGAAGAGGATGCTAGGAGACTAGCACAAGAGGCTGAGAGTTGGCTTAAGAATGAAGAAGAAGAAAGAAATAGAGTTGCAGAGGAAGAAGCAAAGAATGCAGAGGAAGCTACAAAGAATACAGAAGAAGAAAGAAAAAAGAAAGAAGATGAAGAGATGAAGAAGAAACAAAAGGAAGCTGAAGGTCTGAGGTTGACAGGATCTACAACATACCAGCAAACTACTGACCCAATAGACATCCAAGAAGTACAGGATCAGACAGATCAGGGGTAGGGACAAGATAATCCTGATTCCCAGGAGCCTGCTGCAACTTTTGGCCGCAATATAGGACAAGTTGTTTTTTTCTGAATTGAATCTGATACCTTTTGTGCAAAAGAAAGGAGAAGAAGTCCTAGATTTAAGCACTGTTTTTTATGACAAAGAGAAAAAGAGGATTTTCAAAAGGACTAAGAGAAAAATCGAAACAGGGGGACAACCAGGCATGATGGTCACTGATAAAACTTTGGTGCATGGGACGGATGCAGATCTGAGGTTAACAACAAGAGCTGGAGTGGCGTTGACACAAGCCACTGAATATAATGTAAATAGCCTGATGACGGATTTGGAGCAGTCGAAAAGGAATGCAGCTTAGTTGAAGGAAACTTTGAAGAAGGAGAGAAATGAAGGTTATAAATTGAAGAGGAAATTTGAAGACATGCAAAATGAATTGAATACTTCAAAAGCAGAACTTCAGAAACTTCAAGCAAACAAGATAAATTTGGAAGTTTCCATGGAAAGGACAGGTAAGGATGCTCAAAATAACCTAGCAGAATTGCAGAGGTTACATCAAGAATATCAGGTGCTGAATACATAAAAGGATGAACTCAAAGCACCATATGAAACTCTTAGTGCAGAAAAGGACTAGCTGCAGATCAAAGTGGTGGAGTTGGAGGCACAGAGGGCTACTATGGAAGAGAAAGAAAAGCAATTCCAAGTGTAGGTAGTAGATTTTGAAGGACAAATTACTTCATTAGCAACATCACTGAAGGATGCCAATGAACAGAAAACTAATATCCAGCCTCTAAAGGAGCATGTTTAAGCCAACGAAGAAGAATGCACTAGCTGCAGGTGTCTATTGAAGAGGAAAGATGTAAAGTCTTGCAGAAACATAATAGATTGGAGGAAATTTTGGATACTACCTCATATTTTGTAGATAGGTCTCGGGACATTTTGGAAGTCCTGACTAGAAGGATAGTAAGGATAGAGACCAATGAAGAAATCCATATAGATTTACTAGCCAAAGATCAACATAGATTAAAGCAAGACTATGACTTGTCAGAATTTGCAATAAACACAGCAGAGGAGTTCAAGAAAGTTGTGAAGAAAACAAGAGGAGCTTGTACTGAATAATGCAGAAGGGTGCTGGTCACCTACAATAGATGCCAAGTTGCTACAGGACAAAGACTAGAGGCATTACCAGAGCATGAGATGTTCACCAAAATGCTACAGAGCAGGTATCAAGAGGATGAGCAGAAGATACAACAAGTCAAGGACTTGGATGAGTAGATCTTGAAAGATGTAGTAGCTCATGCAGCAATCAGTATTCATCTACTTGAGGATCAACTGCATTTAAGCCCAGCCAGAATTGAAGTAGTTAAAAACCAGGCTGCTAAATATGAGATTAGCATTCGTTTTCTTGAACCTTGAGAATTTAAGAGCATAGCAGCGGCAGCCCAAGCATGGAAAAAGTTCTTTAATGATCAAGAGGGGCCCTCTTCATAGAAGTGCTCTATTAAATTTTGTTTTAATTGTAATATATTGTATAATTGATGAGCACTCACTATAGGACAAATTTTGGGAGTTGAAGCGTTGGGGAAGCCCAAAAGTTTTTCCTTTTTGTATAAGTATAGGAGTGTTAGATGTGGAAAAGGAATTTTTCCAAGTTAGACTTGTGAGAACATGTTATAAGAAGAACTATTTCATTTTGCAATAGATAATTACAATTTTGCCTATTGGAGAAAGCTTTGGTGGAATGTTCAAATGTTGTGCAATGGATATTGTTGAAGGGGAACTATTTTGTTTTCAGCTTTTGTCCATTAACTATGAGACCATTCTAACTTGTTGAACCTATGTTCTTGTATGAATGCTCTCTAGTTTATTTTATGGAATTTCCACTATGAGTAATGAATGCTTTTCATAAATAATGAGCTATCTTGTTGTTCATCTATCTATTCATGTTTATGTGTTTTGAAATAAAGAACAACTACCTGTGTTTTTTCTTAATGCATGAACAGTAATACATTACTCATTAAATGATAATCTCACTCCCTAGGGACAATTTAGTTAAATTAGTTTTAGTTTTCTTGCTGTGTGTGATTTAGATGCGAGAGAGTTAAGACGAGAGGTAAGAACCTACGCATCACATTGTGACCACTCCTCATATTCTCTATCAATCTGTATTCTTAGATAGGCACTTGCATATCATACTTAAAACTAAAAAAGATACACGATGGACCGGGCCGTAACTGATAAAACCCTTTATTTTGGTTACTTGACCTATGGTAGTCGGGCCGCAAACCGGACGGATTCCCCATACCAAATAGTTACGGGATAGTTGGGAACGTTTACTGGGGAGAATCCCTTGCTGTTGTCGCCTACGATTTTCCAGGCCTCAACACATCTACATATGAATGTAGGCATACTCTCCATATAAGAGTATTGTCTACAGAGAATATCTCGACTGCATACAAAATGTCAGTACTGATGTCTGTGAGGACTCATCGTAGAGCATCCATACCACTAAGGTTAGGACCACTCCTGAGTGAGTGTTATTCTATGGTATCCACAACTGAATGTGGGTAATATCTATGAGAGTAACATCTGTAGGGACATCCTTAGCTAGTAAGGACCACTCTCATGAACAAAGTGTCATACTTGCTATCCTCGAGAGAGGATACTATCGTACACAAGTGAATGTGAGTACTCTCCATGCGAGAGTAGCATCTGCAGGGACATACTTACCTAGTAAGGACCACTCTCATGAACATAGTGTTATACCTGCCATCCTCAAGAGAGGATACTATCGTCCACAAGTGAATGTGGGTACTCTCCATGCGAGAGTAGCATATTCAAGGCCATCCTTACCTAGTAAGGACCACTCTCATGAACAAAATGTTATACCTGTCATCCTCAAGAGAGGATACTAGCATCCACAAATAAATTCTGGACCTTCTCAACATATTTAGGCATACTTGGCCTCTTTCATGTTGGAGCATCACTGTCATCCCATCATTGATGGCAGTCTCATCATCACTCCCCATTTTTCGGGAGGATCCATATTATCAACTTGATCCCCCTTTATCTGAGGAGGGTTCATAGTCTTGACCTGTTCTTCCTTTTCGAGGATAGTCCATATCTTCAACTTGTTCCTCCTTTTTGAAGAAAGTCCACATATTCGACTTGTTCTTCCTTTCTGAAGAAAGTCCATACCTTCGACTCATTCTTCCTTTCTGAAGAAAGTCCGTATCTTCAAATTGTTCTTCCTTTCTGAAGAAAGTCCATATCTTCCACTTGTTCTTCCTTTCTGAAGAAAGTCCATATCTTAGACTTGTTCTTCCCTTTTTGAAGAGAGCCCATATCTTTGACCTATCTCTCCTTTTTGAGAAGGGTCCATATAGTCACTATTCCTCCTTGCAAGGAAAGTCTGTAGTATCATCATCATTATTCCTCCTTGTGAGGAAAGTATTCAGTATCAACACCATTGTTCCTCCTTGCGAGGAAAGTCTTCAGTGTCAACATCAATTTTCCTCCTTGCGAGGAAAGTCTTCAGTATCAACATCACTATTCTGCCTTGCGAGGAAAGTATTCCATATCAACATCATTGTTCTTCCTTGCAAGGAAAGTCTTTAGTGTCAACATCACTATTCCTCCTTGCGAGGAAAGTCTTTAGTATCAACATCACTATTCCTCATTATGAGGAAATTATTCAGTATCAACATCACTATTCCTCTTTATGAGGAAAGTCTTCAGTATCAACATCATTGTTCCTCCTTATGAGGAAAGTATTTTCGAGCTACACCAATCTTGTCACGGAATATTGGTCACCACACCAGCATCTTGCTCATCGGTACTTACATACTAGAGTTTTATGTCTCTCTTTGGTACCATATTTCACATTATTCTTTGTCACCTTTATGCAACTCTAGTTTTCACAAAGAATCACTATGGTATCCAACTCCATGTCAAATAGTCCTGACATCATCTTTCCAAATCCATATGGCTTCCCAAATAGTGTAGCAAGTTGCAATGTACTCTACTTTAGCTGTACTAAGAGCAACACTGGACTAAACCATGAGATCATGGCGGATCCCAGACAATAACATCCACCTGAGGTTTTCTTTCTGTATGTGACACTTCCTTCCCAATTCGAATCCCTGTATCCATATAATCTATAGTTATGATCTCTATCATAGTAAATTCCCAAGTTTGACATAATTTTTAGGTACCTCATCACATGCTTTGTAGCTATCAAGTGAACCCATATAGGTTTAAATAGATACTAACTCAAAGTGTTCACATAAAATCATACATCTGACCTTGTGTTCGTCAGATACATCAACGACTCAATAATTTGTTTGTGCTGATTCATATCCACTAACTATGATGTATCATCAGACAACAACTTCATGTTGGTATCATGGGTGTGTCCATGGATTTACAATCAAACATATCAAATCTTCTTTAATATTTGCACAACATACTTTCCCTGGTTCAGAAAGATTCCTTTTGAGCTCTTCCACACTCCTATCCTGAGGAAATAATGCATCAATCCGAGATCTTTCATCTTTAATTCTTCATCTAGCCTCTTCTTGCAATATGTGATATGTTTCTCATTTCCAGTCAGAAATAGATCATCCACATACAATATTAGTATGTCAGATTCATCATCCATAACCTTAAGTTAAAGGTTAGGATCAGCTTTACTCTTGGTAAAGTCTATGCTTTCCAAGAAGCTATCTATTCTTCCATACCAAGCTCTAGGAGATTTGTTTAGTCCATATAGAGCCTTTTCAACTTGCATACATGAGTCACTCTATTTTCAACTTCAAATCCTTGTGGTTGTTCGATGTAAACCTCTTCCTTAATAATACCATTAAGAATGTTGTCTTTACATCCATATGGTGTAGATCCCACTTCATCATGGAAGCAAGTGCCATGATAGTTCTGATGGAAGTGTACCTTGCTCCTGGAGAAAATGTCTCTTCATAATCAATTCCGACTCTCTGAGAGAATCCTCTAGCCATGATTCTTTCCTTACTTCCATCAGCAACATATTAATATTTCAAATCCATTTGGAAGATACCACATTCTTGCTTTCTGGTTTTGGTACAATATCCCAAACATTATTCTGGTATTCTTCCATCATTGCATATATCATGCGTTCATTCTGTCAGGTCATTGACATATCCTAGTCTTCCGCATTCAACCTTGAAGGTTGGAACCCACTTTACTCTTGGTAAAGTCTCAGTTCATTAGAAAGTTGTCCATCATGTCATAACATGTTGAACTCAGATATCTTCTGTAGTCACTCTGCCTGAAACGAAGGATCATTTCACCTCTGTAATTTGTACTAGAGTGATAGGCAGCATCTTCTGCTACTATGTATCCATCTTAGGTTACTGGATACCAAGATCCCTTTATCTTGAACTTTGTCGAAAATTTCCTCTTGCACCCATCTGTGAGCTTGTTGTCTTCTATAGGTTTCCATATTCAACCTTGTAGAAAAGGTTAAGATATTCATCACTTTAGGTGATCTGTTAAGCACCTAGGTGTGATTATCTTTGTACAAAGCATATTCTTTATAGGTGGTTCTTTGCTCAATATATTCTTCTACTGGAGAAGTGTATCTGGTCAATAGAGTATGTCATGCCATAGTTTATTCTTTCTGAGACAAACCACGAACCTTACTTTGTATACTTGTTCTTGTATATCTCGAAGACACTACGGACTTCGCTTTAGGTCTTCGAACCATATCCTAGACATCATTCCCCATGATCAACTGTTACTCTTTGATCATAGCTTCTTCCATAGCTGGAAGGGTTTTCATCAATGATGTCACTCAACTATGTCACACAACTAGAGTGTATCTGAGGCCTCTTACTTTGTTTTGGAAGTCTTATCATAATTTTCTTCATCTTGGAATATCTCTCATGCCCAAGATGGTCTTCATCTCTTGAGGTGGATCTACTGCTCTTTGAAGCTCTTTCTTCCATCACGGTGTCCCTGAACCTGGGAGCTTCAGGTTCATGTTTATTGGAGTGAATATTGAATTGTCATCACTTGTTCTTTGAAACAATTATCATCCTCCTTTTCTTGTAGGTGGTTGTACATGACCTTTCCTATAAGTCAAATGCACCAGTTCCATGGTTAGAACCATTTCATAGGATATATGCATAACTACAAAGTATTATCCATCATGCAACTGTTTAGTCAATAAAACATTCATCCATATCTCACGGAAAATTTCTAAATGTCTTCCATCTCTACCATGACATCATTGAGATTGTGCACTAATCCAATATGTCAGCAAAGAGGTTTCATTCTAGATAAGTAGCAATGGAGAGTTGTATAG
>LPNX011186342.1:122615-138247 GCA_001517045.1 Pseudotsuga menziesii
TACTGTATTTAATGCAAACATTCTATCATGCATAATACACAACATATACAGGAATGACAATTCAAATACTTATCTTTTTTTTCTTTTTCTTCATCTCTGGATCAATAGCTTCTTCTTTCACCACTGATATTGCTTCAATCTCATGCTTGCTTGAAAGCTTTTCTGGATTGCTTGCTTCATGGTGGACCTAGGGTTTGACAGAGAAACCCTAATTTTTCAACTAAGGTATATTTCAGATATTATTAGATAGAAATATGCACCTCCTCAAGGCAATATGAGGAGTATACTCATTTTCCCAAAACTGTGATCAAAACTGCAAAATATCTTATGCCCTGGTTTTCTTCAGTTTCTTCTGCGGAAATGCCTGATATTATTTTTGTGGTATATCTGAAATTTCTGCTCCTATATGTTTGAAATTTTTCAATGAGGTATCCTTGTCTATCCTCTTTCCAACACCATAGGTTAGACTAGAATTGGTTTCACCAATTGGGACTTATGTGTATTTTTCCAAGGTGACTTATATCATGACTGTTCATAATAGCAAACTTGTACGGACAGCCACGTGTCACTGTTTCACTTTCGAGGTCTGAAACTTTTACCACAGAAATTAAATTCCATTCCCTATCTGGAACATCTTACAAAATTTCATTTGGAACTTCGTATCCCGAGATATAGAAATTCTCCCTAGGTCACTTGTTTAAGGTTGAATCCTGGAGGAGGCTGGAACCTTGACTTGGAGGAATCATATCTACAAGAATATAGAGAATATGAGGCTGAAACCTTTACACGGAGTACATCAAGAATTTATCTTCGTCCTGTAAAATTTCTCCTCCTGATCTATCTCCAATAGCGAGATATAGTGAATGTACCAAAATGACTAGTTTTAGTCTTTTAGGGTTTTCAAGCATGAAACCCTAATCTTTAATAGTTGTAGTTGTAGCACTGTTTTGGCTATACAAAGACTTCTTTCATGGTGGATCTGATACCATGTTAATTTTTTATGGTTATATTATATCTTATAACATTTAACATCATAACCATAATCAAAAGGTCAATGAAAGATAGACAAGCATAGCCACACAAAAGAACATAAATATTTATCCTGGGAAACCCTCACGGGGAAGAAAACCCAACAAAAAATTCCTCTATATAAGATGTATAAAAGTAAAAGACAAGACCCCACATAGGTGCACCTTCCTCTAGTAAATATATATATCTCTCTCTCCTATGCATTTTGCACAATTGAGTGTGTGTTCAAATGAGGAACACATCTCCTCTATTTATACTCTTTTCGTCACTTGACATTTAACCTAACGAGTCGACCCCAACTTAACTAAGTAGGCCGATTTCACTTAGGAAGGCTCAATACAATATTATATTATATTTATTATGGTTCTAAAGACCCGACACACAATGGAGGCTTTACCTCAGACTCTATGCTAACCAAATACAAAAGTAACACCCTGCCAGAGGAATACTAACATCTCTCTTGGGTTACATCAGTAAAATACATTTAGAATATCCTTTGAAGTTACAATATTTGACAATTTTCACAATGAACCAACTGTCATTAGCAAGTGAAAAGTATGATTTGACCTTCATCGATGATTTTTCCAAGTATACTTGGGTATATTTCTTGAAGAGTAAGGATTATGTATTTGAAAATTTTAATGAATTTAGGGAATTGGTTGAAAAACAATGTGATCGACCTTTGAAATGTGTAAGGTTAGACGATGGAGGAGAATATGTTAAGGAATTTTAGTGATACTTGTCTCAAAATGATATCTCTTACAAAACTCATTAAAATGGTGTTGTTGAAAAGAAGAAGCATACCTTGATCACAATAAAAGCGTTTTATTCAATAAAAAAATTTGTCAACTAAGTTTTGAGTACATGTTGTTTTCTATTCAAACTACCTTTTTGAAATGATTATGACCAAAGTTGTGTGGGACATGATGCCTATTAAGAAATGGAGTGGAAGGAAAAGCTTAGTTGGTGATATCACAATATTTGGATGTTTAGTGTGAGCTCATATTTTAGAATATAAGATAAAGAAGTTGGATGCAAACTTAAGGTCATGCTTACATTACGATGGGTCACTACTTGAATGAGTCAAATACCTATATGTCATTTGATATAGTGAAACAATTTAAGTTATTTGTGAGAGGCATGTTGTATTTGATGAGAAGGCTTCAAGTATTGCTATGTTGAACTCATCTTCAATATTGTTAAGCGATGATCCATTTGAAATTGTGAGAAATTCTAGATAGGTTAACTACCATACTACATCGGCCAGTGTGTTAACCAACGTGTCCACTAAATAACCAACCCAGATAACTTATATATCTTACTTGTAGTCAATATTCTATAGCAAGGTCAATTATGAGCAATGGATTTCCCGATCATTCCCCTATGAACTCTGAAGGTGAATTTGATGTAGAAATCCTTTCTATAAGGGACATTTGTATTCCATGAAGGGTGACGAAGCCAATTGAAGTTGTTGGTGTTGATGTGGGTGTTGTAAATTATGACTAAAAGAAAAATAAAGGTTAAAATTAACATTGAAGTGTTTCTTTTATGGCATGTATGCTAGATGCATGTGATCATCATACATATGCAGATGCAAATGGTTAATTTAAATGGAAGAATTCTATGGGCGATGAGTACAATTCCTTGATGAAGAATGCAAGTTAGGATTTAGACCTTGAACACAAGGAAAGAACAATGTGAAAGGTTTATGGGTCTCCAAGAACGAATTTACACATAGAGGATTTATTTAAATGCACAAGGCTTGGCAGGAAGAAAAAATATTTTGATTAGCAGGAAGTTTTCAATTACATTAAAACCTTTATCCTCATTGAAAATATGAACTATGTTCGATTGATTCTTTAAATTGTTTCTCATTTCATATGGGAGGTACATCTTATGGATATAAACAATGTTTTTTTATATGGCAGTCTCATTGAGGAGATTTTATATGGATCAACCCATGGGATTTGAAAAGGATGTCAGTCTTCTATGTTGAATAAATAAATCCTTATATGGTTTAAAATAAGCCCCAAAGGCATGGTATGAGAAAATCAATTGATCCTTCTTGATTTTGATTTCAAATCGTATGGGTGAAATCACAATATTTATTGTTTACATGTAAATGATGATACTTTAATTGATGCACTATATGTTGTTGATTTAGTCATCATTGGAGATAATGATTAAGAAACGACAAGACAATTCATTTGAAATGGCTAGCTTTGGTCTATTACATCTTTTCTAGGCACCAAAATTTTGAGAATGGATGGTGTTATCTTTATTTCTCAAACTAAATATATGTTGACTCTATTACAAAGATTCATAGTGGAATATTGTAAACATGTGCTATAACTTACTGAGTGGGAATGAAGCTAAATAATTAAGGAATATGATTCTATGAAATTAGTTACCACTCTCTATAGGAAACTTGTTGGTAGCCTCATTTATTTCACTCACAGTTGACCTACTATTTCATTTGTTGTTAGTGTGGTCTCTAGGTTCATGCATGATCCAAAGGAGAGCCACATGAAGGCCACAAAGATGATTGTGAGCTATATCAAGATTCAAGGGTACTTATAATCTTGGCATAAATTGTTGTAATACAAATATCAATCAGTTAATATTGGATTAGGATAGAGATGAGGATTGTTGTACTCAAGCAGATAGTACACACACACATAATCAATACAAAGTAATTGAGTTAAATGCATTCAACTACTTGATATTCATCTTGAATTAAATATTTGTACATCATAGATATGGTTGGAGCGGTTAAAACCGATCCAACCAATCTAATACATTAATTTAATATGATAATGATGGCATAAGTCCTATAATTCCCCTCAAAATCTCCCCCACCAACAAAACATTTCTTCATCCTTGAAGCGAACAAATATGAAGCAAACAACCCTGTGATGTGATTCTTCAGTAGTGGACTACAATCGGGTAACAGTCAGTGAAGCCTCACCCTTTACCCAACTAGCTGGACTCGTCTTCAACGACTCAAACAAAGTATTTTGTCTTTCTCTCTGCACTATCTCTCCCTTCAACTTCTGCAATCACCATCCAAGAAGTCCTTTTACATTTCTAAACAGGGGGGATTAATCAATTCAATTGTTCTTTTGTCATCATCTTTATCATTAATCTCGTTTTCTGTAAGATGTGTGTTGTTTGAATGTTCATCAATGAATTCATTTATTTTGAGGATTTAAGAGGCCAATAAAAGATAAGGTTTAGAAGTGGAATTGAAGATCCAATCCAAAAGGAGATCTCGTCGATCAAAATTTACACAAATTAACTTCCGGTGATGCTCATTAAAATGTGTGGTCATCTAGTGGTGTTTCATGTCATCATAGTCGATGGCATTCATCTATGGGTTTGCAATCAACATATCCACTAGGGTAGTTGGTCAATGGGTCTGCAGTCAACATATCCACTAGGAAATTCGGTAGTCAACAAATCCTCCATAGAGAGAGCTCCCACAATCATTGGGAAACAGTCGATGGCCACTGGTCGCTAAATAATATATATAGTTATCCACCATCAGTTGGTTATTACATTCGACAACCTACTACACAAGTCGGTGTAAGCTGACTGCACCAATCGATTGCATACTCATCGCCTTTTGTCAAGTTTTTGACTGGACGGAACTAACGACAAAGATCGTAGATAAATATCCATCTTTCTTTTAAAGGATAGAAGCACGATCAATCAAATGCAATCCAGTACAGATGCTCATAATTAAGTCACGAGCATTACTTACAATTCTTGATATCACATGCATTTTTTCCATGTACGGGCGTAGTTCTCGTGTTGATGTGCATCTTCCACTATTTTCCATTGATCAAAGGCTACTCAATTCATCTCTTCTAAGAGAAACAAATTATTTCTTCATGTAAGAAGACAACCAGGTACATATATATAATCGATGATCAATATTTACATACACAACTCGATTGATCAACATATCTAGAAGCAACGAATGCTAAAATGTTGATCAACATGTTCTTTCAATTGATTCCATCTTTAATCATCCGCTTGTACTTTTTTCTCACTGGTAAGTCCAATGGTTGACTGGCATTATAAAGAATGGCCACACCAAGTCCACAACATTTGACAACCATTATATATTAACGCTGGTCAATCTTTCATGTCCATTGTGGGGATTTCACTCGAGCAGTACAAGGAGCATGATCACATAACAAATTGAATCTTCCACTTGCTATAAATCATGCAATCAACAAGCATCTAGGAATATCAATCGTTTATGTAAACAAGTTGCAACAAATTTCTATGATAATATGAAGGGAGAGAGATTAAAAGCAACAAATTCTTATCTTTCTGTAATGCACGGGCATATTTTTAAGAGTGCCCACAAGTATGAATTTTATTCATCTTGTAGGTTTATATTCCTCATGATCTCTTTTGGTTCGAACCATCCCCCAAACTCTGATTTTTTCACCCAGACTGCTTGGAGGAAGGCAACGACACCAATGTTGTACTCAAGCAGATAGTACGCACACACATAATTAATACAAATTAATTGACTTAAATGCATTCAACTTCTTGATATTCATCTTGAATTCAATATTTGTACATCATAGATATGGTTAGAGAATTTACACCCTCTCCAACTTCTCATGGATTAAGGATTAACTAATACATTAATTTAATGTAATAATGATGACATAAGTCCTATCATCTCCCTCAACAAGGACATGAAGTTTACTTCTATATATGAGTTTTATCTTAGATTTGGATCCATAGTCTGGTTTTGTAAAAAGTATAAGGTGTTCTCTATCTTGATCACAAAGTCTAGATATAGAGATGTAGCTAATGTTTGAATAGAAATAGTGTGGATTCACAACCTAATGTGTCATATCAAAATTCCCTTGGAGGAGTCATTTGTAGTGTATTGTGGCAATCAAAGTGTAATACAAGTAGTTGAAAAACTTGTTGGTGACAATAAATTGAAGCATGTTGAGCTTCATTCCCATTATCTAAGCCTTGTAAAGTTCAATTAAGCATAGGATCATCAGGTCTGTAGAATTCAAATGGATAATTGTAGAAGAGAGAGAAGTAATTGATAAACTTAGATCAATAATTCATGGAAAATAAAACACTCATGAGACCAATAATTGGAATAAATGATATTCATCCATTAATCAATATTCATCCTCATATTCAGTAAATAATATGTAATACAATGGTTATACATATAGGAGAATTTGAATTCCTAAAGAGGAAGTTGAATCTACCAACCTGGATTGACTCGGGAACTAACTCAGTGTGGTAAAATCACCAATAGAGCTCACTAATGCATCTCTAGATCACTGATTTAGTCTACAATCAGTTAACTGAAGAGAGTAGGTGAGTAAATGCACCATACTTCCCTTGAATCATGTAAATTGGTGCTAGAGAGACTGTGAGTGAGCTAACTGATGGGGATTGAAGCATAACTGCACACCGACTAGTGTCAACTGTTGGATACTATTGGTGGCACTCACAACGAGTTCCTAAATTATAGGAATTTATCTATGGAGCTCTAAACTCATGAAGAGAGGTGCAATGAGTGGTATGTGGCTCCTAGGTTTGACCTCAATTCACTAGTGAAGTGATGATGATCTCCTAAGCTAGGAAAATGAACAAATAGACTATGTGGGAAAAGGGAGGATTAATTTATCCCAGCACCCCCCTTTAATCCTAACTTTGGACAACCTAGGCCCTGTAAACTAATACCAAAGGTCACCCATACAATTTAAATGTAAAAAATCATTTGTCCATGTAAAATGAGGAAAGAGGCAAAACCTCATGCTAAAAATCGTCCCTCGAGAATGGACATGACATACACCAGAAATAAAATACTCCAAATCCAAGAAGGTGTGAACTTGATTAGATTTTTGGAGGGATTTTGTTCTTTGGAAGAAGAGGAATATTCACAACTTTATCAAGAACATAGACAATGGCATAATAGATTATGGTACCATGTAGGGAAACTGAGATAATTTGACAAAAGAGAAAAAGTGGGTGCTCATTCAACTTGGTCTTGAAATCAGGTCCAAATGATTCTTGATGTTCTTGATTCTTCAAACAATGTGAGGTAAAATAAACTCCAAATGTGAGGAGCATGCATCCAAGCGAATGCAAGAGGTCGCCATCTTTACTAGCACTATGAGGAGATGAGCAATTTATCTAGGAAGTAACACAAATATTGAGACCATGAAGGGAGAATGATTGAGCTCCATAATCTGATATATCTTTCAAAATATCCATGAAATCAGAAAATTTAATATCAGCAAACTCATAACAAGAAACTGACATCAAATCCGCAGCAACAAATTTGAAAGAGACTTGAGGTGCTTGATTTTTCACACCAAAACTGATGAGATCAGTCACAAGCATTACTGAGAGGCCTTGAAACTCTAAATTCAAAACAAATAAGGTGGTAGCAGCTCTAAGAGTGTGGAACAAAAGTCCCAAGTACACCACTGATGTGGTCATTGCACAATTTTCTCCTTCTTCAATAAAACTCTGATATTGGTGCAAGTAATCAAGCATGAATTCACTGGAAGAATTGGACAAGTGAGTTCCCAAATACGATTTTGCTTCCAAAACATCCACAACATCACTTCTTTGCATGCCACCAGCATGATTGGAGAGAGAGGAATCAAATTTCTCTTCATCTCTTGAAGCAATCACTAGCAAACTTTGCACATAATTTAGAATAGAAGAATCATTGGAGAATGGCTGAGTATGATGGAAGGAGAGTTTTTCTTCAACAATGGAGGTTCGAATGTCTTCTTCTGGATCATTTGTATGAGAATATGAGATATCAGAGATCCCGTAAATTTCTGGAGCAACAGGATAAGGAGTCTCTTCAGGGATACTTTCACCAATTCGAATTGAATGAGTTGAAGATTTTGTTATTTCTTCATCTTGAACAACTTCGTCAGAGAGAATTGAGGCCGACATTTTTGAAGGAATAACACTTGAGGAGGTGTTGGGTGTTTGAATGATCCTCATTGTTCTTTCCAAAATATCTATCCATTATTTTCCAGAGATCCTTTATGTATTCAATAGAATCAATAAGGTAGCGCATGCTTGGATAAATAGCCAGACATATAGATCCAAAATCTCTATCACAATCATTCATCCAATCATTTATCTCTTCATAATACACTTCACGAATTCCAATATATATCTCATAGATATCTTGTCTCTTTAGAGATGAAATCATCTTCAATTTCCACTATGAATAACTTGTGAATGGAGTAAGAAGAGGAACTGATACTTTCGAATCCATATTAAAGTTGTACCTACAAAAACAATTCAATTTGAATCAAATTAGAACAAACACTCTCCACTTAGACATGTGCACTTTCTCTAGTGCATCACACCTAGATAGACTTATCTGGACGAAATCCAGAGGGAGCAAGGAAATAATTCCAGGATTTATGTAGAACCCAATAACTTCTGGTGCATCAATGGAAGCTTCCAAGGTTTGTTGTTGAACTTGATACTAGATCTGATATCATGTAAAATTGAATGAATCATAGGATCATCATGCCTGTAGAATTCAAATGGAGAATTGTAGAACTGAGAGAAGCAATTTATAAACTCAGATCAATAATTTATGGAAAATAAAATACTCATGATACCAATGATTGGAATAAATGATATTCATCCATTAATCAGTATTAATTTGCGTATTCAGTAAATAATATGTAATACAATGGTTATACATATAGGAGAATTTGAATTCCAAAATAGGAAGTTGAATCCACCAACCTGGACTGACTCATGAGATAACTCAGTGTGGGAAAATCACCACCAGAGATCACTAATTCGACTTTGACTCACCAATTCAATCTACAATCAGTTAACATAAGAGAGTAGGTGAGTGAATGCACCCTAATTCCCCTGAAGTATGCAAATTGGCGCTAGAGAGACTGAGAGTGAACTAACTGATGGGGATCAAAGAACAACTGAGCATAACTACACATCGACATGTGTCAACTGTTGGATACCGCTAATGGCACTCAGAGTGGGTTCCTAAATTATAGGGATTTGTCCCTATAGCACCTAAACTCATGTAGAGAGGCGTAATGAGTGACATCTGGCTCCTAGGTGTGATCCCCATGCACTAGTGAATTGATGATGACCTCCTAAGCAAGGAAAACGAACAAAGAGACTATGTGGGTAAAGGGATGATTAATTTATCCCAACAAGACAATTGATATAAAATTGTTGTGTCTCTTGTTTATTACAAGATAAATGAT
This sequence comes from Pseudotsuga menziesii, assembly GCA_001517045.1. Classification (NCBI taxonomy): domain Eukaryota; kingdom Viridiplantae; phylum Streptophyta; class Pinopsida; order Pinales; family Pinaceae; genus Pseudotsuga; species Pseudotsuga menziesii. The sequence continues at coordinate 131,924 of LPNX011186342.1, forward strand.
TGAGTCTCTAATATATTCATGGATCCATTACCATAGGCTAAGTTTGTGAAACTTTGGGCTATGCTTGAGTTTCAAAGAGGTGCAATTATGGGGGGTGTATAAAAATAATTTTACCTCTTGAATATCTAGAGAGTTATGTTAACATGTGTTGTTGGAACATTAGGTTCATCTCACCTTTATATATTTGTTGTTATTTTTTTGCAAACTAGTATGTACGAAAAGGAACCTACTAAGGTTTATGGAAACCTTAGTAGTAGTTCGAATAGGGAAAAAATTAAGAACTAATAAACATAAGAAAAAACTATGCTAATCATGCACATAACTAGAATTAAAAACATACAAGCAAATTTAAACTAACATTGATGCATTCTTAGACACACATATTGAAGGAATTAAATAATCATTTTTTTCATTAAAATAATGGGATGTCTACAGACCATGGGTTACCTTAGAGTAGCGGTGACGAGGGCCCTTGCAAGTTTCTTAGGAAAAGTAAGCCCGGTCTTCTAACAACCCGGTGTTTTTCAGTGACACATCACGAGGTGTGAATCTCCAATGAAGTTGAAATATGAATACACAAGGGAGTTTCGAATCTCAAGGGAATATGTTGGAAGAATAACGGTATAAGCGAAGAGTGGATAAGTTTTGTTGTAATGGGGGACATTCATGGTCAATTTATATGAACTATAGGTAGGATGGAGAGATAAGGATCAATTGGAGATGTTTCCATTTTTGTTTTTTGAGTTTTTGAAGTTTCTTTTACCTCTCCATGATTTTTGGAATCCTTATCCATGATTTTGGGTAATTTCCAAGTTTCCTTTTCATGAAGAAGGAAATATCCAAAATGTTATTTTAGGCATTATGAGTCAAGGCACTCGAGTGACTTACCACCCATATGCTATGGGTCATAGGGACAACATCTGGGGTTTTGAATGCCTCGAATTCAAACTAGAAAGATGACTGAACAAGGATGGGAATTTTATCCCGTAGAGTCCCTTCAAATTCATACTCTTCCAAGGCGGTGTGTGGGTCTGTCTGGGAAAAGATATGGGTTTATTCAGATGAAATATGTTGGGGAAACTGTGGTTTCTATGTTCAGATTGCAGCACCTGGTTGAAAATTCGTCTATGGGAAATCCAAATCTCATTCACAGCTTGACTGCATGCATGAAGGGTGGTATTCCTGTTTTGCTTGAAAAAAAGAAGGATGATTGGTAGCCCTAGTATCCCCATCATAACTTCATTCGATTCAGTCTTTTTCACTTATAAAAATACATTTATAAAATAAAGGAGATCCAAATACCATCAATTATACTTTAATCTTTTAACTCTCATTTATTATTATCCTTGAAAAATTTAAAATATAAATCCCTTGTCTTTTTCTTAAAACAAAATTTTAGTTAGGTTCTGAAAAAATTAAAATATAAATCTCCTGTTTTCTTCTTGAAACAAAATTTGAATTAGATAAGAACCCACATATTTAATAAAATAATAGAAACAATCTATGTTTCCTCAAATAATTTTGATTTGGAATTATAAAAAACAAGTTCTCTATGTAGAAGAAATCTTAATTTAGCATGGATTTATACTGGTATGGAAAAGCTAAAAAGTATGTGTTCATCTTAAAGTTTAAAAGATGAACTTCTCTTTCCTTGAATTTCCTTCTCTATGTGAGGTCTGGGTCATTCCTAGGGGATTCCAATTGCATTGCATTGGTCAAATGCATAGTCTGTATGCCACAAAAAGACCAACATTAAAGAAAGTCATGACACAGGAGTTGTTTAATGTTGAGATAAATGATATGCATTAATTAATATAGGAAAATTCAATGCTAGTTGCGTCCTTTCCAACGTTTAATATTCCAGCTGTTTCCCTTCTTATATTTTAATAGCCAAAGTATTCAAACAAGCACAAAATAACTTTTGGAAAATCTCTGTTGTCACTACAATTTGGAAATTACTGTGCTAGGTTTGAGTTGCTTTCTAATATAGGGGTTTTATAATAAAAACCTGAAAGAAGACATCTATAACATTTGGCAATCCTAATTCTAGGCGTCTGTGATTCAGTACAATATTCAATATAACATTAGTAATAAGTAATAAACATTCAATATTAGCTTGGAACCTTAAGCATAAATATTAAATCATCTGCAACCAAAAAGAATTTTGAACAATCATAGCAGGCCAACCAAAGAACCGACAAGAACACCAAACATGGGTGATTAGGCGTGGCCTTGATGTGTACGATACTCCACCAAGGAAAGAACAACATACTGAGTATTTTACCATCACTGATAACCACATCAATAGGCCTACATTTAAACAATAACACATTTCTAACCTTGGCGGGTATTGTGTTTCTTTAGTCATGCAACTTTTGTTAAGGCGGTTTTCTTTTAAATTTTCAATCTCAAGTTATGTTGATTAATTAACTCGTTCCATGTCTATGTAGATGTTAGAATATAATCCACCGGGATTATATATTGTAAATAAATAAATAAATTGTTATGTAGGAATATGAATAGTTGCATAGGAAGGTGAAAAGGCTGGTCCTCAACCGCCACATGAAATGTATAAATATATGATATATCAATGTAATAGTAACGAATCGGGAGTTATACCTAACAAGTGGTATCAGAGCTTGGCTATTTGCCATAACTCCTGCTTGCTGCATTTTAGTCTTGGCATTCTGCTTGCCAATCCATTGCCAGACTGCCTGCTCCGTCAGTCTGCCATTTACATGCGTTTCTCCTCTCCCAGCCTGTGCGCATTCATTTGTATGCGTTATTCTCTTCTCATTTTCCTCATTTGACAGACTGCTCTCTTCTCTTCTCGTTACATTTCCTCAACGCTGAGTTTTTCTTGTGCTGCAATTTTGTAGAGGAAACCCTAATCCCGGTGTGTTTTGTATGTGTATTATTCTGCTACACGCATTAACCAGAGCAATATCCTGTGCACTCTTGTATGCCTCCAGTGTGCAAACGTTAGAAAATGCGGCCTAATTGCAGCAGCTACATATCCATTATTTGTATTTCCATGCTTGCATATATCATCTCTTAGCTCTGGCAACGTTATTACTGCTTTCAAATAAATTACTTCATTCTGTGTAACACGGTCTATAGTCCTAATTTCCTTTGTGCTTTTGTATTCTGGTTCTTCCATTGAAGACTAGCCGTTTATAAATTAGCAAGCTTAGACCTATGTTAGCAGGGACACGTTCTATTCTAGAATGTGTTGCTCATGCAAGTTCTAAACCTAATTATTGTATGGCTTCCGTGCAAATGAGCCAATCCATTTTCTAAATCTTTCTGCGACCACGTTGAAAGCTGTGTTCTAGAGTGCTGTGATCTATGCTGCGATTTCATGAGGGAGTATCTATGATCTATGCTGTGACCTATATTTTTTTGTGAAGACTGCATGCATGCTGCGTTGGAGATAGCCTGCATTGAAAGCTGTGTTGAGGCTGCGTTGAAGGCTCATTCCTTTTTTCATTTGCGTGGAGACTGTTTGAAGAGACCATCCTGCGTGGAGGAGCTGCCTGCTGCGTGGAGCTGCTACGTGTGCTATGTTCTGCTACATGGAGAAGAGCTGCCTACGTGGAAGCTGAAAAGAATGCTGAAGTGATATATAATGCTTCCTGCGCTGAAGACTTGCGTGCTGATATACTGCACCCATTGCTCAGTCACGTGAAGGCTCTCTTGTGACATGTTGTTGATCGAATCTCCTCCATATACTGCAACGAGCTACCAATTTTAAAATTGACCTTTCGGAACAGCTATACGCGGTCCATCCATCATCAAGATCAAAATGGATTTGGTTTTGTTATTATTATAACAAGATTGTTCGCTGCACCTGGAGGTTAATGTGAAGCTGAGATACGAGCCGTGGTGTTCTTGATTGTTGAGGCCCTTGTCCAGAGTGACTAATATATATCTTTTATATTGAATAATAATGTATGTTGTATATCATGCTGACTGATATATTGTGATTGATATGCTGACTGATATTATGCTGAATATTGAAGAATAATGTATGCTGACTGATATATCATACATTGAAGAATCTTGTGAAAGCTATATGTTGTTTTGTTGGTGTTGATTGCATTGAGACTGCTCGTGCAATTGGGAATATTGCCACTGAGAAATTTTTCTATTGCTGCAAGTTCTTGAAGCTACTTGCGTGGAGTCCTTTGGGTGCGTTGACCAGAGAACTCATTTCTCTGGGTGCTGCTACAAGCTTGCTGATGTGTATTTGAAGCTCGTATATTTTGTATATTGAAGAAGCTTGTGTATGCTCACCTGAAGCTTGCATTGCATTCACCTTGGCAGAGACTGTAGACCTGCAAGGTTATTGTTTTTTTCTATTTCTCTTTTCCATTATTGTAAATTACACTAACAATTGCAAAAGATGCAATCTATAGCATCTGTAGTTGGTGTCACTCTCTCTAGAAAAGAGAGAGGCAGAGGAAGAAGAAAATTCAGAGGCAGAGGGGGCAGAAACAACTTCAGCAAAAGATCAGATTTGCAGTGCAAGCGTTGTGGAAAGACTGGGCACACATCATATCAGTGTTGGGCTTCATGGGACTCCATCAAAGACAAACATAACCAGAAGAAAGATGACCAAGATGCTAGTAAATCTTCTGATTCTTGTATTGTTGCACACTGTAATCTTGGAATTAATGAATTGACTTCACTTTCCTCTTACAAAGATTGTTGGCTGCTTGATACTGGTGCAACATCACACATGACATTTAGAAAATACTGTTTTGAAGAACCTAATGAAACAATAGATGGCATAGTTTACTTTGCAGATAAGTCAAGTATTAAACCAAAGGGAATGGGCACCATTCAACTGAAGATGCCCGGATTCCCTGATTTCTTGTTGAAGAACGTTCTCTATCTTCCAGAGTTGCAGAGAAGCCTGCTGTCCTTGGTGGAGATTTGACAGCAAGGCCATTCCATCCACATGTTTGATGGAATCGTTGAAATAAGAAAGTCCTCTGACAACCAAGTCATCATGACTGGATACGAAGATGGGAAGCTGCTGAAGCTAAAGGGTTCATCTGCAAGAGTTCAAAACTATGCCTACCTCTCTCAGCATGGAGAAGGTAATTTGTCATCTAGTTCATTATGGCATGCAAGATTTGGTCATTTGAATTATAACAGTCTTCGTTTGTTGAGAAATAATGGAGTATTTGGTTTTCCCACCATTCCCAAAGAGAAGAACAAATGTGATGCATGTATATTAGGGAAACATAGTAAGCTGCCATTCCATGAATCTAATTTCAGAGCAAGTAGGAAATTAGAATTAGTACATTCTGATTTAAGTGGCCCAATGCCAACTCCTTCAGCAAATGGGAGTAAGTATTTTATGACATTTGTTGATGACTACTCAAGAATGTGCTAGATTTATCGTTTAAAGACAAAATCAGAAGCATTTCAAACATTCAAAGACTTTCAAGCATTGATAGAAAAAAAAGCACAATAAAAAATTGGTACACTTCGTACTGATAATGGGAAAGAATACACTTCAAATGCTTTTGAAGGTTATCTTCACCAACATGGAATTGCACATCAGACTACCATTCCCTACAATCCTCAACAAAACAGTGTAGCAGAAAGAATGAATAGAACCATAATGAATATGGTTCGCTCAATGATGTTTTTCAAGAATGTAAAACTAATGTTTTGGGGTGATGCAGTAAAATGTGCAGCCTATTTGAGAAATAGAAGTCCCTCAAATGCTCTTTATAACAAGACTCCACATGAAATGTGGTTTGGCCATCTCCCTTCAATCAGGCATCTCAGAGTTTTTGGTTCCACCGGTTATGCCTTGATTGAAACAAGCTTGGTGCTCGAAGCAGAAAATGTATCTTCCTGGGGTACGAAGAATACTCCAAAGCATACTGTTTGTATGATGAGGTAAACAAGAAATTTGTTATTTCCAGAGATGTCATTTTTCTTGAGACTAATAAAAATGACCAGTCCATTGAGAGATAGCTTGATCATTTGGAAAGTTATCCTCATCCAAAGACATATTCAGAAAATGAATATGAAATTCCAAACCTTGAAGGGGGGATTCCTATTCTGGATCAACCTTTGGAATTTCCATATGAAGCACCAACTCCCCCGCATGAAGAAGTTCCTTCTACTTCACTTGAACAAGAGGTTCAACTGGATGATGTGATTGAGAGAATTGAAAGACTCTCAATCAATGATGAAGCAACACCAGCTGATCAACCAGGACCATCACAGAAGATTCCTAAATGGGCCACAAAGACACTTGAAAGTGTCCATCCAGATGAAGTTGGAAAGACGGGAACGAGA
>LPNX011186351.1:6371-16674 GCA_001517045.1 Pseudotsuga menziesii
TCGGTGAAGTCCCCAAAAGGTCATATAGGCCAAAAAGGCCATGGAAATAAAATTGATGGTCCTAATGAACCTGAATCAAACTTGATGTAGACATGATGCCTAAGNCGGTGAAGTCCCCAAAAGGTCATATAGGCCAAAAAGGCCATGGAAATAAAATTGATGGTCCTAATGAACCTGAATCAAACTTGATGTAGACATGATGCCTAAGTTGAATAAACACTCTCTGAACAACTCAACCATTTGTGGGGCACTGTCATTCCCTCTGTTGTTGTTTGTCCGGCATGTGGTTATAGTGAGTATCCCCTTTCCATATCCAAAGTGTCATGATGTTAAGTTGGTAGTCATCCTTTACCCTAGCCTTGTCAATTTCAGCCTTCACCCTTCACTAGCAAATTGACTACAACTATGAAATGAGTATAGTCCTGAAAGTCTGGTCTGAGTAATAATAAATAAAACCCTATATATGTATTTGGTTGATGTACCGACAGTGAGGTGATTGCTACTTGTTATGAATGTTACGTAAATGATTTGTAGAGCATGTCTTAGCCTTGTAACACTTGTAGCAGATGGATGATATCCTGAGTTATATTATTGGTATCTGGTCATTTACAGGTGATTATATTGTCTATTGGATATTGTTGATGATCAGGCAGAGACCTGAAAGGGGTATGAGTATGCACTCTAGATGGATTTGGATTCTCTGAGTCTAGTGAGATAGCTTATTTTCAGTTCCGGGCACTTGCAAAGATGATCAGGCTCATTTTACCTTTATGATGCAGATTTGCTTCACATGATGATGTGTCTGAGCAGGGATATGTTTTGTTGGGATCTCCTAGGGCGCTGTATGTGGCATAGGGGGTGCAGCCACTGGATTGTACTATAGTACCCCTGTTGCCGCCTAAAACACATTTGGACACGAGTAAGTCTCCCAACCGTTGTGTGTGTTCCTAAGGGCAACTTATGAGTTGAGAACCCACTGTCACCTCTGTTCTAAACTCCTCCGTTTAGACCACAACTCCTAAAGGCCAAGGGGGGTAGTCCCTACTTACTAAGTTCTTTTTTGAAGAATGTTTTCTGGGAGTTGTAAATTACAAAAATGACAATCAGTGTGCAGTGATGCAAATATTTCAATGTCAAGCAAACCCTTTAACAATCAACAAGTAATGTATGAAAGAGAGAAACAATCAAATAATCAAAATGATCAGTGTCGTCTCTACTCAAGCTATGGAGTCACAATAATCAACTTCAAATAATTTTCCTAAAGCATCAACTCATTTACTTTAACGAATATTCAAGAACATGATGAATTCCAATAAATGAGTAAGTTAAAATAAAGTGATTGCAAAGTAGAGAAATGTAAATGATAGTAACAATGTTATGCAAGTGGTCCTGTAAGTTTTAGTAAATTTATGTCTCTCTTTGACTTAGGGAATTAAGGTGTTTGTTGCAAAGAAAAGAACTATTCTAGACATCTACCCCAAGAGACTATCTCCTTCGATTAGAGAGAGAATGTCGTGTGCTCAACATGGGTACACAAGTTTCTCACCTAGCTCCATGAGTCAAACTCGAAACTTGCTAGGTGCTCAATTGGAGGACACAAAGTGCCACGAAGCCCCCTACGACCTCTACCCCACTAGCTCCACAGGTCAAGCCTCTTTTTCTTTTTTCTAATGAAGATACTTATCTGGGTGCCTATTAAACTAGCCCACACAAATCTTTTCCCTTTCTCGTCACCCTAGATCGGTCGAACCGAGAAGGGGAGAGGATACAGGGCAAAAACGGGGCTTGTGGTAAATTTTATCTTTAAAGAAAATAAACAAAACAAGTCAAGTGCGATATCACAACGGAGGCAGAGCCCACTCAATTGAGAGGTGCGGGCAAAAAGAAATAAGCAGATACTTGGAATAAAATGCTATCTAACACGATATTGCAAGGATGGCAAAGCCAAATCACTTACAAGGTACGGGCAAAAAATAAAGATGAAAATAAAAACAAAATGAAACTCTAACTAATTTAAAACCCACGCCAATCAACAATTGCTTATGCAAAGGTGGGCAAGCCCAACTTCTATTGCTAGCAATGGATGGCAAATAAATGAGACTTGCTTTAACTAAAAATGCAAAACAAGAAATCAAGTCCAAGAGACTCTCTTGGACTTGTTACAAAGGCTGAAATTTCAACATAAAGAAAAAGGTAAAAGGAGTGAGAAAAACTATGTTTTTTCCCTTTCTTGAGATGTCCTTGAAGCTCTTCCTTTGGGGTGGCCTTAAAACTCTTTTATGACTGAAATTTAACAGAGTTTTTTCTTGTTTTGTCACTAACCTGCTAAAAACCAGCAAACAAAAAATGATAAAATGTGCCCAAAATCACTTTGGGGAAGTTAGTATGTTAGTGCAATATATATACAAAGTTGCGAAATGAATAATTTTGAAAGAACTTGAATATATAAGAGTTAAAATCAGATTTAAAGCACTCAACAAACTAAAATTAAAATGCAGAAATTTGTATGTAAAGAAAGAGAAAATTGGTCATTTGTTCTTCAAGAAATGAAGCAATGGGGCATCCAACCGAGGAATCCCACTCTTAAATCCAAATAACCTGCAACTTATAATGTTTTCACTACACAACTACTAGAAGGTGAGAATCAAATAATGAGCAAAGAAATCATAAACTTCAAACTCGAAAATATATTAACTTCTTTACTACAAAAATGAAAACTCACAAAATTTATGGAATACAAATACCATAAATTTTACCAAAGCAAATTAGTATGCTTCCTTGGCCAACCAAACTTGTGTAGCTCCTTAAGCATGGAAGCAAATCATCAATGGGAACAATGCACACAAGATTCCTCCAAAGATTTTGATTACCAAAGCCAAATGGCTGAAAATTACAATGGCCCAAGCAAGAGAAAGGGCAAGAAAGCAAAAGAAAGAATGGGAGCATGAGCAAAAGAGTGGGTGTGAGTGTATAACCCAAATGAGGAGGAGAAGCCTCCTTAAATAGGAAAAATGAAAGAGAGAGGCTCTTTGCATGCTAAACAAGTGTCACAAGGGAGAGAGGGGGGGCAAGAGAGCGGGGGCAAATTTGCTCAATGAGGGCAAAACCAAGGTTGAGATCTCAAATATGGGGAAAGAAACTCCCAATTTAATGCTTTTAACCTTATTGTTATGTCAAATGCGGAAGAAACCACCATAGTGGGGCCATTTCCATTGACTTTAGCTCACCCAACCAATCAAAAAAATAGAGCACCCCCTAGATTAGGCAACTCAAAACTTGTTATATGTTTGCTTGGGGGGCCCCCTTTGGGTTTTAAATTTGTCTTAGGAACATAATATAAATATTAGAACCTTTACTTGGCCACCCCAAGTGACTATAGTCACTTTTCCAAAATTTGGCTCTCTAATTAAATGCCCAATTTCCTGATTTCCATGACTGACCGGGGCAAAGGTGACAAAAACCATAGTAATACTTGTTCGAATGACTTCAAACTTGGCCTAAGGGTGTAGGGGTGCTCATGCCATTTGTCTTCAGTACCCATACCCCTATACAACATTAAAAAGGACCAAGTAACCCTCTTTTACAATACAACAAATTGTCCTGAATGACAATTTTTAATGACCAAAAATTTTAAAAAACTATTCAAAACTTAATGAAATTCTGCAAGACTCTAGATTATGTCTAGCATGGTAATATAGAACATTCATAGGCCCCAATCACCCCATGGACTCAATCACTAGAACACCTTTCACCACTTTGGAGGTAATTTTGAGTGAAAAACTCAAATAATTAAAATCTCTAAAGAGAAATTTTAATTATCCACGTGAAAAAACACTCGATGAAAGGACTTCCCTAATGACCAAGTCTTAGGTGATCAAGTTACAAAAAACTAGACCTTCATGCTGACATATCCTTACAAAATCCCCCGTAGGGGGCGAAAATTTCATAGAGAGAAGAAAAAAAGAAGAGTTGCCTCGCTTGATATTATAATCATTAAGTACTTCATTCTTATCTTCAAAACACATCCAACATGTGCATGGTACATCGTTGTCCACCTAGTTGGTTTTGGTGGTCAACAACAACCCCCATCCCAGAGAACCTGGTGGGCTCCGTTTGACAATGCAGGCACCCTAGGAGGCCGTTTTGGCAGGTTCACGTTTCCAGAGGCAAATTCAAAAATGATTAAATGGCTACTGAAGGAATCGATTTGGGCTACTGAGGCAAAGAAATGACATGGGATGAGTCATGATGATGAGTGTGATGTCCTCCGCACCTTCTACAGCAGTTGCAGCACTTGATTGGGCCCACACCTATTTTTGGGGCATTTTTATATTATTTTCTGGAGCTTTTGGGAGGCTCACGATTTCCTCAAGGAGGCACAAAGTCAAAATTAAAATATTATATTATTTTATTGTGCCATGGGGCACCCAGAGGGAGTTAGTTAACACTCCATGGAACCACCATATGCTTCATTTATTTCTTGTTGAGTGGGGTACCCTATTTATGGGTGATCTAGTCCACTTTGGTACTTTGAGGTTATATTGATCCATGTATTCTATGTTGAGTTCATCTCAACCATTGATTAGAACATGTATATCTTTTAATCTTAGCCACTCGTTTTGAAAGTGGTTAGGATTTTGGTTCTCTCATTTCTATTTAAAGGAGAGAGCTTCTCATTTGTAAGGGGTCTTTGGCTCTTGGATCTGGATGATAGAAAACTTTTCTTGTGGATATTTTCTTGGATCTCCTTTGCATCTGATGTTCTTTGATAGTGATTGGAAAGTCTTTTGCTTCCTAGCATTCGGGAAATTGTTATGAGATCTAAATTTTTTGGGGATCATTGTCTTGTCTACATGATGACAACTTCAGCTTCGGCGTTTTTGCAGGGGGGCCTCAACTCGCTTGGATTGTCTTCATTTTTTATCAGGGAGTTTTCACTAATGTTGTGGTGACCTATGATTTCTTCTTGTTATTTTTCTGCAGCATATAGCTTCTTTCTCATGTCACAGCAAATCTGATATGGTTGACGTTTGTTGTGCAGGAGAGAGAGCGCATTGACTTCCTCGGGCAAACTCTGGACATAGAACTCGCTTCAAGCTTCTCAAATTGATCGGGATGGCAGGGATCATCATCATCAAGGCATCTACAAGGTTTTCCAGGTAGAATCTACAGGTTGGTTCTTTTCTTCCATGATCTCAATCCATTGTACTTGCTTTTCTTCAATTTACTGAAAATGTCAAAATATTTAAAAAATCTAAAAATACTTAATTGGGGAACCATTCGATCTTTGGACAAACCACTGCTGGGTTTTGTAGATCGGGCATCCCTCTCAACAATTCATCCTCAACGTTGTCCAAAAAGTGGTTTCAAGCTTCTCAAATTGATCGGGATGGCAGGGATCATCATCATCAAGGCATCTACAAGGTTTTCCAGGTAAGATCTACAAGTTGGTTCTTTTCTTCCATGATCTCAATCCATTGTACTTGCTTTTCTTCAATTTACTGAAAATGTCAATATATTTAAAAATCCAAAAATACTTAATTGGGGTACCATTCAATCTTTGGACAAACCACTGCTGGGTTTTGTAAATCGGGCATTCCTGTCAACAATTCATCCTCAACGTTGTCCAAAAAGTGGTTGGTTTGCCTTAGATCTAAAAAACGNTTCGATCTTTGGACAAACCACTGCTGGGTTTTGTAAATCGGGCATTCCTGTCAACAATTCATCCTCAACGTTGTCCAAAAAGTGGTTGGTTTGCCTTAGATCTAAAAAACGGGTTGTTTAAACCCCAACGCCCCCATTGAAATTTTGACTTTTCCAAATCTGACTTTTTCCGGAAAATAATCACTTGAGTTCGTAGATCGGGTCCTCATCATTCCAAAACATCTCCAACGCTAAGCTAGTTGCTGCCAAGTGGCCCTAGATTTGAGAAACTGACTTTCAGCACCCTAGCACTCCTAGTCATTTTTTTACTTTTTCGGATCTAATTTTTTCTGCATTTTTCCAACTTGGGTTTGTAGATCAGGTCATCCACATCCCATTTCCCCTCCAACGCTGCGCTGATGCCTCCCAGATTGTCCTAGATCCGAGGATCTGTCCCTCCAAACCCTAGCGCTAACCCTCCTTCTGTTCGTTTCCCCTGCAAACTTAATTGTTTTTCCCCTCCAACGCTGAGCTGATGCCTCCCAGATTGTCCTAGATCCGAGGATCTGTCCCTCCAAACCCTAGCGCTAACCCTCCTTCTGTTCGTTTCCCCTGCAAACTTAATTGTTCGGGCCAAACACTTTTCTGTGTCCATAGATCAAGGCATATCTCAAGTGGTTTCACTCTAACGCTGTGCGGATACTGACTCCATTGCCCAAGGCCCAACAGGCACTGATCTCCAAGCCTAGCGCTAGCCCTCATTTGACCTTTTTTCCCTGAAAGTTGACTTTTCTTTGATGACTCAGGTACTTTGACATTGTCACATCTTTCATTGAGTCTATCCCTTGGGTACTAGATAGTCCCAGCTCTGTCCTTACTCACACTGCATTGGTTATGTTTCCCAAGGCAGCGGTTATATTTATCAGTTGCTAGTACCTCAACCCCAGATCTTGTATCAACCCCATAAGTTACCTTGGTTCCACTTTGGATCGAACTTAACACTTCCAAGACCCTAATTCAAAGCCTTGGCACATCTAGTAACATCTTCCATAGATCTAGGGTCTTCAATTACCTTACACCTTACATACCTCAAGCCTACTTGATCTGATCTGGTGTCTAGGTCTGATCTCTCCTGTCGGGAGTTGCTCTGGGTCTCTCCCTTTGTTGTCTTGGACTTAGATAACATAAAGAGAAGACTGCCTTGATTGGCATGACAACCATTCATTTGGGAGTCTAGGCAGTCTTGGTTCCACCTCCTTAGTTGCCTATCCCTCTACCATCCATCCTGGATCCACCTCACATAGGAAACTACAAGGTTGGTGATAACATTTTGGCGTCGTTGTCGGGGAGGTAGAGGCCTACCTTGGTTCGACATACCTCACCTCTCCTACGACATTATCCGTTGGTGAACACGACAATTCGTTCACCTGGCGACTCAACAACACGACTCCACTAAGAAGCAAACCCATCCCATAAAGCATAATGAATTCAGATGTATTTTTAAAGCACATGAAGGAATGAACCAAAAACATGATTGAAACTACAAGACAAATAAATGAAAGGGGTAGATGGAGGTCAAACTACGGGTATGAGGATGATCTCGAGCATGACTATGGGTATGAATATAGTTATCACAATCTTTATGATACCCACCAACTTCCTCACCCATGCAATAAAGATTTCCCAACCATCCCGAGTGGACCTGTAAGTTGACATGAACCTAGAAGTCAGTCCCAGTCAAAGCCTTATAGCCAAGTAACCAGAGCTGTTAAAAAGCAAGACAAACGGTCTCCTTTTGACTTTTCTGAAATACTGGGAGCACCTCATCCTATGCCAAACGATTACACTAGGAGGTTGCCCCAGTTTAGTGGAAATAATGATATATCTATTGAAAGTCATTTGGACATTCTCTGGGATTACATGGAAATTAGAGGTGCGAACAATGAAGATGTTTATATGCGAGCCTTAGGAGAATCCTTGCGAGGGGATGTTCAACTATGGTTTGATCATTTAGCACCGCAATCCATCACCGGGTATGACATGTTCACAGATCTGTTTATAGATCAATGGGGTAGGAACACTGATGATTCTTCAAAGTGTGAATCCAACAATGATTATAATCAGTATATTGGCAATTTGCTTTCTCAATTGGATCATTCCTCTCCTGAAATGTTCCAAATTATGAGTGTGCCTGCAATCCATAAGAATGTTACAGAGTACTTTGAGGATAATATTTCAAAACCTCATGCTGTAATTAAGAGAGATATCAATCAAATCATACAAGATACTCTGTTATTATTTTACCTGAAACAGTCACAGAGCAAATCTTAGACTTAATCCGTGGAAGGGAACCTAACAATCAAGAAACATCCATAGTTAAGCTTTCCATTTGTGAGTCCATTAAAGAGCCTTTAGAAGAGCAACTCCATAGTCATTGCCTAATTGACGATAATTTGAGTCAGTATTCAAGCCATCTGAATCTGGATTTAGAATTTGATGAAATCAGTCAAACTTCTATTGAAGAGCAATCTTGTGGTCATATTGTGATTGAAGAGCACGCCTGTATGAGTGATAGGGAAACTAAAACTGAACTTATTGATGTTTTTCTTTATCTAGAGCTTAAAGAAGAACAATCACGTGATGACACGATTATAAGTGAACTTGATCAAGAACATTGCAATGAGGAGCCTTGTCCTGATAATATTGATAGAATTCTTCATCCAATCCTTAATCAAGATATGTTCGTTCAATGTGTGGATACTAACCTTGTTTCGAATCTTGAAATCACTCCTAGAATTAATTTAAAAGCTCTTTCCTCTCATCAAATTCTAAGATCAATTATTCCAAGTCTAGGAGAAAATTTTCAATCCACCCTCCCGTCCCAACTCTTCAAGTCTTCTTGTATGGGTTTATCTTTTAATCAAGTTGTTACTTTCGAAATCTTTAACCAAGAGTTTAATCATTATCACGTAATTGGGGAAAAGGCACTTCATGTCTCTTCTCAGGCATCTGTAATGAAAAAAAAAAATTCAATTTGTAAATCTGTATTATGGATGGTTGGAGAAGGTGTATAAAGATCAATTTCATATTTTCTCCAATTTTAAACAACAAATTGGCTTGATCTCAGTCACAGTTTCATTACATTACAACTTGTCCTCATTTGATTCTCCTAGAGTGAATAGAATTGAATGTCCTAATAAGGTAGAGGTGAAAACAAAGAACTGTTCGGAGTGGCTGAGTCATGAATCATATTGTCTTCCTCCATCAAGAACGAACTTGCATACCTTTTATGACCCTATCAGCATCTTGATGGATNAAGGTAGAGGAGAAAACAAAGAACTGTTCGGAGTGGCTGAGTCATGAATCATATTGTCTTCCTCCATCAAGAACGAACTTGCATACCTTTTATGACCCTATCAGCATCTTGATGGATGAGTTTTTAGAAATTCAATCTCATCCCTGGCATAATTTCATTTCTCTTGATCCATATCTTTCTTTAATTTTCAAACAAAAAGTTATAATGGCTTCAATTTTCATTTGCATTACTTACAAACCATCTTTGATTTGTTGTATCATTAACTATAAAGAAATCTCAATAGATTTGTTAAGCAAGTGGTTGCATTGGATTTATGATTTTACCTAACACTTGTCTAAGTTAGTTAGAGTAGGGTAGGTAGGATCTGAATAAAACTTTTCCGGCAGTAGTGTAGCTTAAAATTTTGCATTTTTGCCTGAAGCTCGCCTTTGAAGCTCTTAGTATAGTTTTGATTTTTGTTATGCCGCACAATAAAAAATCAAACTTTTCTTGAAAGTTATGGTTATAGATTAGATTTATTTTCTGCTTTTCAGTTTTATGCATGCTTATTTTCAGTACTTTATTTTTATCCACATATTGTTTTGACGACCGGTCTGTGAGTTTGGTATAGCTCTGGACAAGCTGCAGGTAGTCGATGACGTTTTGGTAGCGGTTGCAACACTGGAAGGATTGCTCGAGGATGCGAGAAGCAGAGTACGAGGCCCAGAGATTCTTAGGTTCTCAAGCGCTCTTTTCAACAGAGCACTTGTCCCAGCTAGAGCCAGATGTTATCACATATATAGTAGCCAGGCTACCATATTCTATTTTTTGGATACAGTACATTTTTCAGCCAGATCTCTTACATATGAGATGCTGAGATGAGCAGTTTTGNTGTCATCACATATATAGTAGCCAGGCTACCATATTCTATTTTTTGGATACAGTACATTTTTCAGCCAGATCTCTTACATATGAGATGCTGAGATGAGCAGTTTTGACGGATCATTATTTTGTTAATGGACTATTATACTCTCTCATGTCAGCACTGAGTCTCAGGACACTCAGATTCGAGGACTGATGTAGCCATTCAGTGATTTGCAGAGCAGTTAGTGATGCCCATATTGGTTCTAGTGTTTTCTCATTGGACAGATGATGGTTCAGATGGATTATTTGCATGGTTATGACTCGGCATTTATTTTATTGTGTTATGGTTACAATTGCTCTTAAACTCATCTTTGTGACATATAATAGCATTTAGTACCATGATCTGGTGGTCATAAATATATAGACTTGGATGTATTTGTATTATGTATTGGTGTCCCTACTTAGACTTGGAAATTCATGATCTATACTCATTAGTTTTAC
>LPNX011186354.1:0-26656 GCA_001517045.1 Pseudotsuga menziesii
GAGAGGAAGACAAAGGGAGGGAGGAGGAGGAGAAGGGAGGGGGTGGAGGAGGGTTGGGGGGGTCAGGGGGTATAAGAGGAGGAGGAGGGAGGAGGTATAAAATCATGATATATTTTATTTATTAAAGTTATTTTCATAAAATCATGAGGTTGTCTTAGCAATTGCACTTATGAAGTTGTTTACATGAAAAAACTTGAACCACACTTTAACTATTACCTTTTAGAAATTATTCAAATGAGATTATGGAATACAAAACATGTATGTTGTAATACCATATATGTTTGATTTGGTCAAACTATCTCCATAAAAAATAGGAGGTTGTTTTCATTTGGTCAAACTTTACCAGTGTCATATTAGGAAGTTGTTTGAATTTGTTTGTTTATAACATGGATATATAAGTACTAATCAATTTAAATTTTTCATCACTTAACCGATTTCTATTGATATCACCTATGTGATTGATGGGTGGCCATCATTTATTTACAATTATTTTCCACATTTATTGTACTATGAGAACATATCCATTACTTAACCAATGACTATTGGTATGAAATTTTGGTATATTAAATAGAATTTATTCTTGGTATGGAATTATATATTTAAATAAACTTTGACTCAACCAATATTCTATTCATTTGTAAATACATGGCATATCATAGGACAACATGTTTCCAATTCTTTGATTAACCAATGTTTTGTTCATTTCTAAACATGAAATAGAATTGCATGTTTCAAACTAGTATTTTGTTTATTTTTACTTAACTAAAGTTAATTTCAAAAATTCATAGATTAGTATTGAAAATCCATATTCTTAGCATCTTGAAATCTATTCAAGTACCCATTCATTCAAATATTTTTCAATGACAATTAAACATCTAAAACTCTGAGAATCCCAAAAAATGTAGACTAATAAAAAAATAATTACACATAAATCAACTAAAGTTTAATCCATAATTTAAAAAGTTCATCATTTCATCTTTTGAAAAAAGAGATATTAAGCTCACCTTAGTGATCACCTTCACCCCAGTTTGACTGATATTCTTTAAGATATTGAAATTCTTTCATATTCTCTTCGCTATTTTCTTTATATTGTTATTGAACGCAAATAAAGACGTTGATTACATTTATTTCTCTTTTCTTGGGGTAATTTTTACAAAACAAATCCCCCCAGTGGAAATTTCCCATTAATGGTTTGAATAGGAAAAGGAGTTACATGAGATGGTGAAAAAAACTTGGTTGATGTTTTCATTGGGACCTTAAAAACATTTACTAAACCATCAACATTAATTTATTCATCTTAAATTCCTTTTGTTTTCAATCTCTTCTTCAATATTTTTGGTTGCTTCTTCTAGCACCCTATTTGACTTTTCCTTTTCTTCTTGCACTTTTTTTCTTTGTTCTTTATCACTTTTCGTGGAATCGTCCTCTTGTTTCTTCCTCATAGGTTCCTTTTTTCCACTTTAACTTGAAGGTTTTTTCTTTACTATATTCTCCTCTTTTAAACTTACATGACACTTCTTCTAGAGTTTGGTCAGTATTTCGATAAATCTCTTCTTCTGCATTGCTTTTAGAAATTAGAGGCAAAGGGGGCCACATGGATTTCATATTATTTTCCAGAATGGATCCCACTCTAGTTACGTAATCTTGAGATGCAATCTCCTAAAACACTATATTGTCAATAACATAGAGTGGAAATATGTTTGGAGGTTCATATCCACAATATATATCAGTAGATAATTGTGCTCCTTAATATGATACCAATCACAGATGTTTTATGTCACATAAAAGGTTATTTTACACATGGATGCAGTAGGATTGTCATGGATCTGAGTGTAAGAAGCTCAAATAAATTCATCACATATTATTTGGTAATTTATCACATATTTCCATTCCCATAAATTTTTACAATACACATGCAATGTTGGTTCTACTAGTTTTGATGACTTCCACTGCCATTTAATGTCAGGGAATGAATTTTCAATACACATAATATCGAAGAGATGAGAGGACATATACAATTAAGATGCAGGTACTTAAATTGGGTTATGTATTGTAATGATGGTTTTATCCAAAGTAGATGATAAAATGGCTTCGCAATTGAAAATGTGGCAAATTGTGACTATTGTGTGCATTGTTAAGACACAAGATTCACGTAGAGTGGATACATCCTTTTCTCCATATAACTAGAAATCAACATGGAGACTATCTAATATGAAGTGTGAAGGAACTAAGTATGATACAACCATTTTATTTGGATTTGAATCTTTTTCTATTCACCCATAATTTTTTAAAACATTCCTTCACATCTACTGGCCATGCCTCAATATTTTCCTATTCCATACCGATCCTCATGCCTAGGAACTTAAATTAATGGTATATGTGAGAAGAAAGGAAGGAAGAGATTGTTTTGGATCCTATAGAGCTATTCTCTCCTTGCATTCTTGTCTACACTTGAATAATCATTTTCTTCTTTTAGAATAAGGGGATAGTTATAATTATTGAATATACCATATATATCTCCCCACTTGTAAATTTGTGTCACTTTGGTGGTGCTATTACTGTGTCTATACCAAATAACTACCTTCTTTATTTCTTC
This sequence comes from Pseudotsuga menziesii, assembly GCA_001517045.1. NCBI lineage: Eukaryota > Viridiplantae > Streptophyta > Pinopsida > Pinales > Pinaceae > Pseudotsuga > Pseudotsuga menziesii. Next base: position 2,597 of record LPNX011186354.1, read on the forward strand.
TTCATTTTTAGAAGTTCTTTCCAATATGAGTTCCCCTATGCTCCTCGTTCACTACTAAGCCATCTTGATTTTCTACATTTCAATCAAATCATCATCTGAACTCTTTAATTTAGTTAATGCATATATCATAAACACATTGGTGCATGAGGAAATAAAATTATTTGAATCCAATGCTGAGAGAGGTTTTGGGGGATTTCTTTTCTTGAATAGATTGGTCAACATGGTTTCAAAAATTCTTTGAGAATTATTTGTATGAGCTATGTGAATGATTTGAGGTGATTGCATTTTTTATTAGGTAGGGATTTTATTGATTCATTTGGTGTCCCAGGCACAAGAATTGATTGAAACAACATATTTATGGTAGCATGAATAATCAAATATACTGTTACAAAAACCATAAATCCCAATATGCTAATAACTAGGAGGACTGGGAAATGGATTTCGTTACAGTGGATGAGTTTCAAAGGGATTATTTTCCATTTATTAGGAGAATATCCATTTTTCCTTTCATATTTTTTAGTTGTAGGTACCAACTCCAACCTTCTCAACTGTCACATAAGGACCAAGCCATAATTATTGAAAATTTGTATGCCTTACTTTCTCTCCATGAGGCTAATACCATTTAAGAACCAAATCATTAATTTGGAAATATTTATTTCCAGTTGATTTATTAACATACTCGCTCTTGATTGTTTTTTGATGTACTATGAATTTGCTTCCCACCTTGTCTCTTTCCTCTTCTAATTTAAACAAGTGTTTATCCTAATTTGGACAATATGACCCTCATGTCCTCTAGATGCTTGGGATAACTAGAGGGAAGGGAAAAAACATAGTGGGGAGAATAATGACTTCCCTTTTGTAGAGAAGGAAGTAATTCGAAGTTCTTGATGATTATTTTGGGGTATCCCTATCGATCGAGATAATCATAGGGAGATCATTGTGTTATTTTTATTGGTGATCAACTAGACAGTCAGTTTCCACTATATTCTATTTAATATATGTTCCCGTAGAGAGTGTTGCAAAAGTAGAACTTAAATTTTACTACATAGTTTATATATTCGATTTCCCCAGATGTTTTTCTGTTGGAGTAGCCTTTACATGGTTTTGTAAGTTTGTTGTGGGAGATGGTCCTTGTCTTGATGAAATGCCATGTGAAACCATCGACCTATCTCCAAACAATTTATATTCAATGAAGAGTCTTGATAAAAGGGAATTACATACCGATAGGAAATTCATTCCCAAAACACATGTGCAACTCTTCACTCCTAGACCACATGCTTACCAATATCAAGTATGCAACAAGCAATAGACCACATCTAATTAGTGGCTATTCCAAGCACTTTGTGATTAAGAATTGAGTGGGTAAACAATGGCCAAGCTTACACATGACATAAAAAAAAAAGTCCAACACCTTTAGAAATCACTTCAATGGTTCAAGCACAAAGATTGAACAATGCTTCAAGGCAATTTGTTTTTCTAGTCATGTCACTATAAGAGAAAGTAGAGGATTCCAATCAAGGATTCCAAGACAAAAGAAGAAACTCAACAAATTACTGGAATGCTATTCCAAGTTTTTCCAGGATGCAAATGGATGCTCCAAACTGCATAGTTAAGCACTTTATCAAACTACAACAAGAGCTTGGTTTAACAAAAAAGGCACTACGCAAAACTTAGTCATTGGAAATTAAAGCAATCAAGCGGTAAATTCAAGATTTGGTGGGAAAGGGCCACATTCATCCTAGCTTGTCACCTTGTGGATCAACCATTGTTTTGGTTTCAAAGAAAGATGAAACACAAAGAATGTGTGGATAATTAACTGTGAATAGAACCACCATTGAGAACTGATATCCATTTTTGTTGACTGATGACCTCATAAGTCAAGCTCAAAGAGCCAAACATTTTAACAAGTTTGATGTGAAGTATGGTACCACTAGATCCATATCAAACCAGAAGCTATGTGGAAAACAAGTTTTAAGAACACCAAGGATTGTTTGAATAGTTCATGATGCATTTTGGTCTTACTAATGCCCCTGCAAAATTCATGAGGATGATGAACAAGTACTTGTTGACTCATTCAGTCATTTGTGATACTAGTTTTAGTAAAACCCAGGAGAACCACTTTGAGAAAGTATTCTCAGCATTAACCAAAGGGAAGCTACTTATGAATATGCAAAGGTGTACATTCAAACAGAAAAAAATCATGGTATCATGAAATCCATATGAACGAAGATGGACACAAAATTAATATGACAAATATTTCATCCATTATCAATTGGCCATCACCAAAGAACATCCATGACATGTCAATATTTATGGGAATGAGCAATTATTTTAGGAAATTAATTGCATAAATTGCTTCCACGTATTGCAGTTCTTACCAAACAACATTTGGCTACCTTCCAACATGATGTTAGATAAGCAGGCCACAAAGAATAGTTAAAAATATAGAAATATATACTAAAACAAATTACAATATTGAAAATACAGTTCTTCCATACCTCAGTCTGCAATCCTAAAGTAAAAACATATGATTCTAGCTCTAAACGCCTATAGCAGCCACATATCACTAAAAAACACATATTTATGATAAATATTCTGATAATAGCACAATAACAAGCATAGTTTGACATGTCTGCTTAAAAACAACCCAATATACCATAGATGTACTAAAAAAAACCCAATAAACCACATATCTACTCTCAAACAGCTGAAAAACACACAAATCATGATAGATCTACTCTAACAGCTAAAAAACAATCAAATTTGCTAACACTTAGCATCAAAACAACTCATTTTTCCTTGGATGTGCTAAAAATAATAGTAGCTAAAACTTACAAATATGTAATTTTGGGCAACCATTCAGGTAAGAACAAATCCAATCTACTCCCAAACCATCTAATGTGTCAATCAATAAAAAAAAATTCACTGATATACATTCAGAATTTTATCTAACTACTGGTCTATACATTCCAATTTTGGCTTAACAACTATAATTTTAGTTCCATTCAATTCAATTTTTAAATAAAAATCACCATGTAACATCCATATTGTTACACATAATCATACAACTGCATAATCATATGGATTTGATTTTTTTTCTACTCCATACAAAATCATACAACTTCATAGGTTGTACAGCAGCTGATTGAAATCATTGTACAATGGCTAAGACAGGTTGTATAGTTATTGTACTTTCGTACCGCTGAATCCATATGATTCATTTCCTTTTTTATTGGAACCTCAATCTATATGGTTCCATAAAAAAAACTGACTTTGCTTCAAAATTAAAAAAGAAACAATTCCTAGTTTCGGCAAAACCCTTTTGGCTCTTCGATGTGCTACATTAGCAATCCCTCGATTTGTATTTTCTAGCAACAATACCTAGGTCTTCATACTCTCATAGACTATGTGGCTCTAACTAAGCTCTGATAACATATACACAGAAATCAACCACATACAGAAACCAAGATTAACTTGGAAGAGATATCTATATTGTAATGCATGAATGAAGAAGCAAAAGCTTTCTTATAAAGGGTTCCAATTGAGTCGAGTCAATCTAGTTTATGAATGTAGAATGAACCAAGAAACACAATAAAATGAAATAGGGAATAAAATCATAAAATAAATTTATTAATGCCAATTTCTAACAACTAATTGACCATTATGATATGAGATTTACTTTAACACTCCAAATCCATAGCTAGCAAACCAATTTCGATCAAAGCTTTGTGCAAGGCATAGTTCAGTTTCTCACCCTGTTACCATCTTAAGTATCCAAAAATCCATCATGATACTCTTCCCTACATCCTCAAATGTTAGAGAGTTGTGAAAATTATCACTCCAATATCATACAAAACTAGCCCTCTAGGTCCTAGGCTCTCCCCAAATGAGATTATCAGACATTATATCAGCCCTTTATTTACAAACAATGACTCACTAAGTTCTTCTTCCTCTTATCATTCTACTTCTAGATATGAAGTGACTTGACATCCACATTTTATGTTTAGCATGGGTATTACTTTGTATCTGTATTATTTTTTAACACTATTCTGTACATTCTTGGATTTTTTATTTTGTAGATTCTTGGATTCATCTAGATTCTTGTCAAGATGAATGAATTAATTTTGAGGGTTTAGTAAATTTTCTTAAGGTCCAAATGAAAACATCAACCAAGGTTTTTTCACTAGCTCATGTGCCTCCTTTTCCTATTGAAACCACCGATGGGAACTTGCCACTGGGGAACTTGTTTTGTAAATATTACACAAGCAAAGAGAAATCAATGCAATCAATGTATTTATTTGCTTTCAACAACAATATAAAGAAAATGGTGAAGAGAATATGAAATAATATTAATATCTGAACGAATCTCAGTCAAACTAGGGTGAAGGTCATCTCTAAGGTGAGCTTAATATCTCTTGCTTCAAAAGATGACTCTGATGAACTTTTCAAATTATGGATTAAACTTTAGTTGATTTATATGTAATTATTTTTTTATTAGTCTACATTTTGTGGGATTGTCAGAGTTTTATATGTTTAATTGTCATTGAAAAATACTTGAAAGAATGCGTACTTGAATTGATTTCAAGATGCTAAGAATATGGATTTTCAAAACTAATTTATGACTTTTTGAAATTAACTTTAGTTAAGTAAGAATAAACAAAATACTAGTTTGAAACATACAATTCTATGTCATGTTTAGAAATGAACATAGCATTGGTTAATCAAAGAATTGAAAACATATTGTCCTATGATATGCCATGTATTTACGAATGAATAGAACATTGGTTGAGTCAAAGTTGATTTTAAATATATAATTCCATACCAAGAAGAAATTCTATTTCATATACCAAAATTTCATACCAATAGTCATTGGTTAAGTAATGGATATGTTCCCATAGTACAAGCACTGTGGAAAATCATTGTAAATAAATGATGGCCACCCATCAATCACATAGGTGATATGAATGGATATTTTTTAAGCGGTGGAAAAGTTTAATTGATTAGGACTTATATATCCATGTTATAACAAAAAACTTTCTAATATGACACTCGTATAGTTTAATGAAATGAAAACAACCTCCTATTTTTTATGGAGATAGTTTGACCAAATCAAACATATAACGATATTACAACATACATACATGTTTTGTATGTCGTAATCTCATTTGAATAATTTATAAAATGTAACACTTAAAGTGCGGTTCAAGCTTTTTCATGCAAACAACTTATGTACATTTTTTTTAAAAACCTCTTGATTTTATGAAAATAGCTTCAAAAAATGAAATATATCATGATTTTACACCTCCTCCATCCAACTCCTCCCTTGTCCTCCTTATACACCCCCCCCCAACTCTCCTATTCCTCTCTCTTTCCTCCACCCCCTCTCTTCTCCTCCTCCTCCCTTCCTTCATCTCCTGCATATTAATTGTATATGTCCTCTCATCTCTTCGACATTATGTGTGTTGCAAATTCATTCCCCAACGTGAAATGGCAGTGGAAGTCATCAAAACTAGTAGAACCAACATTGCATGTGTATTGTAAAAATTTATGGGAATGGAAATATGTGAGAAATTACCAAATAATATGTGACGAATTTATTTGAGTTTTTTACACTCAGATCCATGACAATCCTACTCCATCCATGTCTAAAACAACCTTTTATGTGATGGAAAACATTTGTTATTGGTATCATGCTAAGAAACACAATTATCTATGAATATATTGTGGATATGAACTTCCAAACATACTTCCACTCTATGTTATTGACAAGATAGTGCTATTGGAGATTGCATATCAAGATTACTTAAATAGAGTGGGATCCATTCTAGAAAATAATAATAAATATACATTCCCCCCTTTGCCTCTAATTGTTGGTAGCTATGTGATAGAGTTTTTTGGAAAGATGGAGAATGAATTTACATCTCTCAAAAATATTCATTTTGGAAAAAATATTTAAGAGACAAGATCCTGAACTAGTAGTATATATACATTTCCAATTATTAATTTTTTTTCTTATAGTCATGAAAGCAATGTAGAAGAATAGGTTTATCGAAATCCTGACAAAACTCTAGAATAAGTGTCATGTAAGTTGAGAAAAGGAGAATATAGTACAGACAAATCCTTTAGTTAAAATTGAAAAAAGGAACCTATGAGGAGGGCACAAAAGGATGATTCCATGAAAAGTGATAAAGAACAAAGAAAATAAGTGCAAGAAAATAAGGAAAATTCAAATAGGGTGCTAGAAGAAGCAACCAAAAATATTGAATAAGAGATCAAAAAGAAAAAGAACTTAAGATGAATAAATTAATGTTGAGGGTTTAGTAAATGTTCTTAGGGTCCCAATGAAAACATCAACCAAGGTTGTTTCACCAGCTCATGTACCTCCTTTTCCTATTCAAACCATCGATGGGAACTTGCCACTGGCGGGATTTGTTTTGTAAAAATTACCCCAAGTAAAGAGAAATCAATGTAATAAATGTATTTATTTATTTTCAACAACAATATAAAGAAAATAGTGAAGAGAATATGAAAGAAGCTTAATATATTAAAGAGCCTTAGTCAAAATGGGGTAAAGGTGATCACTAAGGTGAGCTTAATATCTCTTGTTTCAAAAGATGAAATGATGAACTTTTTAAATTATGGATTAAACTTTAGTTGATTTATCTATAATTATTTTGTTATTAGTCTACATTTTGTAGGATTTTAAGAGTTTTAGATGTTTAATTGTCATTGAAAAATATTTGAATGAATGGGTACTTGAATTGATTTCAAGATGCTAATAATATGGATTTTCAAAACTAATTTATGAATTTTTGAAATTAACTTTAGTTAAGTAAGAATAAACAAAATACTAGTTTGAAACATACTATTCTATGTCATGTTTAGAAATAAACGTAACATTGGTTAATCAAAGAATTGGAAACATATTGTCCAATGATATGCCATGTATTTAGGAATGAATAGAATATTGGTTGAGTCAAAGTTGATTTTAAATATATAATTCCATACCAAGAAGAAAGTCTATTTCATATACCAAAATTTCATACCAATAGTCATTGGTTAAGTAATGGATATGTTCCCATAGTACAAGAACTATGTAAAATCATTTTAAATAAATGATAGCCACCCATCAATTGCATAGATGATATCAATGGAAATTGTTTCAGCTATGAAAAAGATTAATTGATTAGGACTTATATATCCATGTTATAAACAAAGAAATTCAAACAACTTCCTAATATGACACTTGTATAGTTTGAGAAAATAAAAACAACCTTCTATTTTTTATGGAGATATTCTGGCCAAATAAAACATATATGGTATTACAAAATACATGTTTTGTATGTCGTAATCGCATTTGAATCATTTCTAAAAGGTAACACTTAAAGTGTGGTTCAATTATTTCATGTAAACAACTTCACAAGTTAAATTTCTAAAACAAACTCTTACTTTTATGAAAATATCTTCAACAAATAAAATATAACATGAATTTACGCCTCCTCCCTTCACCTCCTCCCTCCCTCCTCCTCCTACACACCCCCAACCCTCCTCTTCCTCTCTCCCTTCATCTCCTCCACCTTGTCGCTCCTCCCTTTTTCCTTTACCCTCCCTCCACCTCATGCTCCTCCTCTCTCCCTCCTCCCTTTCTCCTACACCCTCCCACAACCTCCTCCTCATCGCTCCCATGCCCTCCCTCCTCTTCCCTCCCGTGCTCCTCGCTCTCCCCTCCACCATCCCTCCACCTCCTCCTCCTCTTCCCTCCCTCACTCCTCCTCCCTCCCTCTCCCTTCCACCCTCCCTCCACCTCCTCCTCTTCTTTCTTGCTTAAAGAAAAGGTATCAAGGAAAAAAAAAACTTCAACACTAGTAACAAGGAAGACATACCTATGCAAATAACTAGTGACTGAGCAATGATCCATGCTGGTAACACAAATCCTGAGAAATTCACCAACCTAGAAAAGAATACCAACCACAGTCGAAGACAGGAAGTGAACCCAGAATCTGAAAAACAAACAACACGAGAAACATAAATTTACAACAATGAAATGCCTCCAAACCCAAGAAATCCCCACATAGAATAGAAGAAGTGAAAATAAATAATGACAAACACCAACTATTGAAAAGCTTAAAGAGAAAAGAAATATAAAATCTTAAAAAGGAAACAACAAAAAGCATAAAGGAAACAATATAAAGCTTAAAAAGGAAACAACATAAAGCATAAAGGAAACAACATAAAGCATAAAGGAAACAATATAAAGATAAAAAAAGAAATAATATAAAGAAAAAATGGAAACAAATTTATAATATTTCTTCAAATTGTGATTTTCTAAGTGGAGTTAATGGAAAAATTTGGGAATCTTTATCTATTGAATATAAATTATATATTTTGTTTTAATTTATTGAAATTTAGATTATACATTTTTGTTAAAATAAAAATTGTTAAATTGTTTTTCCCAAGTGTAAGAGGAAACATTATAGAATCTCTTTATAAAAGTTGTGTCCATTGGCCAAAACAAAAAGACATAAAAGAAATTATTATTTTTATAAAAAACATGTTATTAAAAGAAGATATAAAAAATATATTTAATATATTTTTATTATTTATTGATATAGGATTTGTAATATTGAGTATTGAAATCAAAACTTTCATTCTGTAACAATACAATTTGCAAAATTACAAAAATATTTTCATATTATCATGGTAACAAGGCTTAATCTAATATAGGGGTATCCCATAGAGTAATATCTCCATTTGAGATTACAATTACTTAAATCTTTTGAGATAAGATTATGGTGTTGTGATTCTAGAAAGTCTTAAAATGTAACATATTTAGGTCATTTCTTAAGAAAAATAGGTATTTTAATTAATGAATATTTAATTAGTAAAATGGTTTATATTAGAGTAAACATTGTATGATAATTTTTTTTATTGTTTTATTAAGATTTAGAGAACATGATGAGAGAATCTCGTATTTTCAATTTTCATATTAATTTTGTCCATGGTAGTAAAGAATCTATTTGTATGATATTAATTTTGTACAATATAAAATAACTTCATGTCTAATCATGTTAATTGCATCTTAGCTTATTTGATTAAAATGAGAATTTGTTTATCCACCTCACTCAAGTTCAAATCTTGTTTTTGAAATGTTTGCCCTTTTTTGTGTTTTAATTGATGTTGACAAGGTACCAATAATATCACTGTTGTAAGTGTTTAAGGGTGAGATAAGATATTTTAAACCATTACCAAATGAGATTATCTCAACTAATTGTAGACATTATTTCATTCCTTTGTCTTACTAATTTTCATTCAAACAAATGTTACTTCATTATTTCTACCAGCCATACCAAACTAGTTCCCCAGATTGGGTGGTCTTTAGACAGAAGGAAAATATGACGACACGTGGTAGGTCCTAAAGAGAGGACTGGACCAACGAAACATGTCCATCCTCCTTCTAAAAGGATTTCCACCTTGCCCCTATTAATCAATTTATAAACCTCCTCATTCACTCTCAGCTCCAGTGAAACATGATATATATCAGTTCTATAGTCATCCTTTTAATGGAATTGTGGAAATAAATCAAAACTTTGGTGTAAATTACACTTGCAATTATTCTTTTTATAGGATGAAACCCATGAATTGGATCGATATCATTCTAGGTACCAACACACAGGAAACTAGTTCAATGATTTTTTTCAAAATCAGTCATTTGAGAACCTAATTTCAGCACCATGATGGTATATGGCTACAAGATATAAGGTTTTTGTAATGATTTTTGTAGGATTGGATAGGTACTTCCACATGGACATCGTCTGACAGGTGGAAGGTGTCATTCACTGAATCTGAGACATAGGAGATCCAATTTATTAAAGTGAACTATTAAAGTGAATGTAATTTTGTAATTACTTTATGTAAATGATATAGAGGGCCCATGGTATTTGCTTTCCCATGGAATTGGACTGATGCATTTTCATATTCTGATGTTATTAAAGGAAATATAGGTGGGAGGAGGTAACACACAATAGTCACACAAAGTGAGTGAGATCTCATTGAGTGGTTAGAGAAGGAATTAGAAGGACTTCCCCTATATATATTTTTCAAGTATGTTCTCAATATCCATCCTCTCAAACATTACTTCAATTTACCAATGATTAACCTGTAATTGAAGCCTAATTAACCTCATAATTGACCCATAATTACCCCATTTAACCACTAATAGCACCTAAATGACCTCTACTTGACCACTAATTACCCTACATAATCCATGCTAACCAGTAATTATTAACCCTTGATAATTTATAAACATTCTCTACGTTTTTAGAAGGAAAACCTCATGGAGAAGCCCAAGGGATGCCTCTAAGCATTCATAGATGTCATATTCCCTAGTAATCCCATCGATGTAAACAAGTGTGCCTCACACACAAGGATTTGAAATGGAAACATGCCACCATGAACCTAAATAAATTCCCAACATCATGAGAAATATTTGGTTTATATAATCCTTTGGATTAAATGGACCATACTTACCCATAGTTGACCCATAATTACCCCTAGTTAACCCATAATTGACCCCTAATTACCACAAATTAACCTGTAATTGACCACTTATTAACCCCTGATTACCACAACTCATTACCCTATAACTACCACCAAATGACCCTTAATTACTCATAATTGACCACAAATTAACCTTAAATGATCACTAATCAACCCTATATTACACTTCGTTTACCCATAATTACCCATAACGACCCCAAAATCTAGGTGGGGATCGAGTCCATCAAATAGTCCTTATAGAGGGATTTTTTCGCTTGTGAGTGGGATATGGTGGCCATTTTGGGATGTATAACACTGAACATTTTTTTTAACTACTAGGAAATGGTTTTGGATTAAAATCTATCGCCTAAGCTCATATAGTTTTCACTAGGTTTTGTAAGTCATGTGTAGGGCCCCAAACAACCACATATGCCCTACACAAGAAATATTTAACATACGAGTGAGATTTGTTCAGTATTTTGAGAATTAACATATCAAGTATGGATCTTTATGACCATGCCATGGTCTAGGGATAAAAGGAATTGGACTGATGCATTTTCATATTCTGATGTTATTAAAGGAAATATAGGTGGGAGGAGGTAACACACAATAGTCACACAAAGTGAGTGAGATCTCATTGAGTGGTTAGAGAAGGAATTAGAAGTACTTCACCTATATATATTTTTCAAGTATGTTCTCAATATCCATCCTCTCAAACATTACTTCAATTTACCAATGATTAACCTGTAATTGAAGCCTAATTAACCTCATAATTGACCCATAATTACCCCATTTAACCACTAATAGCACCTAAATGACCTCTACTTGACCACTAATTACCCTACATAATCCATGCTAACCACTAATTAACCCTTGATAATTTATAAACGTTCTCTACGTTTTTAGAAGGAAAACCTCATGGAGAAACCCAAGGGATGCCTCTAAGCATTCATAGATGTCATATTCCCTAGTAATCCCATCGATGTAGACAAGTGTGCCTCACACACAAGGATTTGAAATGGAAACATGCCACCATGAACCTAAATAAATTCCCAACATCATGAGAAATATTTGGTTTATATAATCCTTTGGATTAAATGGACTATAATTACCCATAGTTGACCCATAATTACCCCTAGTTAACCCATAATTGACCCCTAATTACCACAAATTAACCTGTAATTGACCACTTATTAACCCCTGATTACCACAACTCATTACCCTATAAATACCACCAAATGACCCTTAATTACTCATAATTGACCAAAAATTAACCTTAAATGATCACTAATCAACCCTATATTACACTTCATTTATCCATAATTACCCATAAACGACCCCAAAATCTAGGTGGGGATCGAGTCCATCAAATAGGCCTTATAGAGGGATTTTTTCGCTTGTGAGTGGGATATGGTGACCATTTTGGGATGTATAACACTGAACTTTTTTTTTAACTACTAGGAAATGGTTTTTGATTAAAATATATCGCCTAAGCTCATATAGTTTCCACTAGGTTTTGTGGGTCATGTGTAGGGCCCCAAACAACCACATATGCTCTACACAAGAAATATTTAACATACGAGTGAGATTTGTTCAGTATTTTGAGAATTAACATATCAAGTATGGTTCTTTATGACCATGCCATGGTTTAGGGATAAAAGGAAAAGCAATAGTCCTGAACATATATTTATGTGGGGCTCACATGCCATGTTTTGTCACTTCAAGAATCACACATTCTCCTGTATTTATTCGGTAATGGAGGTGAATAATAGTCAAATCGACATAATTTTTTAGTTTTGGAGAAATTGAGATGGTTCATCCTGATTTATGGATGGTAGGTTAAACATTTGGTACTTCACCCCTTGATTTATGGATCTTTGGGTAAACTGGTCTTAGTTCATCTTTGATTTGGATAAAAAGGACTTAGTTCATCCTCTATTTGGGTTTGTGGGAGGAAGTAAATAATCTATGTTGGTTAGCAAAACCCATGATTGGTGTGAATCTGTTTCAGTGTTTCTTGCAGGTGATATCTATTATGATGGTGGGACATTTTGGAAAACTCACACTTTTCAATGCTTCGATTGCCACTTATTTTGTAGGTGTTATGGAATTACATGTGTTGGTATGAGTTATAAACCTTGATATTGATGTTCACTTTGCTATCATTGGATGTTTTATAGTGTATAAAGGCATTCATGGGGTTTCATTTCCTAAAAAACATAAAAAGAGAGGATTGGCATTTCTAATTGTTTTTTTGTTCTTCCATGAGTGTAACTATCAACACATCAAGGTATTTATTTGGGTGATCCTATTTCTCTTTTAATATTTGTGTGGGATCTAACTGGTTTCCTCTTGTCCTTTTTCTTTCCATCACACTAAATATTGTTGGCAACTTTATCTTCTGGCAGTAATGTCATTTTCCATCATTTATTTTATTATTTTCACTTTGAAATATTTTGTAAAACTTAAATTGGGTGAGTCATACAAAGGTATGTCAAAACAAAAATATATGGTTTGGACATCATCCATCACCGTTTGGTTATTTCTCCACAAGTCGAATTAAAAAAAATAGTCTATATGTCAAACCCAAGATTTATTTTAAATCCATAATTTTCATCTTTAGTTTTGTCATTTTTGTAAAACTTCATTTGGGCACTGATATCCAAACTAGAATCCGAGCTCAATAGTCCTACCTCCATTTTTCAAAGCACTCACACTAAATACCAGGGGGAAGTTCAATGAATGTGGTATGCTCAACGTGTTCGTTCAATGTACATATACCTATGTTTACCTCCTTGCATGCGGGATAATTGCCACGATGTAAACAAAATGCATCATGCATTCAAATACCAATGCTGAAAATTATGTTGGGTAAAATGATTCTTTTTGGAACTAAAGGAGATCCTATGGGCCATAAAACTTAGCGCAACTATAACATTTCTCCCAAGTTTTATATAAGCACTAAACCAGCAAAGTTTTATAACTTAACTCTAGTGAAAGGAGACAAGAAAAGAATTTGAGATGGATAAATGATCACAATGCACAAGGAAGATTCTACTAAATTTGCATGTGCTACTTGTCATATGTCACTATAGAGCAGTGAAAAAATGTGAAGTTGCAAACCAACATGTAAGTTAAGTGTCAAAGGAAGATACTTATACCTCTCAACTGTCAAGTTGAAGCATCTAAGTGTAGATGTTAAATGCATCCTTATACCTTATCGAGTGTTATGAATAAATATTACAGAGGAATTAATTTTGAGATGAAGTGATGAGTAGCAGCTGCATTTGTTTATTATAAAGATTGCTTGGATGCTAAATTGGAGAATTTACAATGAAGGAATGATCATATTGGAATGAACTTAGAGAAAAAGTGAGTTGGAGATCCTACAAATTGATTATGAAGGAAAGAAATTGAGAGCTTACTGAACTTGAATATTGGTGATCATTTGAAGGTCATCTTATGCACTAGTATAAAAGTTCAAAAACAATCTCTATAAACCTTTTCTTGACCATCATGCTAGTGTTTAAAGAATGGAAACCATAGAGGGGATGTTGACATATTAATCACTGGAACAAGAACTAGAGTAACAATTAGGGGTGTTAGTTGATATTTGAAAGGAAAAATACATACAAGAATATCAGTGGCATGGAGCTAACCAAGAATAACATAGTGTCGAGTGGAAGGATAGACCCTCTCAAATTTCAAGACATTGGTGCAAGTTGTGTTCCATATAATTTGGATGAAGACATACGTGATGAAGTCATATGGATTTCTAATGATGAAGTTGTTGAGATGGTAAAGCAATTGGAATTTTAAAAAGGATTGGTGGTTGAAATTTCATATGGATATTCAGAAAGTATGGATGTAGTTAAAGGAAAATTCATGCACATAAGCATTTACATGGAATTAATGGAAAATTTAGGCTAGGGTTATGACATTCACACATAGATAATGCCAATAAATAGTCCATGATTTCTAATGACAACAACAACCCAATTACCAATGACAATAACAAACCAATTACAAATGTAAGTAATATAAATGTAGCTAATAATAATAGAAATGATGCATAATGGTAATTACACCCATGACAATATGATGGTTGAAATTTCATAAGGATATTCAAAAAGCATGGATGTAGTTAAAGGAAAAGTCATGCACCTAGGAATTTAACATGGAATTAATGGAAAATTTAGGCTAGGTTTATGACATTTGCACATAGATAATGCCAATAAATAGTCCATGATTGCTAATAAAAACAACAACCCAATTACCAATGACAATAACAAACCACTTAAAATGTACGTAATAGAAATGTAGCTAATAATAATAAAAATGATTTATAATGATAATTACACCCATGACAATATGATGGTTGAAATTTCATAGGGATATTCACAAAGTATGGATGTAGTAAAAGGAAAAGTCATGCACATGGGCATTTAACATGGAATTAATGGCCAATTTAGGCTAGCGTTATGACATTCACACATAGATGATGCCAGTAAATTGTCCATGATTGCTAATGACAATAACAACCCAATTACCAATGATAATAAAAAACCACTTATAAATGTAAGTAATATAAATGTAGCTAATAATAATAGAAATCATGTATAATGATAATGAAGTAGTCTAACGCTTCGACGATTTCACCCGAGGACTACTCCATTAACCAGCATCATTAATGATCAAGGCCATTGCTGTTGGTTTTGTTATTCAGGAACTTGTAAGGTCAAGTTTGTCTCTACCCTTGAGGTAACTGATGACCTTAATGTCCTCTTTTCTTGTTGCACCTAATGCAAAACAAAATTTATTTCTGTAATCCTACCTCCATTTCAATACCTAATCTTTAGGTCTCAGTATTCTGCAAATGTTGTCATGATGAATATTCACCTTTCTCTGCTTTTAATTTAGAGAGTTTGGGAGAGATCTTAGATACATGAATGGGAAGGAGTAAGAGTATAGTATGGAGATCAGACGAAGAAAATAATGTTTTCAAGTTTTTATTCATCTCCTGGACTTGTAGGAAACCTTAAGGTGTTGACTACAACAGATCGTAGCATCTTGGAATAGACTTACCTCTGGTAGTGTGACCCAAGCGAGGTTGGACTCTATAGAAACTCTGGCAGAATGAGTGCAATCCGAGCGATGTTGGAGTAGTCTAACGCTTAGATGGAGTTGAGTTCACAGCAGACGGGGAACAGAGTGTGGAGGGCAGAGGAGTCACCAACCAGGAGTATAGTATTAAATGTAAGGGGTAGCAGGACGTCCAGCTTGCTTGCTAGTGTTGTTTTTCATTTTTGGTTGTTTTCCCACATCCACATACGATTGAGGTTTTCACACCATTTATTTGTACAAAGATTTATTGTTTCTCACAATACACATAGTTGATAAGCTTAGTGTTCAAAATTCATTGGTTTAAATTATATTCCTTAAAAATTGCACTTTAAATATTAGAGAGATATTTGCATATTGTTATTAATAACTCAAGTACTAGTTCGCATCAAACTTACTTTTCATCCTAATAATTCATTCAACATGGAAATTATATCTACAATGTTGTTTTTTTTTTTTTTTTTACAATCTACATTACTAAAGATAGAAAATAACCCTTTAAAATTTAGCCTCTTAAAAAGCTCTATATGCAATCACTTGTTGAATTAAACTCATAAGTTTCACCATTTTTAAGAACCTTATATCTTTCTTGTTAATCTATATTATTTATAATAAATCAAAATTGAGTTTGATTATAACCCTACATAAATCAACATTACCTATTTTCCCATACTTGACCCACACAATAATTCTCATTCGCTTAGAAACATTTGATTAACCCATTCTCTAAATCATACATGCAAATTTTTTGTTCTAAAGGTGTTACATAAGGTATGGAGGATAAAACATACGTATATAAACCATTGTCACTTGATACAACCATCATATTAAGTTTTCTAAGCGTGCTTTGTCTATGATAAAGTATCTCAAGCAATTTTCACTGCGAGACAACATGGTTTCTTATACTATAGATTTCATTATTACATTATTTAAACCTAGAACCATACGTTGCAAAGTCTCCCATTAATAAGAAAATTTTCAAGTTATATTAATTGGTTTAATCATTTATATTGGAAAATAAAATAAAATAAATTATTTCTAGAAGCTAATGTTCTTTTAACTATATTAAATGACAAAACAAATAAAATAAAGTAAAAAATTTAAACCTAACCTAAACTCTAGCTTCTAGATCTAGCCTGTTACTCCGCCGCCGATCCGCCCCACTCTTCTCCTTCTTTCCTCTGTGGACCTCCATGCGGCAACCCCTACCTCAGCCGCCCGTCCACCTTTCCCACTTGTTTATGTCTCCCACTCCACCTACCAACTGCCAACTTATCCCACCTTTTCCTTATCGTATTTCCTTCCACCGCTTCCCTCCCTCGACACCTCCGTCCTTTTCTCCACACATGGCTATTGTTCCCCTTCAGTCGAGCCATGACCTCCTCCACCTAATTCCTATCCAATGACACAAAGGAGCCCACGTGGAAGGATTGGGCTGCATGCACACCATCTTCCCACAGTTCTCACTAAGGGTGCCTCCTTTACAAGGAAGGTCCCCCCCTCGCGCGTGTGAAGGCCATTCTGGCTAGAGCACCCACAATTTCGTACTTGAAATATTTCTGAATGCCCGCCATTTTACTAAAATATGACCAATTTTCCATCTCCAACTACATGGCCATGTCAGAAGGGGGATGGGTGCAGACTCTTCCTTAGGCGACGAAAGGAAAAAATAACGGTTTTATTTTGTGAATGCTTGAGGATTCAACCGTGGGATTCTAACATTATGAGGGAGGGTATGGGTTGTGGATGTGAAGAAGGTTGAATTAGGGTGGGTGTGAAATTTTTTTTTTTTAGACTTGCACGCATTCCTGACATTTGCACAAAAAAAAATGGTGTCCAGGTTCTACTTGCGTGGAATATTAATCAGCTACTTTCTTTTCTACGGTGGGATTGTTGATGTTCAACCTGCGAAATAAATCTGCTTACATTTATTTATTTAATAATTTTATTTATTTATTTTTTTCTATGGTAATACTAGGTATCAGAGAGAGAAACGGCCAGAAAGGATAGTATGCTGGCCCTGGATGCTTTCATTTTGCTTGCTCTGTCACTTATGGAACTGCTACTAAAACCATGGGTGATACCTTTGCTTTCTTTGTATCTTTGCCTATTGTCTGTGCTATTAGCTTTAGAAATTTTCTCTAGTTAATTTGAGAGAGATTTCACTCAGCATTCTCATTTGAGATTGCATTTGAGAAAGTATTCAGTGAATTACATTGTTGGATTTTGTTGTAGAGTTGAGAGTCTAGGAGGGCGCAATTGCCAGCTTAGTTAGGAGACTTTTCAGGGAGGGCGCATCTGTCTAGAAATTCCAATGTTTTGTTGAGGAGGAGATAAGAGGCGTAGGAGTCTAAGAGGCTGTTAACTTCCCTTCAAGGCTGGGATTTTATGGTGATAGTTCTATTTCCTCATTTGGGCTGAATATCTTCATCACAGGCTGAGATTCCTTGTTAGAAGGGCTGAGTTTGATTACTGGGTGCTGCATATTGCCAGTGGGTCCACTTCCTTGTTGGTGGTTACATATAAACTATTGGAATAGTTGAATATATATTCCACAAGGGCACATGACTGTGTTATTTATCTTCAAGGTCAATTCTATTTCTTTTGGCCAAATACTCTTACCTAGAGCTATGTATTGGTTAGAGAGTTGGAGTTTCACCTTCCTTGAAAAGCTAGGTGGACTTTGGTGAGGACACAGCTCTTTGAAAAGGGAATTTCCTTGATTTTGTTCTTAAACATATTAATGAAAGACGTTTTGTAGATTGACACACCAGCTGGGCACACTTAGAAAAGGGTATCATCCACTGTGTAGCAAGTATACCAATATGGGAACCAAATGACATTTCCAGGCATACAAGAAATTTGGTATATTCACTAGAAATATGCTATTAATTTACTGATTCAGCTCTTGATTGAAGAAACATTGTATTCAAGTTTATTGTGAATGTTAGCATTGATATTCATGTCTTAAATGCTGCTGGTATTTTTTTCTAGTAAGGAACAACAAATATATATATGATTTGGGTTGTGCAATCCTTTGATGATTGATGCATTATATCCTCTTGAGAATCTGTTGTTCGTAAATGTCCTTTGGCACATTTGTTCACAAAGTATTTCTATGTATTCAACATACAAACTACATCTCTAAACCGGCAAACCCAGGAAGGAAACTGTGAAGTGTTTGATAAAAGTCACCAACCAAAGAGACACTGTAATATACAACTAGTGAAGAGAAAAAAAGTTAAGGGCATATTTAGGAAGGGATATTACAGCAAGTGTGCTATGCAATTTTTCCATGTTCTTTCCCTATTGCTATTGCTATGTGCTGCTAATAATTTTAGGTACCTCCTAAGCATTTCTATAAATCAAAACTAGCGAATGAGAGTGTTTGAAAAAATTGTTCCAAGTGAACACAGTGCCTTTAACGGAGGTGTTGAAGATGATAAACGGGTCCACTTGAATAAGGATATAGGCATGGTAAGTCTTATTATATATATATATATATATATATATATATATATAAGATCATCTTTTTTATTTTTTTTATTTTTTTTCCCTTGACATTCTTTCCTTCCTTCTCAAGAATCAATATATCTGTTGGATGAAGGGTTATAATGTTTTAGCCACCACTCAACGTTATTAGGGTATCAATCCTTTTGTTTACAACTTTTGTATTTGAGTGTCTTTATTCTCATAGAAATGGCAGGTGTATTTATTCTGATAGAAATGGCTTATCACATATTTAGGTTTTGCTATATTTTATTTTGTATTTAAATGTTGTAAATTTTATAGAACTTTTAATCCATTTTTTTTTAGCAGTGAGACAATTTATGGTTAATGTAGGCGTAAAATTGTTTTACATCAGTCAATTCACTAGGTTTTCCTATAACCCTACTGTTTACCACTAGTAATAGATTTTAGATATAACTTTCCTTTGGTGCCACCAGTTCGTATAAATTTTCTGTAATCATCAAATGCCATATATTTGTACAATGGAGGGTTGTTATTATTGATCAGCTCCTGTATAGGTCCTACTATTTTGTTGCCGGAAGGATTGTAGAACCAGCAATGGACATTCTTTATCTGCTTTCACTGACAACAAATCTATGCTCACACTCTTGTACATTCCATTTGTAAATATTTGCTTAACACCAAAAACACAGATTAATAATATGAATAAGTTTTCCCAACCTTTATATAATTTTTTCAGCAAAGTGATATATTTAATTTTAGGTTTTCACATTTTGTTAACCTACATTTGGTCACCCAGGTTCACTATAAAAGAGTTCAGAATTGGGATATTCCACTCGCAAGAGTTTTCTTCAGGAACCAGTTTTGGGCCGGGTTGGACTTCTCACCTGTAAAGATCGTAATAAGGGCTGTTTTTTTTTTCTTTTTCTTTTTTACTGCCAAGATGAATCTATTTCCACTATCTTCGTACTCTACACGAAGCTAGCTGATGGAGCATTGTGAATTCTCCAAGTTCACCAATTTGATAATGATAGAAAGAATGGGAACTTATAGATCCCTACTTCTTTGAAAAGCTAGCAAAAAATCGTTAGCCGAGCTCTCGGTGCACTGACAAAGAAGCTAAGACCATGGGGATAAGACTGAACCACTATGTTACGTGCAGAACTTGCTCAAAGAAAAAAACCGTGGGAGAAAAGCGGTACCAATTTATAGGGTCACCCAACCTACTTCCTGTCGTGGACTATATTTGGGTATAGCTTGGGCGGCAATGCTCTCTTTGTTGCTCGGTCCAGGTAGCCCCTCCTATGCATGGTACCTTAGCAGTGTGGAAGCTTTCCACTAGCCATGAAAGTATGGGAACATTGGTATCATTAGAGGTCATGGAAAAGTAGATAAGTAATAGCCCAAGCTAGGGTTTTATTTATATCCTACCACCTGCAACCTATGCAGCCCTTCCTCAATACCTCATTTTGTTTAGGTTAATCACGGGTGAAAATGATGTGAATTTATTGTGTTCAATTATGGCTGTCTTCATCATTGAGAGGATTGATGAAAAGGTAGGGACTATGTCTCTTTTTTCTCTCCTGATGGTTGGGATAGTCAGCATTGCTTACTGCAGGTATTTTGATGACTTTCGGCCCTATGCTCTTGTCCAGTTTCTTCCATGTACTGCGATTCCAGCAATGACTATTTTACTGCCCACAATGTATACACACTCTATATATTGGTTATGGGCAGCAGGATTTTATCTATTGGCTAAACTGGAAGAGGCAGCAGATAAGCCAATTTACAAATGGACAGATTACACCATAAGTGGCCATACTTTGAAACACCTTTGTGCATCTATGGTTCCTGTTTTCCTTACAATCATGTTGTCTCATAGGAGCATTGAAATTTTCTATCTAATTGAATCCTGTCTGACAAGTTTTATTCATTTTTTCAAACAGCTAAAGATGACCATGGCTTCTTCTCAATTTTGGCAGTTACATCATGCGAAATATATTATATAAGAAATTCTTTCTATCTTGTATATTTTGTTCTCTTTGTTAGGAGATACACAGCCTTGAGTATAAATCTATGTTCATGTTTTGTACTACTTTCACACACTGTTTTTTTTTTAATATATATACACTATCTTTTAATAGATACGCATATTATTTTTCTTGTAAGTATAGCAACCCTTATTTTCATAATTGAAGGATCAATAATAGAAAATATAACTAGCTTTTGTTTCTATCCTTGCAGGTAGTAGAAGCCTTTGATTCTATCCTTGTAGGTAGTCTACAAGGATTTTGGTAAGAGTTTGTAGTGTGATAGCTACTCGAATTTCGGTAAAGATTTTTTTTTTGATATTTTGTAGATTTATCTATAGTGTAAATATCATGATAGTTCTAGTTGTGAATAGGTCCATTAAGGCCCTCAGAGCATGAACCATGGCTCTGATACCATGTGTAGTGACTATCCTTTCAAGACGGGAATTTAATTCCTTGTCATTTTCTACTTGTATCTATATAGCTTTCAAGAGCTGCTTTGTGAAGATAATACCATAGTTTATTTACTGATTATCATGATTTTTATCAAAATTTTCCTATTTAATTCAATTTAAAGATCTATGCATAAGTATAAGTTTAACTTTTCATGATAATTCTCATAGCATGGTATTTTCATTTGGTTCATAATTCTAACATCATTAGGAATAAAATTAAATGAAAGACTTTTTTTCCTTCAATACTGAAATTTAGGGAGTTTTGCTCAACTAGAATACCTGTTTTGTAGATTGCAGTAGGATAGGCTTCTTGACGCTCCTGAAGTTTCTCTTTACTGAAAAACCTTAGCATCCAACTAGATAAACCACCCTACCAACCAGCTCATCATGCTGACCCTAGGAAATCGACGGATTTCCTAGCCCCCGACCCCATAAACTGATAATACCAATAGCAGAATTCCATAATTTAGGATCCTTCCATCCATAGTTCATAGTTTGATCTCCATGGTTCAATTTCCATTCCTGGTTTTAGTTTCTCACCTCCTCAATACCCGAGTTAACCCCCTCCTCGGTTTTCCTTCCTTCTCCTTAAAATCCTCAATCACATTCTTCCCTCACAAAAAAAAAGATTCCCTCCCCCGAACAATCCCCCAAACTCTTACCTATATACTAATTTTCACCTTCATTAGACTTCCATCTTACTCCACCACCTTAGCCTCCCTTTTTGGGATTCTAAACCATTAATATAATCATACTAACCAAGGGTAAGATAATCCTAACATTAATTCTAGGATTTTTGGTCCTCTCGGGAAGTCAAATGATTAATTGCTCACTTCATTTTGCAAATATCAACTCAATGATGATGAGGTTTATTACGTGTCCATTTAAAAACACGATAAATGATATTATGATTTGCATTTAAGGTTTAAATAATCTAGGAATAAAATATGGCAGCTTTATGTAAATTAATTTTTTCTTTTAATCCAACCATCATTTTGGATCAACATAATTACTATTTAATTTATATCATTTGTATGACATGACAACACTTAATTAATATATACATGTTTGAATGAGCCTATCTTAACTTACTCCCTTTATTAATAATACATTTTTAATAACTTAATAATAATTTTGATAAGTTAATAATACCCCTTGATAAATCGCCTTTTTAGTAATGGAGAAATTTAGGAGTTTGACTCATGATTCTTCATAACGGACAGATTATTAATAGTAATTTTTAGTTTAATAATATAAACATAATAATAATTATATTACTAATTTATTTTCATAATTAACAATAACAATATTTGGCAGTAAATAATAATATCAACATTTATTTGTTTAATTGTTAAGTATCCTAATACACTTTTATCGATAAAACAAAGTATGTTTAATGGCTTAATTAATCAAGATTAAGAATTAAATAGTACCATTTTCCCACGTTAATGCTTATCAACGACACTTATCTTAATTGCTTACTACAATGTTTACATATAATTAATTAATAGCTTAATTGACTTGTTTTACACATATCCAGTAACTTAACAGTGATTGCTTGAATTTAATTAACGCATAATTAACATATTTACTTATTACAACTGATCCAATTATTCAACATGTCAAGTATTTTCATATTGATACTAGCGTGCACGTGCAAGGTGTGCATGCATGGCCAGTACATGCATAGGTCGAACATGTACTATAACATACATTATCTTCCATATGCATAAATGCTAACTAATACTAACAATCCTTTTACACAAGCCGAACAAGTATACATATATAAGGTACTTTCTTTTACATTCTCAGTTATTTAATGGTTACACCCATTTATAGTTCCATATCTTATATTTGTGTTCTCATTAACTTAATTGGTCAAACAAGATAGGTACCTACTACCACTAACTCGGTACGAGGAAACACCCCACTGTCAACAATACTAACTATCATATCCTCCCATCCTAACCTACGTCCACATCCTCCCTTTCCTTCCTCTACTAGTACAAAGTGGGTGCAAGCTATACTCGCCTGACCACATAGAACTTGAGAGCGATAGCGTCGGCTAACTAGCGGACCTAGCCTCTCCTAGAAGGAATCCGACCGTCGTCATCACAACAACTTGGGGAGCGTGTCTCAGCACTTCCTTCCCACGACCTCGGGTATCATAGTGACCTAGGGTGGGAAACACATCCAACCCTGTCAACATACTCGGCTTGTAGCTAGGGTTTTCACCCTAGCTTGTGCTGATGAGCACCTACTAAGGAATCTGGAATCCTTAGTAGCAGTTCAGTAATGAAAAATAAAAATAAGCTGAAATGAAACTAAGCTAAAGCAGTGAAAGCAAATAACATGAAATAAGAACAGCAAATAAATGTGTAATGGCAATTTTGATTAAGATTACCTCCAATGAGGAGGTTGGTGGAGTCCGTTGCGCTGATCCGATG
>LPNX011186354.1:28443-39067 GCA_001517045.1 Pseudotsuga menziesii
TTTTTGGGGGCATTTATGATGATGAGAGATGACGGAGGGGGGGAACACTGATGGATCTCCTTGGAGGGTGGATGGATGGTGGAAAAATAACGAGACCTTTGCAGTATGACAGGAGTGACTGGCTCATGTAAAAAGTGTGGAACGATCATACTGCGGCCGATGTGGCGCGCATAGCCGAGGCGACTATGAGGGTCTCAAAAAATGGGTAAAAAATGATGTCGTCAAAAAGATGCAACAAGGTGACCATTGCGGTGGTCTCGTCATGCTGGTTCCAATGGTGGAAACGGTTCGGAAAACGGACGCCGTATGGGTTCGAAATGGTCAAACAAGGAAAGGGTCAACGGGCTATAAATAGGAAGTGGGCCCAATATGACACGTCATTTGTACTATTCCATTTCGCAGACGATCGGAGTGTAGCAGAGCTTACGTGGAATTTCTGGACGATCTGACCAGTGGTTTTGAGATTCGGGAGAGCCAGGTATTTCTTTGAACTCATACCTGTTTTCTTTTTGGGCTGGGGGGAGGGTTGTGGGTCCCGGGGGGGTCTTTGTACGGTCCACAAGGGTGGGCCGCGGGTTTCGACCGGGACAGCCGCGGTGTAGACCGCGACTGTCGGGCTGCACAGCTGTGGTTTTGGACCACGACTGTAGGCTGCACAGCCGCGGTTTGGACCGCGACTGTTGGCTGCACAGCCGCGGTTCGGACCGCGACTGTAGGCTGCACAGTCGCGGTTCGGACCGCAACTGTAGGCAGCACAGTTGCGGTTTGGACCGCGACTGTCGGCTGCACAACCGCGGTTTGGACCGCGATTGTCGGCTGCACAGCCGCGGTTTGGACCGCGACTGTCAGCTGGACAGCCGCGGTTTGGGCCGCAACTGTCGGCTGGACAGCCGCGGTCTGGGCCGCGACTGTCGGCTGGACAGCCGCGGTAGGGACCGCGACTGTTTTGTGTGTCTAGACTAGTTTGGGAATTGTGAAAATGTCGATTTATTGAACATGAGTCTGATGAGGCTTTGTTTATGTGACTAACAGGATGCCACGGATTGTGTGGAGAGAGCGGGAGATGCCAGAGGGGCTGGTGGACATTATCCGAGAGGACCGTCGCGTGCGCTCTATGCTTGGGATTTTCGGCCTACTGAATTTTGCTGAGATTCCGATGATTCGGTCAGCAGGACTGCTCCTGAACCGCTTAGTGAGCTTCTGGGAGCCAGATTCATTGGCGTTCCGAGTACAGGGGGAGAGGGTGGACCTCACCCTTACGGATGTCTACTTCCTGACAGGTTTGCCCTGCCTAGGGAGGGTGGCGGATACCCAACCGCGGGGGTCTGCCGATCTTGATATTGTGGATATGGCAGTGCGGTTCTGTGGAGCTGAGGCGCGGGTGCATCGGAATGCACTCCTAGTTGGTGATTTACGGGAGCCAGTGGTTCGAGCGACAGCCGCATGCATAGTTCGGATTCTGGGCTCTCAGGCACCTGAGAAGGTGTCTGGGGGGCAGATGCAGCTGGTGGAGCGTATACTGGAGGGGACATACTTTGCATGGGGCCAAATGTTCCTGACCTGCGTTCAGCGACAGCTGACCGCAGCAAAGGAAGCTGGCAAGGGGTTCTGCTTTGGGTCATTCTTGTGCGCCTTCTTTATGGAGAGGGTCCCCACACTGCGGCCGCGGGTGCCAGTTAGGGCGGGAGGCGTGAGGGATCCTCGTATGATACGGTGGGGGGAGATGATGCGCCGCCGTGGTGGTGGTGACGTTGGCCGATATTTTACGGATGAGTTGTACATGCAGTGGCTCCAGCTGCCACTAGCGCTGGAGTACTTTCCGTACAGGGACATGGATTACACGGGGGATCCAGATGCGCCCCGTCCACCTGGACAAGCATGGGGCCCAGATGGTATGTACCATTTGGATTGTTTTGTTCAGTTTTATGTTATGGATGATCTATGTTTGATATATAGTTATTAACAATTGGTTGGTTTGCAGATGTGGGACCGCGGCCGCCGCCAGGGCATGTGGCGCGGCGAGGGATAGTGGCAGTTCCGGCTTTGCCCGGGCGGGGTCCAGTGCATCGACGGGATGCGGATGGGGCGCTCGAGTCGGTACGGATGTTTCTGGAGCGGCTACTGACGGGAGTTAGCGAGGCGGGGTGGGAGGACCTTCTGCGAGACGTCCGTCGAGACTGTGGGCAGGCGCCTCGGGATTTCAGAGGTATAGCGCTCCGGGTGGCGCTTTTGGCGGAGAGGGCACGAGCCCGGGGTCCGAGGCCCAGGCGAGCAGAGGACTCATCCGAGGAGGAGCGGGAGGAGGATTCAGGGGCGGCTGACACGGAGAGTGATCCGGGATATTACTCCCACTAGGGAGAGCAGGGGGCTCTCCTTGGTTTTTTGTAGCTACGGCTTGTATTGTATGAGTTTTGAGGGATGTTCATACATATTTTTGGGATAGCTGAGTACTGGGGTACTCAGAGCATGTACAGTTCTGATCATGTATTTTGTGACTTGTATATATATATATGCACGTGGATGCACATTGTTTGATGATGGTGTTTCATTTGTACGCACGTGGATGCGCTTTATGATTTGTTTGATGTTGATGCTGCACATGGATGCAAGTAGTTCTAGGTTGTTAGGCACGTGGATGCCCCTTTTTGAGATGATATGATGTATGTATGACTAGGCACGGGGATGCCCCTATGGATGCAAATGTGATTTTAATGGTATATGTTTTTTGGTTTTTTGTATATTTGGATGATATGCTATGGGGGAGGTGTTACATAGTGTGATTGATATGCCAGTCCAGGACATTGTTCGCCATTTGACCTGCGACACTATTGTAAGCTCTTGGGAGATGTGTGAATGTGATGGATTCAAACTGTCGGCTAAGTTGTTTTGTACGCAGGAATTTTCTAAATAGGCAGGGATCACGCACCTGATAGTAGTTGTTGAGCTGGGAGACAAGAAGCTGGGAGTCCAAGAACACATGAAGGTGACGTATGCCCATCTGGAGGGCAGCAGTTAGGAGACCGGTCACAGCATCATACTCTGCTTGGTTATTGGTGGCAGGTCCAATGCATATGCCGTCAAGGTGGATGCGTTCATTGGAAGGGGAGTATAAGACCCATGCTGCAGAAGCTAGGTTGGGAGACCAGCGGCTGGCACCATCAGCGAAGCCAATGTAACAAGGTGGAAGAGGATCCATCCGTGGGCATGCAAAAATGCAATAAATGTGAGATTGTTGTCAAAAAACGGTGAAAAACAAAAAGAAAGCAAACTGTGCAAATACGGACCAATGAGGTCGCGTTTTCGGTTATGGGTAAAAACGTTTTAGGTACAACCCATTCCGGGGGTTGGAGAAGGATCGTCCTTCAGAGTCTGCTAAAATGTATGCCCCCTTGCCGAGGCAAGTTTGCACAACGTAAGGGCCTTGCCACATGGACTCGAATTTTCCTTTACCGGTCTTGTCGTGGGCTTGGTCATAGGCGAGGACGAGATCCCCTTCGTGAAAGGTTCGAGGGTGAACATGTTTGTCATAATGGGCTTTAGAGCGTGTTTTGGCAGCTTCGATATTCTGGAGAGTGGCACGACGATCCTCATCGGCTTGTTCGAGGGATAGCAGACGTTGCTCAAGTGGAGAGGTATCGGGGAGAAGTTCAACAGCGATGTGCAGGGCAGGTATCTGACACTCAATGGGGAGGACAGACTCTACACCGTGAACTAAATGAAATGGGGTAAAACCAGTGGCGGTCTTGGTGGATGTACGGTAAGCCCATAAAGCAAGAAATAGCATATGGTGCCAATTGGACTTATGCCGATCAACTGTGCATTGGAGTATGGTTTTCAGGATTTTGTTAACTGCTTCGACTTGGCCATTCCCTTGGGGGTAGTATGCCGAGGAAAATTGGTGTTCGAACTTAAGGAGAGTGGACAGTTCGCGCCACACACAATCTTCAAAATGTGATCCATGGTCAGATACCAATTGTTTAGGGATGCCGAATCTAGTGATGACATGGTTGAAGAAGAAACGGGCAGCTGTGTCAGCCTTACAATTGAAGGTAGGCATGGTTCCCGCCCATTTGGTGAAATAATCGACGGCGACAATGATGTACTTATGGCCGTTCGCTGATGTGGGTCGACACTCCATGAAGTCAATGGCCCACTTACAAAAGGGGCCAACCGTGACTACTGGGTGTAACGGAGCAGGTGGCGTCCGAGCTTTGGGGGCAAAGAGTTGGAAATTATGACAATGCTTGACCGCATTGATGCAGTCGGTGAAGAGTGTGGGCCAGAAATATCCGGCACGGACAACCTTTTGGGCAGTGGCCATCCCTGAAAAATGGCCGCCGCAGGCACCTCTATGACAATCATTAAGGACTTGTTCAGCTTCCTCATGCGTAAGGCAACGACGAAGAATTGTGTCGACTCCTCACCGGTAAAGGACATCTCCAATGAGGAGGTAGCGAGATGCATGGTGACGGATACGACGACGTCCGTTTCGAGTGACTGTGGGTTGGAACTTCTGCGTGCGCAGGTATAACAAGATATCGCCGTACCACGGGTCATCGGACGAGATGGTAAACAAGTAATTATCGGGTAACTCTTCGGAGATAGGTGGGGCTGGGATACAGGAAGGGAGATCCGTCATGAGCTGGGAAAGCGCAAGGGCTTTGGTGCTCTTGGGTGTTCGTAAAGTAAGGTCATATTCTTAGAGGATAATGACCCATTTGGCCACGCGACCTTGCAGGAGCCGCCGGTTTAAGAGATAGACCATGGGGTTAGAGTCGGCGATGACTGTGGTATGGCTAAGTAAAATGTAGTGTTGCAACCTTTGGACGGAAAAGACTACTGCGAGGGCTAGTCTCTCCTCATGTGGATAACGTAAGGGTGGGCCGGACAAGGTCTGGCTAACGTAGTAAATGACATGTTCTTGTCGCGAAGCATCTTCTTGGACCAAGACTCCTGATACAGCATATTCGGATGCTGAGATGTAGAGGAGGAAATCTTGAGAGAAATCCGGAGGGGAAATCAAGGGGGCTTGTGTTAGAGATTTCTTGAGGGCATTAAATGCAACTTCTGCTTGCTCGTCCCAGACAAAGGGTACTCGGGTACGGAGTAGGCACAAGAAACCATGAACGGTTGTGGCGTAATCTGGAATGAAGCGTCGAAGGAAATTAGCTCGCCCTTGCAGACTTTGGAGCTGCTTGAGTGTTCGGGGAGAGGGAAGGTCTAAGATGGCTTGGACTTTCAGTGGATCAACAGTAATTCCTTTATGGGAGACAATGAAACCCAACAATCGGCCTGCCGGAACGCAAAAAACACACTTGTGTGGGTTCAAGCAGATTTGGTATTTGCGACAACGTAGAAAAACTTGCCGAAGGTCGTTTAGGTGGTCTGATCGTTTTCGGGAACGAGCTGTAAGGTCATCGAGGTATACGAGCAGGATGTGGACCAAATCATGAAAGCAATAGGTCATGGCCCGCTGAAAGGTTACGCCAGCATTTTTGAGACCGAAAGGCATAACGCGATAGGCAAAAGTGCCCCATGGTGTAGTAAAAGCGGTCTTGTATTGGTCTTTCTTACGGATTTGTATCTGGTTATATCCGGAAAAACCGTCCATGAAGGAGAGGACTTCATGCCCCGCACACGCATCGATGAGCTGGTCAATGAAGGGCGTAGGGAAATTTTCTTTGGGACAAGCGCGGTTTAGATCTCGGAAATCGGTGCATACTCTAAGGGTGCCTTGTTTCTTGTTGACAGGAACAGGGTTTGAAACCCATGTGGTATAAGCAATAGGATAAATGAATCCTGCTGTGCGAAGTTTCTCGATTTCTGTTTTGACAGCTGGGAGTTTGGAGGGGTGTATGGGACGCTGTTTCTGACGAACGGGGGTTATGTCAGGCCATGTGTCGATGTGGTGTTCTATAATGGCGGGGTCGAGGCCAGGCATTTCGGTATAGGACCAAGCAAAGACATCACGGAATTCTTTGAAGAGATCTTTGTACTCGTCAACCTCCTGCTCAGTGCAAGATTCTCCTAAAGCGATGAGTTCAGCAGTGCCCCCGGTAGCAGCAAGATCAACTTGGATAACAGGTGAGATGTTGGCCATGTTACCTTCTTCGAAGGCGTCAGAAGCAGGAATAGGGTCCTTGAACCAGTCGACCTTCGGGGGAAGGAAGTCTTTGGATTCTACTGCGAACAGGGGAGCAGTGCTAGAAGGTGGTTCATCTGGGAGAAAGTATGAACGATGATGCATGTCATCCCAGGGATAATCTGGGGCGGTGAGGGCCTCAAGAATTTCTTCATCACTGTAGAATGTTCGGGTTGTCAGATCTGTTGCTGAGGGGGTGGTGACGGAAGAAAACATATAGATGTTCTCGAATTCTTCTGAAGCAGAAGATTCCGGGGGGTGGATCTTGACAATGGGGAGTTGGGATGTCTCAGGATCCAGGTCGGAGGGGAGGATCGCGTGAATGGTGAGGTTTTCCGTCTCCAACACCGGGTTGTTCAGATCGAGGAGAGCTAGCCTGAAATCGGGGAGGTCGGGACAGTGATGGGAGTAATGCCCGTAAACATCGCACAAGGCACATGGGTGGTTGGTGCGTAGGGACTTGTCGCGAGGCGTAGGGGTTGATTCTAAATGGACCACCGGGATGGTGGGGTCGTCGTTAAGCGGTTGCATGTATTCCTTTAATGCTGGTAAATGAGGACATAGGTGAGTGGCATGGCCCAACTCATCGCAGAGTGCACATTTGGGAGGGGGACGGAATACAGGGGGGTTTTGGACTGTCTTAGGAGGTGGGACAGCACTGTAAGGTTGTGGGCCTCTGCCCCTAGTGGGTTTGGTATGAATAGGGGATGGTTTCGCAGGGGTAGACGGGGTGGCGATACCGGAAGGTGGTTTCGCGGGGTTTGACGGGGTTGCGACACCGGGAGGGGGTCGACTAGTAGTGGCTATGGGTTGAACTGGTTGCAGGACGACATCTGGTGTTGGCGGGCGAACTGGAGGCGAAAGATACCAAATGGGTAATCCTAAGGTTAAACCCGGGAGGCTAAGGGTAGCCATGACTGGGGTGCTAACCACTCCTGAGGGAGGGAAGAGGAAAGGTATGGTATGTATGGGTGTGGCACCAATGTGGCTAGGTACCAAAGGGGGTTGAGGCAACAGTGGTGGTTGATTACTAGGGGTTCTCGTGTGGTGGGACAGAGTCAATAGGTCATCCAATTCAGTAGTAGATGACGGTGGTGGGAGTGATGGAAAAGTGGATGTCATCGGTGGGTCTGAGTAAACTCCGGGCCCCACAGAAGAAACCAAGGAGGTGGTGGCATCGGGAATAAGTTGTTCAACTATGGGGAGTATGGGCCCTATAGAAGAATCGTCTGTGTTGGGGCACCCGAGATATTTTGTTCAATCATGGGGAGAACATTTTTGGGTGTGGCGGCGGCCTTGGGATCGTAGTATGTGAGTTGGTCAACTTTGACCACGCGTCCCTCGTGAGGGAACATCATGATGCGAAAAATGGTAGAAGCAACTGCCCGCATATCATACATGTAGCTGCGGCCAAGTAAAAGGTTGTAGTCGATCTGGGCGTAGATAACCTCAATGTTTATCAGGACCATTTTACCAGCTAGTTGGACAGGGACATTGGTTAACAAGCCTTGGGGTTGGGCTGAACGGCCGTCGTAGGCTCGCAATGCAGTGGAGGACGGTTGGAGAGGGGGGGGTCCCATTTTCTGCCAGATGGAGGTGGGCATGACACATGTAGATGCACCTTCATCAATAATGCAGTGATGGACTACAAAATTCCGGATGGAGACAGTAACTTGGAATGATAAGTTGGAGGGCAGGCGGGGTTCGGAGTGGTCCAAATCATATGCCATCAACTGTGAATCATGCGGATCAATAGCCCCAATGGCTGAGAGTAGAGTCTTACGCTGCGAAGGGCAATTCTTTAAGACTTCCAATGCAGACATGGCTGCGGGAGATTGGGCTAAGTCATCTACGATGTTGTAGTTGGACGCGGCCCGCGCGTTGGGGTTGTTGTTGATTCGGCGAAGTGGGAAACGGGGGGCTTTGGGAGCTCCATCTAGTGGAGGTGGAGGTATACGCAACGACTGATCAGTGGGATGAGCATTGGTGGGGTTATTGGCGGGTGGTGCTTCTGGGGTGGAGCCATATTGGTTCCGTCGGGTCTGGAGGTTGACCTCATCGGAGGACATCATCAACAGGTGGTGGGTGCCTGAGTCAGACGGGGGCTGATCAGGAGTGGCATAAGTGATTTGCTGGACAGGCACAGTGGCTTGCGGGGGAGCCACGGGTTCAGTGTTCACTAAGCCTTGGTTGGGTAAGGGGTTTTGGAGGACCAAAGGTGGCTGTTGAGGTTGTGGAGGATTGGGCTGTGCTTGAGGAGCCGCCTGTCCTTGGCGTAGCTTATCAGCAGCCAACAGTTGTTGAACGCGCTCCATATGCGGACAAAAATGTGTGTAATGTCCATAGACCCTGCAAACAGAACAAGGGAAGTTGGTTCGCAGGTTGGGGTTTTTAGCCTGCTTGGGCGGGTGATCGGGGTTTTGGTTAGTGGGGGCGGCGTTGGTGTTAGCAGGGGGATTCGGTTGTTGGCTAGCTTGCTCGGGTTGCTGGTTGTTCCCACGATTTCGGCCCCTGCCGCGGTTTTGTTGGCCCTGGTTACGCTGGTTATTCTGGTTTTGCGGCGGGTTTGCTTGGGCGTAAACCTGCCCTTGGGTAGTAGGTGGGTTCTGAGTTTGCGCAGGTGCGGGAGCAGGCTGCGGTGGATAATATGGGGGTGGAGGCTGTACTGGCGCGGCCACTTGAGGGGGTTGTTGATATTGCTGTGGAGCGGGTTGGGGGTTTGCCGCAGGGGCTGGCTGTGGCAGATAGTAATGGGGTTGGGGTTGTGGCGGCACAAGAGATGGTGCAGCCTGCTGGTGGTAGTATGGCTGAGGTGCGACCGGGGAGGGGTAAGCGGAAGGCATATTGCCGAAGCACTGAGGTGGACAGGAGGGTCCATGGGTATGGAGTTGGGGGGGCATGTGAGCATACGAGGTGGTTGCTCCTGACTGTGATGTGGCCCGTGACAGTTCAGATCCAGGAGTAGGACGGGTGATGGAAAAGGGCTGAAGCTGTGAAGAGAGGTGGCCAATGATGCCATCGGCAGCGTGGGATGCCCCGGGCACATCGTGATGTGGGGAATCGCCTCGAGGGGCGTCTGGTATGATGGTGTAAAGATAACCTGACTGGGCATAAATGAGATCAAACTGCTGGGCTTTAAGGATAGCCTCTTCCTCCGACTGGGGTCGTTCGGCTGCCACATCCTTAGCAATGAGCGGAAGGAGGGACTTAAGGAACCAATCTAGGAATATCTGGTCATCCAGTTTGATTTTGCAGAGGCTACGACGTCGCCGCCATTCATGGATGTGGTCGGTGATATGGGTAGCTGTGTTCTGTCTACATGAGAGAAGGATCTCGACGCCTGCGTCATAGCGAACATGCAACTGGAAGAACTGGAGGAAGGTCGAGGCCAGGGACGTAAAGGTGGTGTGGGTGCCGTGAGGCTTCTCGATGTACCATTTGGCAGCTGAGCCAGTGAAAGTGCGCTGTAATAAATGGAGGCGAATGGAGTCATCTACTATAGAATTGGAGGAACACCATAGATGGAATGACATGATATGGTTCTGGGGGTCTTCACCTGCTTTACCCTCAAACTTAGGGATGTCCGAGGGGAGTTTGGTAGGCATGTGGGGCCACGCAGGGTTGTGCCGGATGGGGTCATTGGTGAGCCTGGCTAGGTCAGGTAGGTTGAGACTAGCCATATATGGTAAACTGGATGGAGGGTGTAATACGGTAGTGGGTTGGACCACGTTGGGGCCCATGCCCCCAGGTGGAGGGATGATGTGAGGGATGTTACCTCCGAGTGGGGGAACTACAGTAGCAGGGGTTACTAATGGAGTAGGTATGGGTATTCCTGCCGTAGGAATAGGTACGGTGAGGGGAACGGTGGACGGGCCTCCTGTGGAGGACGTACCCATGATGGGTGTAGTAATTGGTATAGCGGCGGATGTACCACCGGTGGTCCCTATGATGGAGGGGTTGGGATTCACGCCAGCCATGGGGCTAGTGGGGGCGATGTAAAGAGTGTTCTTGAAATCTGGTGACGGAGCTCTGTGCCGCTGACGAGTGGAGTCGAGTGACAAGGCTCGAGGTCTACGGTGATGACGTGTGGTGTCAAGTGAATCGTGCTGTGGGGGCTCGCCTCTGAGGCGACGAGAACGTCTCGGAGAGTCAATGGTGACAAGTGGTTTTCAAATATGTGGGTAGTAGTGTCTAAAAATAACTCAAAAATCCCAATGCAACCGTGTGTGCAGAAGGAGAGCTCAAAAAGCAAGGCACTCATGCCAAAAACAACTCAAAACACCTACTGTAACTGCGTGCTACAATAGGCGGAGTGTCAACAAAGTGGTCAGAATACCAATAAGCGGTCGGTTTCCTAAAAAGAAAAAATCGGTGGACTCACTAGACCAAGAGGAGGTAAGGGAGCATGCAAACACCTAGCTAATGGTATTATGGCTTAACTAAGTATATCCTCTGCAAGGTGATGAAATCCAAGTCAGACAA
>LPNX011186354.1:39178-53466 GCA_001517045.1 Pseudotsuga menziesii
AAACTTTGAAAACTTTTGAAAACTTTGCAAACCCTTTCTTTTTCTTTTTTTTTTTTTAAATCAACAATGCTAAATATTTTTTTGAACAATGCTGTAAATAAAGGACAGAAATGGCTGTACGGCTGCAAGTGGGAAAGGTGGCTGTGCAAGTGCAGGAAAAAGGGGGGCAAAGTAGCTGGGTTTCGGCGCAGAAACAAGGTCAAAAAACTGTTCGCGGACCGCAGGTTGGAAGGCAACAGTCGCGCGCAGATCGCGGGTTTAAAGGAAACAGGCGCGGTCTAGGTCGCGGGTTTCGGGCTGACAACGGCGGTCGGAGCGCGCCTGTGTAATGAACAGGCGCGGTCGGATCGCGACTGTGGGCAGAAAAACGTGGTCGGGGAACAGGAAAAAAGACTGACAGCGGCGAACTGGTCGCGGGTTAGGGCTTGAAACGCGCGGTCGGAGCGCAGTAAACAAGGCTGACAGCGACGAACTGGTCGCGGGTCGGGGCCTGAAATGTGCGATCGGGTCGCGGTTGCGGAAATAAAAAACGTGGTTTCCGGCGGCCGAAAACGACAGCCGAAAGTACAGTACGGAAAAAATAACAGTAAAAAGAAACAGCGGAGTCGCCAAAACTGTAGCTAGGGTTTTCACCCTAGCTTGTGCTGATGAGCACCTACTAAGGAATCTGGAATCCTTAGTAGCAGTTCAGTAATGAAAAATAAAAAGAAGCTAAAATGAAACTAAGCTAAAGCAGTGAAAGCAAATAACATGAAATAAGAACAGCAAATAAATGTGTAATGGCAATTTTGATTAAGATTACCTCCAATGAGGAGGTTGGTGGAGTCCGTTGCACTGATTCGATGTCGGTGGCTCCGAGCTCCAAGCTGCTCCTTCTCCTTCTCCGATGGTGGAAAATAGGCCAAAAGGGTTCTCAATAGTGAAAATGGCTTGATGGTAAGCTAGGGTTTCACGAGATGTTTTGGCAGAGTAAGGGTGCTTATGACTGTGGATATGAAATGAGGGGTCTCCACCACTTATTTATAGTTTTTTAGTGGTGGAATGCTAGCCCATGGTTTTTTGGAAACCATGTGGTTTAGGGCAGCTTGTTTAGGGTTTTTGCTGTTATAGGGTTTTCCTCCTTTTTCCTCATTATTTTTATTCCTTTTCTTCCCTTTTGGGGATTTTTGCTATTTTTAGAGGAATTCTGGTTATTTTTGGAGGAAAAAGGGGTTTTTGGGCCTTTTGGAGGCATTTTAGGCCTTTTGGAGCCTTTTTAGATGGTTTTGTGGCCTTTTGGAGGCATTTTAGGCCTTTTGGAGGCTTTTAGTGGGATTTTTAGGGAAATATGGTAGGTAAATGGATGGATGAGCCGTGAAATGGGGTAGATGAGGTAGTTAACCATTTTTGGGTGTTAACACGGCTTATGCCCTATCAATTCATACTTTGCTGCTATCGGGGTTATCGGATTGTGTCATCGTATCATCATTTTGGTTACTAAGGTTTATAGCATAGCAAGTTACTATTCCACGTGTCATATCAAGTATTCGATTATCAAATAGTGTCAATGTCCTGTGGGTTAGTACTTCACAAATACACATGTATAACAAGTAATTCTACTTGACAATCAATCAATCCACATCATCATCCTCATCATTCTTTCGTGTAATAATTTAATTCATCATAGGTACACACATCATATAATAATCCATTCAATTACATCATTATACGATATCTTCATAGCATATCTTATTTTTCACATTTCATGAATGAAAACAAATTAAATATATAACTGCAAGTCATACTCATGAAGTTCCACCATAATAAAAATACAAACAACCAATGGTGGTTATGAAGGTAAATACAAAATGGGGCATTACATTTATTGCCTAAAAGTTGCTTCCATTTTATAAGTTTGTTTCCATTAACACCACTAAGAAAAAGCACAATTTAACAAGAAAAATTATAAATTTGTTTCTATTTTCCTTTATGCTGTTTCTTTTTTAAGCTTTTATAGAATTCAAATTGAATTGGTTTATGTTTCTTTTTCTCTTTAAGCTTTTATTTCTTTTATTGTATTGTAACTACTCCATTGTATTGTATTTAAGACTGTCAGGAATAATATTGCCTTTTTTGGGAATTTCCGCATTCTGCAATTACTGGTGTTTCCGCTTCTCCAACTTCTGGCATTTAAGCTTTTATACACATATAATTGAATCGGTTTATTTTTATTTTTCTCTTTAATATTTTCTTGATTTTATTGTATTGTAACTACTCACGGGGACTTCCCTTAGTGAACCTCTCACATAGCA
The DNA here is from genome assembly GCA_001517045.1 of Pseudotsuga menziesii. Classification (NCBI taxonomy): domain Eukaryota; kingdom Viridiplantae; phylum Streptophyta; class Pinopsida; order Pinales; family Pinaceae; genus Pseudotsuga; species Pseudotsuga menziesii. The sequence goes on from LPNX011186354.1 coordinate 41,470, forward strand.
CGTGCGATCGTGGGATATTAAAGAATACCCTTAATTTCGAGAGATATTGACCCAAACTCTTTTTGTTCAAACACCCTCCCAATACTTAAATCCTCCTCCCCACGCCTTTTTATACCTCAATCCTTATAAATCACCCTACCCACCCCCACCTTAAACCCCTTACCCCCCCCCAATACCTACAATATATTGGTTCAATTTTTGATAATTTTAAAACCCACAATATGAAATAACGTGATAGTATATTGGCCAACAAGTGAAGCCAACGTGTAAATACTCCATTGTATTGCTTTTAAGACCATCAAGCATTATATTGTCTTTTTCTGAAATTTCCGCATTCTACAATTACTAGCATTTCCGCTTCTTCAACTTCTATAATTTTCACAATGTCTCCTCTTTTCATTTCATTTATATTGATGTTTAGGGTTTTCGTTTTTATTATATGGATCGGATGAAGTTGTATGTGATGTGGAGTAAGCAATGGTTTGATTCCAGCAATAGCAAAAACCTATGAGAGGAGATTCGATTGTTCTGGTATGCCATCTGACAGAATATTTGATTGCTCTGCTATGCAATTTGTAAATGGTATCAGGTAATGCAGTATTTTTAATTCAAGCCACTTAAGATAGCCTTCAATAGGAAAACATCAGTTAATAATTTCTTGAAATGTTTAGGTAGGTCTACATTGAGTGTCCAAAGCTATATACTCATTTTTGGAGGTCAGTTCTGCTGGATGATCATAAACCATTATCAAAAATATATAGGGAAATATGCAAAATGCATGCCAAGGGTAAGGATATCTAGTCTCACCAATAGTTACTATTACTTTAAAGTATACATTACATATTACAGGGTGATATTTCCATACTTTGTAACCTCTGATAAGTGTTCTTGATATTTTTCATCATATATGTCCTCTTCACATTAAAGGTACATTCTTTCTGGGTTTGTAGGTTCATTTTGTTATGCATCAACATAGTTTACAACACCCTTTCCTGGTTTCTTGGCATTTTGTCCCAACTTCTTTCTCTGATTCTTTGTTGACCCCCAACTTCTTTTTCTGATTCTTTAACCTGCCCTATGGACTCAAGAATTTAGGGGAAATATGGACTTAATATTGTAAGTGGGAAGCAGGGGAAGATTACCATATTTCCCTCGATCTTTGTCAGGGTCGATAGTTATCAAAATGAAGGTACTCTTTGGCTTTATTTTCTCTTTAATTGCACACATCTCCAATGGATGGATGGAAGCTTTAGAGTTGATGTCAACTAGTACCTTTTCCTGGCCCTTGATTTTCTCTGTAGATGCAGGGAAAATTAACGATCTTGCAAGATTTAGAGTTGATGTCTTCTAGTACCTTTTCCTTCCTGTTTATTTTCTCTTTAGATGACAATGAAAATTAACAATTCTGCTTTGCAGTTTTTAATAATGACAATTGTGCAACATGTAGGTTTTACCCAATTTTAGTAAAATCATGTAAACTTGTTTTTGGGAGTTGTTTCAAGATGTTTTGTTAATGGTGCATGAAATTTTAGTGCGATGTCATTCCTGAAAGTGCAGGTATATGCTTGGAAATGACGCTGTTGGAACTCTGAGATATTTTGTCAAATATTGAATATTCATCTATGCTGTGTGGTTGCTATTACTTAAGGCAATGGGTATTATGATACATGATATGATTCGGTTATTAATACTAATTTTATAAGTTTTAATTTTTTTTGGGTGAATCATAGAGACAACTAGAACATTGCATTATGAGACCTTCAAAAATAATATCTTGTTCCTTTTTTCCTTTGAAGCAAATGAAATAAGGAAGTGCTTGCATATATATAACTATTGCATATAAATATTACAGGATTTCAAAACATTTTCCTCCTGCTCCTCTATCTAATCTGAGTCTTGAGTATGTGTACTCGGTAGATTCTATATGTGATAGAGGAGGAGGTTGTATTGCAGTGCTTGTCTATAGGTTTCAGAAATATAGTCTGCCCTACTTTGAATTAACCTTTGCTACATGTAGTTGAGTTTTGTTTCCTTTTCCACATGGAGATCCATGATTTCTATCAATAATTGTGTGTATTCATTTACATAGAATCCCGATATGCTAATCCCTGACCTATCATGTATATTTATAAACTCATTTACATATTTTCCCTTGTGTAGCCTATCAACCTCGCCTTTCCTTTCAGCGATACTACCTTTTTCTTTCAGTAATATTGCCTTTCTATTTCATGTTTCTGAAAGGCCACATGCAGTCAGCCATCTCTACTTTGGTCATTCTATATACCTACCTACACACGTAGCACAACCACAACCACATCCACACCACTATCCATTATGGCCACTGCCACACCCATATAATATTTGAGAGTGTGTTTCTTGTTGTAGGAATGTTTTTTTTAACATTCCAACATTTTAAATTTTTGGAAGGTATATGACTCTATGAGGTGTTGTCTGATGGACCATAGTAAAAACACTCACATAAAGGAATATCCAAGCCATGTCATGAGTTAGAAATTGGAGCAGCCTGTAATCCTTTAATATATTATCATATACTAGTAGTGGCTAACGAATAGCCATAATGCAAAGAGCCTAGTTCAACTTATAAGAAATTTTCCATAAATGCAAAGACCCTAGGGTTTTCTTTGAGTATGTCCAATTAGATAATAAACTACAAAACCTGTCGATATCGCAACAAATGTAATATATTTTCTAGATAAACTATTTTGCATTAGTTGAAGAAAACAAAACTTTGAAAATATGTTCCAGTTCGTAGCCTACTTAGAGCCCAAATAATTTGGTTAAATGAAAGGGTATTGACCATCCTTGGTTTCTTCTTCAACACCATGGACAAAATCATAAACATCTATCCCATGTGTCATCTTTTGCAACCTCTACTTTTTCAAATTATCTAATGTAATGATTTACTTTTACCCTGAAATATGATTCATCAAAGTTAAATTGAGACCCCAAAGAATTTACTCATCTCTATGTGCACGAAAAGTAATGTCAAGTTTTCAACCTGAATAATAGTAGGCAATCAACAATCGGTTATACAACCTTAAGTGCATCAACTTCAACGGTCTGTCATCAAGTTAATACTGCGCAAGGAAATTTAGAGATCAAGTCGTTACTTTTTTCATCTTTTTAATAGAAACTAAAAATTAGGATGAAAGAGGAATTGGAAAAATGTTAAGTGCCATGGGAAAAAATATTACAAGGTGTATGGATGGAATTCTATCCGCATCCTCAAAAAATATCCCCACATTTTAGATTCCATCCATGAAATGAAGCTTAAATATCAAGGATATTTATTTGTATTATTGAGAATGTCAAAGTTTGATAATGTTGAAAATGTCAAGTTGTGAAACATGAACCATTATTAGTAGCTCACGAAACAAAACAACTCGAATTCGCAAGAACAAGCACCTCAATCTCAAATGGAATTTGCTAGGTAAGCTATCTCAGCATAAATTCCTTACCTTGATCAAAATATTGAATGAAATGGAGTAAGAATTGGTATGTACCCCTTTTTTTGATAAGTTTTATATGTTGTTTGATCTTTTTATTTGGGATTCTTATTAAACCAGCTCTATAATCAACATATGAATCTAAAGGAAATTCTAATTATTTAGTCATTGGACTCGTCCAAGGCATATTGAACAGGTTTAGCTATTATATTGCTATCTTTTCATTAGGTTGTTGCAGGCTATGTTGGTTAATCTAGGTTAATATAGCTTACTTATAATATACTACTTTTGTATTATACATATATTTTATCCGGTAACAAGAAACAAACTCTTTGATACCATTATCATTCTGTCTACCTACCTAGCATGGCCACAAGAACAACCACAACCATAGACAGATTTATATCACTTGTTTGAGATTCATTGTTTAATAAGATATGTTTGTTTCAGTAAAATCTCAATTTCGCTGATTGTGATATGGAGTTTTATATAAAAGGATTCCAGAGAATGTGATATTTTCCATTTTAAAAAATTTGTTCAATAAGAGATGTTTGTTTCAGTAAAACATCAGTTTCATGAATGTTTGTTTAAATAGAAACTAGGTTTCATGAATCCTGGAATTTTATATAAAAGGATGCCAGAGATAAGCATTGCTCACATTAATGGAAATGGAAGTTAGTTGGAGAATTAAATATTTTATGTTCATGGGTATAGGTATAAAGGTTTATGAATTTTTCTTGAAGAGCATGGGGATTAATATATTTGTCTATTAACACAGTGCTTTCACATTAAGGCAATTTGTATATTTATTATTATTATTTTCCGTATGTCAAAAGGTTTATATTTATTTTTTATTTTTTATAAAATATGTCAAGAGTGTAGCGCAAAAAACCTTGTGATTTTTTTAATTCTTTGTAAAGTATAATTATTTTTAATTCTTTGTAAAGTATGCCAAAAAATAAATTGTGTATTTTTTTATTGGTTTGTAAAGTATGCAAAAAGTTTTATGTCATACATCTATATTCATTTCAATTTTTTTATTCATTCCATGTCATACAACTTCATATGTCATACATCTATATTCATTCTAATTTTTTTTTATTGAGTATATTCGTAATTAGTTATATGTTTTATTAACAATGTTTAAATATGTAAATATTAGACATAAATATTTTTTAATTGTATATATTATATTTTTTTCAAAAAAAAATGTATATGTCTTACATCTCTATTTATTCCAATTTTGTTTTGTTTATTGACTATATTGGTAATATAGTTATATGTTTTATTAATAATGTTTAAATATATAAATTTTAGGGATATAATTTTTTTAAATGTAAATATTATATTATTTTCAAAAGAAAATGTTAAAATTTTATTCGTATTTAACATTTTTAAGTTTTAAGTTTTAATATCCAATATGTAAGGTTTTAACCTTACAAGTGGTATCAAAGCTTCAAGCTCTCGCTCACACTGATGCTTGCACTCATTCCTCTCAGCATCTTATTACCTTACACTCTCTCCGCTCATTGCATCCAATTCCCTACCCCCTCATTCTCATCAAACACTCCATCTCTCGATTCTCTCTCACTGCACCTGGACTCCACCTTATGCACGCCATTTTCTCTTCCACGCTACTCCCACACCCTCGCCAAGCATGTGTTCCTCTCTCTTGCATTTCCAAGTTTATTCCACCTTCCAACACTCCAATCCATACAAATTCCACACTGTTGGATCTCCCTTCACTTACGTCACACTTCCCATACACCCACAACCTATGCACCATTATAGTGTCCATCCATACCTCCACATTTTGCTCGCCCCACTCTGCCCTCCATCCACTACACTTCTCTACTCAAGCCTTCACACCTTCATGGTCACTGCTCCACTCCCAGACCTTCTCTTTTCCCATTCTTCTTGTCCTCCACCTCTGAAACCTGCGCATTACCTCAGCTCGTCTCCTTGGATCATCCCACCTCTTCTTCCATCCATCCTTCTGCCCAACCTATGCCTGCTCCATCCCCCATTTCTACACTCACTCCTTCCACCCACATCACTCCTCTCCTCCCAAACTCCTACATGACCTTTCCGTCACCATTCAACGTGCATTCCCCCACATAGTCACCCGCTCCCACCAGTCCTTGTTACTACACTCTCCGTGTGTGCTTCCCTCACTCTTTCTGCACACGTCCCTTCGTCATCGCCCATCGTGTGCTCCCTGCTTTTCACATGCTGCACTCTCTGTTATTTGCTTAAACATTCATGCAAACTTCCCATTAAACCCTAAACAAATTTCCATCATTTTTTCAAATAAAATAAATATAATATAATAATAATATTATTAGTTAGTAATAATTATTAATATAATATTTATTTTAATATATATAAAATTTTCAAAAAAAACTATATACTAAACTATTTATATAGTTTATAAAAAGACTAGTAATGATAATAATAATTAATTATGCCTATAGGAGTTTTTTTATGGAGGTGTGTTTTGAAAATTACTCTACCTGTTTCGCCGTCCCTTGCACCAATCCAATTTTAATGTGTGTCTTCATAATTTGCTAACGTGTGTCCTCGTGAATTGTAGGTGATTTCTTGGTTCATTGTTACTCTTTCCCTTACATTATGCCACATGTTTGTAGTCAACAAAGAAGGAACCACATGGAGATGACGGGCATGTTGTCTCTCTGTCAAAGTCCCTAAAATCCATTACCATCTCGTTGTTGTGCGACTGGTTGAATTCCTAAACATGTCTTACAACTGACACATGGATACTGGTCAATTTAATGAAAGGTTTGGAAGCTAGGCTCCATAAAATCGATTTCTTTGGATATGGAAACTTAACGAATATTGTGCTCGCAGTAAAGAAATTCAGTCTTAGAATGAACCATTTCGTGGTGGATGGATTGATTTTGAAGATTTTAATTTAGCCATATATGCATCAGACATGGAAGGTAAGCATTTTTATTATGTTTTGTGGATATTTTGTTTTCTTGTGGCTTAAAATATGTGCTAGGACTGGGACTAGGAGTTGAATCATCATGAAGAATGACTATGCATGACCAGACGATATCACTTGTCAATTTCCCTTTTGTATATTTATTTCTTTTATTTTTATTATCATAAATATTATATAATATTTTCTATTTTGGAATAACTAAATGATAGATAAATACCCGATCAGCCAAAATATTCCATAATAATGCATGTTGTGTTCCAAATGGAGATCATAGCGTACAATCTGTGTATATACTTTTGAAAACAGTTCCCTTCTTTGAAACTATTACTTTGTAATTTTCTCATAAATATGTTCTTCAAGAAGTAACTTCCACTCTGTTAGAATCAAAATGAATAAGAAATATGTCATTCTAGGGACTTGAATCCCTTGGAATCCTTTGCGGACATCATTATCTTGTTCAGTTTATTATTGGACGATATGTTGTTCTTTTTTTACATTTGCAGCCACACACTTAACATGCATTACAAAAGGAATTCCTACCAGAAAAAAATCACATTAGAGGAAATTTCAACTCAAAATGGGCCTCCTAAGGAAAATTAATAAAATAATAGTTAAAATAATAAAATAATATTTATTAATTTTTTAGGAAGAAAAGAAGAAACTACTTTTTTCTTCGTATTTTTTACATATCTCCTTGTGTTTTTACTGAAATTTCGATCGGGAGAGCTTGTTGGATGTGGAATTAAATTCTGCATCCAACGAGTACCCACTCGACATACTTTTGATGGTATCTGCTACCCAAAAAACAAGAAATACCTGAAAAAACATGATGATGACATCATCATCACAATTTTTTAGGTATTTCTTATTTTTGGTGTAGCAAGGCCCATCAAAAGTATGCCAAGCAGTACTTGATGGATGCGGAATTTAATTCTGCATCCAATGAACTCTCCTAATCGAAATTTGAGTAAAAACAAAGGGAGATATGTCGAAAATACGAACAAAAAAAGTAGTTTTTTTTATGATACCTATCCCTAAATTTATTTTAAAAATTTGTTTAAGAGGTGCTTCCTTTTTGAATTTTAAAGAATTTTTATTGGCTAATACATGATGACTTGGAATTTGTATTATTTTTGGAAGGCCCATTTTAAATTGAAATTTCCTCTAATGTATATGCCTCACAAGCCTTCCTTCCACTGTTGAATGGTGTTGATGCAACGAGATATTTATCTAAAGTTAAAATCATACTCTACCATCAATATTTTTTATTAAAATATTATCATCCAGTTATCTATTTTATTAAAATCTCATGCTAAAAAGTCTTTGAGAGTAATCAAATTCTCTATTTTGTGAAAATCACATGCTAATAAGTCTTTCTGGGTAATCAATTTATCTATTTTTTTTACTAAGCAATGCCATGAATCTACATTTGTGGGAAATTATTGTACTTTAAACTCTTTGATTTGGAATATTTTGGAATTGGTTATCAAATATTTATTATATAATAACATAACATCTTGTTATTTTTTTTAAAATATGTGCAAAATATTTGTACATGGAGAACGTTTACTTGATGTTTCTCTATCAACGCTCTGTTATGTTGTGTCATGTTATGTGAGGTTTCCTCTAGCTCATTCATAGGTTCTTTAGTTGAATCTCTTTGTGTTTGTTTCACATGTGAAAGGTCAGGCAACCTTTATCACAACATGAAGAGTATCTCTCCTCTATGTTGTTACATTGATGTTATTATGCAAACATGAACTCTTCAAATGCAACGCAATAAGTTGAGCTTCCCGTTCCACCTGAAAAACTTGTTTGACAAGTGAAAGCATTAATTATACACAAAATATTAGGGAAGAGACTTGTTGTGGTCTCACAGTAAAGGTTACCTTGCCTTTCGTTCATCTTTGATCACTCTTAAGATTTCATCTATTATGCCTAATAAAAAACATTAAAAATTTCTCTTAATATTGATTTGTATAGTAAATATGTCAATAATATTTGTGGGTGCAATGACATCTACAAGAGCATGGAGAACAAAAACACTATGAGCTTCAGCTTTATCTTCAATTGGAAAAAATACCATCATCTTCAACTTCCATTGGCAGCCCACAAATACAATTCACTGCTTCATCATTAACTGCACAAAACCACAAGGGTAAGAATTAGATCAATGAAATTCATATTTGAGTTTAAGTTATTTTTGTTTCTCTTCGGATATGAAACATAGTACTAGGATATAGATTTTTTTTATTGGTCAACATATATTCTATTGTGTTCGAATATTAGGTCAAAAAATGCCTATTGTACTATGTTATATTGTAGTGTCCCTCTTAGCCCCTGGATGCCAATAAGTGCTGAAAAGGGCATAGTTTTTTTTTTTATTACTATAAAGAGGTCCCACTTGCTAGCAAAAACATTACAAAATGTTTCTTAAGATTAATAATAATATAAGCTTATACTGTCGCGCAGGGTCCTTATTGCAATGTTTCCAGCCCTTACTCCTCATAGTTCAACCACCTACCTTATCAAATTATTTGAATTAATTGTCATCATTGAATTAAACTATTCACATTAAATAAGCGAGCTTCCTTTGTATTTAGATTGCTGTTTGTGAACACCTCCACTATTTCTATCATCAATCCATCATCATTAAGAGGAAAAAGGAATTAAATTAGTAGAACATACAGAGGAGAAGAAAAACACGTACACACAATGTAGAGTACCTCTGCGTACCTTAATACATTAAGGAAAAGGGTTTGCTAAAAGTCTGTCTGCAAAATACCATTATTAACAACTTCCACTAACACGCCAATATATCACAAGAAGTAAACATGCACAACATAATAACATAAAAGACAACCATATTCCCGTGGTTCACCTCGTCCACGAGGCTACGTCCACCAAATTCTCAGGCCATGTAATATTTAATCAAAATAACAGATTACAATATGAAGCAACCTTGTTGCCATCTTTTCTATGAAACTTCATAGAGCAATTCTAAGGTATTACACCTATATCTGCTCTAACTAAGGCACTTTGGCTTAGCATTTTCATAGTATCCGAAAACATGCAACCCAACCTGGTGCATTCTTTGAAACATGGACCTTTTAAACACAAATGATACATTTCAGAATATGGTTCTGTCAACATAGGTAAATCGCCGGTGGCATTCCAATATATGGTTACATAGTAAAAATATGCAGAAGGTCGTGGCACCCCATTTGATAAGGGATTTTATCATGTCACTCTTTGCTGAAGGAGTTACTATATAAACAAATTCAAATATTCAAGTGGAAAACAGTCAATAGATGGAGTGGAGAACAGTTTCATCATTCCAGAACTCTATCTAGACATTTTAAACCAGACTATAGATGAAACCCATTTAATCTTGTACAGAGGTCACTTGACAATCATAAGATAAGGTATAAAAATCCACAACCCAGAAAAATATCAAATCGCAGGCCTGGAAAAATACCCTCAGAACTAAAAAAAATCAGACTCTTTGGAAGCTCTAATCTATCAGAGGCATAAGTCTTTACCCAAAATTATGCAACTTGCAAAATAGATAGGCAGCTAGGAAAATAACGTCGTAGGTTTTCCTAAAACGCTATCAAGGAACTCAAGTGATTACCAGAAAACAACTATAAAATAAGGAACGACCTCCATTCTAAAGTTTGTTTAAGTACTTTGAAGTCTAAAGAAATTTCGACCTTTCTGTGATTATTTAAACGTCAAAGTCCTGTTCTTTCTCTTGCATCTTTTCTTGTTTTTCTATTCATGGTGTGATTTTCAACTACCACAACTAATGTATTTAAAGGTGTTGGCCCTCTGCTTGAAGATGTTCTTCCTCAGACTTTAAAACCATATCCAATCCCCATTTTGTATGCTATGCAGCTGCCCAAAACAGCGCCTTTGGGTTGTTAATACTGAGAAATCTGAGGAAAGTAAGGGTTTTAGGACGAGACCTGCAAAAGCCCCAAGTTCCCCGTAACTGAAAAATCATTGCGAGCCCCCAATAACGCGACATCAGAACAAGAAAATAGAAAACAAAGTCGCCAAAAATTGCAGAACTGACCACAAATATTCAGCTCAAACAACAACTAATACACTACTGAATGATAAAACAGAAGGCCCACGACGACCACAGAAAATCTCGAACTGGCGGCCAACATACGTATCAGACAACCCAAGTGACGACCAGTAATATACATTACAAAAATAGCCACCTATTATTATTAATACAAAACATAAAGCTTACACATTTGGCCTGCGGGTTGGGCCAGCGGCATCCCTTGTTCCCAAGCATATCGATTGCTCTTTTGTTTTCAGCCATCATGAGATGGCTCTTCTCTGAAAAACATAAGCATATGCTAGACGGGTTTAGGGAGTTTTACCTGTCTCTGAAAGTGAACATATACGAAACTGGATAGAAGAACAAATTAGGGTTTATCTCTTGGGAGGAAACTTGGATTCAATTGTCATATATTTTTCCCCGAATGCATAGAAGTGTGCGAAACTTTAATTAAAGATCGCGTTTATCGTTTGGCCTACAGAACGGGTTGAAAAGATTTTCCCAACTTCCACAGTTATATACTTTCTCATTGACAAGTTCGCCACAAGCAGGTTTATCTTATTTACAGTCAGTTCACAACACCGGGAGACAAGCACTGAACTAAATTTTCTTGATTAACCCAAAACATTGTATAATCCCGGGGAATCATGGATCACACAAGCTACGCTATGCTTATTAAAGCCCTAATCGCGTTGCTTCCCATCAGTAATAATCGCTTTTTGTTCATAGAAGTCGGTTTTTATTTTGCTGATGTTATTATCATTTTTTTTCCAGGCCTCCCATCCTATAAAAACCCCAATTCTATCATTGTTTTGCTCATAGATTCTGTTAGTCCAGAGAAAGAGAGTGGGTGCTTTATTTAACCAGACAGATGAAAGGCCACCACTGTGTGACGCAGATTTACAAGGCGATGGACATAGTAATAAACTACTATACTCTCTCCCAAAATAAAAAGGAAAACCTTTAAAGCATTCAAATCGCACACGATTGCTTAGCTATGCATCTCATGGTTTAAAACAGTCAACGATTTGGTTACCTCAAGCTGGTCCAACTATGAGCAGTAAGCTGTATCCTCCCAAAACGATAGTGAGTCGCCGGTCCTTGGCTTGCTACTGATCGTACCGTTGCTTTTCAGGAGGAGGTTTCTCCATTGATATCTGGCTCAGCCCTTCGCATCCCCCCTGAAACAACCCCGGAACCATTTGTCTCAAGGGTTCCCCTTTTTTTACTCCCTGGGAACGTACAACAGAGCCCTAACTATTTCCTCCAGGCGCGCAGAGTTTGTTTTTCCCTTTTCAGCCTCTAATATGGAGGAAATACTGGGATGCTTAAGTATGCTACCCCGAGTGGGAGAGACTCCCTCCCTTAAACAACTCTATATCATATTTCCTGTCCTAGCAGGTTTCCACCATTAGGGCTTACAGATTCCCGTAACGCCCCCTCAACGGGCGTTCTGTCAAAGCAAAATAATTAATGCCTCCGGAATGGTC
>LPNX011186378.1:10998-37575 GCA_001517045.1 Pseudotsuga menziesii
ATCAAGTACTATAAAGTGGATGACTTCAAACTTATTGGGTACTCAGACTCATATTTTGATGGTGATAAGGAGACATGAGTATCAACTTCTGGATACACTATGAGTCTTGGATCAGCAGCTGTTTCATGGAGATCACGCAAACAGTCAGTTCCAGCAGATTCAACAATAGAAGCAGAATATGTGGCTGTAGCTGAAGCAACGAAAGAAATAGTATGGCTCAGGAAGATACTTGAAGATTTGCAAGAAAAACAAGAGAACTCCACTCCATTGTTGGTCGACAATACTTCTGCAATCAAGTTGGCTAAGAATCCTAGATTCTATGATCGAACCAAACACATCAACACAAAGTATCATTTGATTCGACATCATGTAGAGGCCAAGACAGTCCATCTTCGACATTGTTCCACAAATGATCAAGTTGCAGACATCTTCACCAAAGCGCTTGGACGAGAAAAGTTTGAAAGATTCAGAAACATGCTCGGACTTACGAACACCCCTTCGGATTAAGGGGGGGATTGTTAGAATAATCCTTCGGGATTATTGTAAATAAATAATAAATAGGAATATGATTAGATAGAAAGCCAAACAGGCTGAGCGGAAGGTGAAACCCAACCTCCATGTGCTTTGTATAAATATAGGCATTTGCATTGGAAATGAAATAGAATCGGGAGTTATCACCAACAAAAATAATGTAGTGTAATAGTATATTTCTTATTGGCAACAACAATAGAAATGATTTACAATGTAAAATGAAAAATTATGTCCAAGATTATGATGGTATAATTCAATGAAATAAACATATGATATGCTCTAGGATTCTTTCTACAACATTCAAAAACATTCAATTTTCCATCTACGAGTGTGTCATTTATGTATTGTAAAATATGGTCACCCATATTCATAAATGTTCCTAGAAAAATGACCCAAAACAAAAATGGATCTCGAAAGAATAAGAAATGTTATTTCTCATAGAAATTGAAAATAATTTTTAATATCATTCTAATATTTGATTTAGTTAGTGAGAAATGGTTATTGATTCCTGAAATAGGAGCGACCTTAGAAAATGCTAATCTTCATCTCATAACGAGATATATAGTATTTTGTCCCCAAAATGTGTACAGTCGTTATGTTTCTAGTAATATAGGTGTGGATAGTTAGAGTTTTCCACACATGATATGCCCCAAAATTGAAGTTGTGCATTGGTTGAAGAGTTATTGATCAAGGATACAATGATAATGGTAGCTTAATCACTAACTTACACGGAGGTTCAAATGTTGGGAAAACATCTAGTTGGTGCAATTAACTACTCTTTGATTAATGAAAGTGACCATGGGAGTATAACTCGGTTTGAATGTATGCAATCTCCAAATATATTTTGGTTATAGAAATATTTTTTTTTTCTAATATCCACAATGTGAATATCTCGTTTCATAGATTGTCTAATGTTTTTTCTAAGTTGTTACTTTAAGTCACTATTATTTTATATTAAGTTTGATCCATTAATATAATGTATAGATATAGTTCCATATACAATCATGTGAATTGAATTTCTATCAATAATGTATAAACTCTACATACAATTATATCAATTAAATACAATGTCAATCAATATAATCAAATAAACCATATCCACAAATATAATTTTGTTTATGATTATGTTTTACAATTACACTCACACTAGAGGAAAATGATTTTATTAATAGTAAAATGTTCAATTACATTTAAAGAAAAAGAGGACATAAATAATCCAAATTGTCTTTTAAAATATGTGAAGTTTCTAGATAACCCAAATTAAAATAATATTTTAAAAAAATGTGAAATTTAAATTGAACGATTTTTTATTGTATTGTCACATATGCGATAGCCACTTCATAGCTTTCCTCCACGCTATGCCCAGCTCATTTTTTGGGGTTTAATACCAACTTTTGTTAAAAAAAGCTTTACGTCAGTTTATGCCCAGCTAATTTTTTTGGGGTTTAATACGAACCTTTGTAAAAAAGGCTCTAAACTTTAAAGTTAAAAAGCAAATCTATATCCATCGTAGTGGGAACGGCTATATCCATCGTAGTGGGAAGCGGGAAGCGTAAGCATATCCAGCTGGCTATATACATCGAGTGCGACAAGATGTTCTTTGAAGTAAACTCGTGTGCCACAAGATGCCGGATGCTGAAAATTGGATGCCTGCAAAATATGGTCATGGGATTAATGGGTATTTGCAGGTTTATGTGATGCCCTTGCCAGAGCAGAAACAACAAAGTTAGATATATACATTAATTCCTACGTTCACGGCCTCATCAGGAAGACGTTGACGGTATCCATTATAGCAGAAACATATGAAAATGGAGAATTCAAGATCGAGATTCGTCCAATATTCTTCCGTATGAAGATCAATTGAACAACTGTCGCGGGGTGAGGCCGTACGACTGCTTGCATGATTCTGGCAAGGTCTGCAACATCAAAGCGCGCGCTACTCATGAAACCGTAACTCCAAAGGAGTAGTCTAACGGGTCGACGATTTCGCCTGGCATTAGACTACTCCGTCCATCGTTTCCGTTAACAGGATTTATTAACCGTGAACGCCTCCGGCCCCTTCCGTTCTCGTTTCCGTGAGTATCCTTCACCGGGTCCCACATGATCCACATCATCCCTGCAGGTCGGTCGTTCCCGTCCGTCGCCTCAATGTCCTCCCTGCAGATCCGTCGATCCCGTCCGTCGCCTTGAAGTAAATTGAGGTTCAAGATCATATTTTGTGTTGTGAGATATTGAGCAACATTTTTCAGGGTCTAGTTAAAATATTTGCGGCCTGTTTCTTGATGAAGAAGCTAAAGATCAACAAAGCCTGTCCTGGTCCGGACCTCGCCTCCATTTCCGCATTTCCTCCCATGATCGACAATTCAAGGCAAGTAATTCTGATCCTTTTCTTTCCCGTTCCTTAAATTTGGAAAAGTCACCATTAAATCTGGTAACTTTATCACAGTTGATCGAATCGCATCTAATCTCTACATTTAGAATATGAAAAAGAAGAAGAAAATTATCAACGAAAATCTGTGAGCATTGCATCCTTTAAAGCATTAAAATCCTTTCTTCTTTCTTATGTTTTGAGAGAGAGAACCTGTACTGAAGGAATGTAAATACTTTCCGGACGAGATAGGACGGTCGAAGTGCTCCTCCTGCACAAGTTTTTAAACATATTTACATTTATTGCAATTTAAGCAATTTCTAAATATGCCGTGAGAAGTCTTGGTTTGGTCCCCTGTTTCCCTGTGCACTGTGTTAGGCGCCTCCTGCCATCGAAAAGCGCAGCTTTATGGATCAAATAGCTGGCCACATAAGTGTTCAGGCAACATATTCTCGTGCAAGACAGCAAAACCGCTTACATAACCCTCCATTGTTGTCTGTAAATGACATTCGAAACCGACATTCGAAACGACATTAGAAATTGCTGAAATTGCAATAAATGCAAAGGCCATTTTCTGCACAAGTTTTTAACAATAGGCATATTCCCTCGTTGCGGAACTCGTACCTTCAATCCAGCTCACAGAGTTAGCAATCTTTTTCTCAAGGACTGACGCAATTTTCTCAAAATACAGCGTTATCTCAGAATTCACAGGAAGAAAATATTATTAATGATCAGGTATGTGTTTTCCTGCTACCTATTTGCAGTATAACTGAAGTAAATTAGTACTCTTTCATTGAGCTCTAATTCTTTCGAATATTTCATAAGTTAGAAAAAACACAGAATTTCTAAAGAAAGGAAATATATTTTAGATATTTTCTTCGAGCTCTACGATATGAACGGATTTAAAGTATTCAAGGACGTGAATTATTGTTTTAACAAAAATCTATGTGAAATTCAATGTCAAATCGTAAAGTTTTGATGAAATTTAATGTTATACTGTATTATTTTTAATCTATCGTCTTTAGCATTCGTATATTAATTTAGTTCATATATTGAAAGTTGCAGCAGTGATACCAGCCTACTTTCTTCAGGTGTTCTCTCAAACATTCGAAAAAAAAACATTTAAATGTCTTGTTTTCCTATTTCTTGGCGTTCTGCTTTTCTGCAAGATAAATGTTACTATACTCTGGACTACACATTCAGTACAATTTTTTAATCTGTGATTACAGTGGAGACATAGTTCTCAGGAACGAGATAATCCAATCAGGATAACTTCCTGCTTTGCGCCATATTCTTACGGTAGTAGTAGAGATGACGGTTCTCAAGTACTCTCGCAAACAAGACCATCCAGTGCCAATGCTATGCATCGCAGAATCAACCACGAAAATGTATCCATTCCAAATTCTCACCTTTTATTTGGTTCAGGTTTAAAATTTAATTATATAGCATTCACGGAATTATATTTCATTTGGCAAAATCTTCCTTTTTGCAGACCGTATTCCATAAGAAGTTGAACAAAGGCTTTGCAGTGTGGATGCGGCGTTGAATAGAGTAGTCTTTGTTTTAGACTATGTTCAGAGCGATTTGCAGCAAATAAATAAAGCATTTAAAGACGTTTCAATAGAAAGTAAATAGTATATATATTTTTTTAAATTAGTTATTATTTTATTAATTTCTGAAATAATAATTTACATTCAGCTTATGAGTAATCAGATGCCTATATTTTTCTAAATAATGATCTTAATGAATGACTCCAATACGCGGTTGCAGCTGAAGGAATAAGGCAAAAAATTGTTGTCCAAGAAAATACTCTTCAGTTACTGGTAAAGTATTGGAGTCTTAAATATAAATACCCATGCTCTACTTTCTCATTGTTACTAATCGCAAATAATTTTAAAGTATTTCATGAATTAAGCTCTGGAATGTTAAATATATAATCTTTCCCTTCGATTTGCACTATTGCTAACCCAAGTAAAAAGCACTAGTGTCAGCAGTTGAGCTGCACAAGTCAATTTGATCTTGAAGGCATCCTAGTAAAGTCTCGAAATAGAACCACCTAAATGATACAACTATAAGCGGCAAATAAGCCCCCCTTGACTGTAAATTTACTAGTTTTTTCAATGTCAATGGTTGCTTCGGGGGAAAATTCAGTGTTTGCTTTATACTCTTGAATATGAACCTGCATCGAAACATCTAACCAGAGGACAAGGATTTTTTTGGTGCGCTTGGACCAATAAGGCATAGATATTATAATTGTGAACATGCCTTAAGCAGCATGAATACCAACAGTGCAAAAGAATCGATCCTAAAATACCGTGCCTGTGACCACAATGCCAACTGAAGTTAACTCAGTAGATACCGTTTTGTAGATATCAGTGTTTTGCATTTTGAAAGAGGTTTTCTGTTTGTATTATAACTCTAA
Organism: Pseudotsuga menziesii; assembly: GCA_001517045.1. Lineage (NCBI taxonomy): Eukaryota > Viridiplantae > Streptophyta > Pinopsida > Pinales > Pinaceae > Pseudotsuga > Pseudotsuga menziesii. The sequence goes on from LPNX011186378.1 coordinate 16,320, forward strand.
TAATACCTAGAAATATAGTGTTATATTCAGGCGTGTTCCTTCTTGTTCCTGGATTTTTCTTTTCATAATGGTGAGAAAATGGCCTTTGCATTTATTGCAATTTCAGCAATTTCTAAATATGCCGTGTTTAAAACTACGGTTACTATGTCCCGCGTTCACAGTTCTCAGCTGGTCGGTACACTAAAGTAATTTTTGTAATGCAGCCGAAAACATCTTTGACGGGAAAACCACTGGAGCTTTTCATCTCTCGTTTTTTTTCATTTCAAAGCCTTTGAAACTGCATCCCACATTTATCTGCTTTAAGGCAAATTGTATGACGGGGTTCTCTTGCGCCTACAATGCTCATGGCTTCTGCCATCTATGCCCGCAAAACTGCCATCGAAAAGCGCAGCTTTATGGATCAAATAGCTGGCCACATAAGTGTTCAGGCAACATATTCTCGTGCAAGACAGCAAAACCGCTTACGTAACCCTCCATTGTTGTCTGTAAACGACATTCGAAACCGCTAGTTTTTACCTCGATCACATGTGAGGAGATGAGAAGTCTTGGTTTGGTCTCCTGTTTCCCTGTTGCACTGTGTTAGGCACAACAAATCTTACGTGCTTCTGTGAACTGGGCATCGATCCCAAACTTGCCAAGGAAGAAGTGTTTACCTATGCAGGAGAGAAACTGCCTTGGTAGCTGAGAGAGACAGTGGATCTGCAAGGAGGACATCGAGGCGAAGGATCATGTGGGACCCAGTGAAGGATGTTCACGGAAACGAGAATGAAAGGGGCCGGAGGCGTTGACGGTTAATAGAGCTGTTAACGGAGACGATGGACGGAGTAGTCTAACGCCTGGCGAAATCATCGACCCGTTAGACTAATCCTAACTCCAAACATAGGAACCCTCACTGGTTATATAATGTCCCACTGATTACACAGTTGGACTAGGCAACCGAGGTAGGGTTCCAATTTTCTTACAACTTGAAAAAGGAAGTAGGATCGAGCTAGAGAGAGATCTCGATATTTTGTGCAGTCTCGCTTGAAAGTAGAGAAGAGGTGGTCTCGGGCTCTCCTGCTTGCAGCTATATCTTCCTTTCTTATCGCCATGGACTCCCATATGAAGCATTGAAGGTTTAGATGAGGCAATGTCTTAAAGGAATCCGTTAATGAATAAAAGGATTGGGTAGAGGCACTTCTGCGCATATGGGCATTCTCCTCAAGTACTGAAGCTGGACATGAGCGCTAATGCAAAATATGTGGAAAAAGAACCTTAATGCCAATTCTTCATCGTATTGGTCAGAAGCAGAATGTAACAAACCATTGGTGCAGAGCAGAATGATTGATGGGTTGTTAAGGTGACTGGAGTTGCACCTATTCATTTTTGTTTTTTATTTTTATTTTTGTACTTTTCTTATTGCTATTTTTGCTGAAAGACAAAATCAATAAATCATGATTAAGATATTTTTAAAATTAAGTCTATATATAATTCAGAAATGGTATGTCTAAAATGTCTAGTTAATCTTCAAATTTGGTCAAATTTTTTCTTAAAATTTGGTCAAATATTTTAGGTGAGTTAGATCTTTAAATACGGTGAAACACAAAATAAAAAAATCATGATCAAAATATTTTGAAAATTAAATCTATATATAATTCAGAAAGGGTTACATATATCTCCATAGAATGTATAAATCTTGATATAATGTTGATTTGAGTAAGTTTTTTCTAGAAAGGTTCTCACCATAACTCTGTACTTTCTCCTTTACAAAAATTATAAAAAGAAAAAGAAGAGGTAGCTTTTTCCTTTATAAAAATTACAAAAAGAAAAAGAAGAGCTAGCTTTAAAGTTGTGATAAAAACAATAAATGAAAGAAATATTAAAATAAAATGAAAGCTGCCTATATTATTTAAGCAAAGTTAGAGTATTTAAAATGAATTTGAATGTGAGGATGGCAGTTTTATTTTTTTATATTTTATTATAATTTTTGTGAATTTTAATATTTTTTAAAAGTAAGATATTTTTTTTAATGAATCTCAATGTGGGAGTTTTATTAATATATGTTTTATTATAAATTTTGTAAGTTTTAATATTTTTTAAAAATAAGAATTTTTTTTATTAATTTAAAATCGTAGTGAGGAGATGGGAGAGGGAGGGAAGGATAAGGACATTGTGACGGAGAGGGGGAGAGGAGAGGGAGAGGTGGGGCAGATAGGGATAGGGTGAGGGAGAGAGGATAGGGATAAGGAGCTTAGGTAGGGAGGGTGGAGAGAGAGAGAGAGAGAGAGAGAGAGAGTTGGGAAGGAGAGGGGAGAGGTGGGATGGACACCGAGAGAGTGAGGGTGAGGAAGGCAGGGGATATGTGGAGGGAGTGGGTGAATGAGTGTATGTGTGTGCAAGACGAGGCCAGGGGGGAGGGAGGGAGTTGGGGGGGGGGAGAGGGGGGATGGATGGGGAAACCATGAGGGTGAGGGAGAGGGGGAAGAGGGAGAGTGGGAGGGGGATTTAGAGAGTGGCAGGGAGGGTTGGGAGGGGTTGGAGATTGGTGAGAGAAAGGGGATGGGTAGTGAGGAGATGGGAGAGGGAGGAAGGGACAAAGACATCGTGACGAAGAGGGGGAGAGGAGAGGGAGAGGGTGAGAAGGGGAGGGGGGAAGAGGACGAGGAGAGGGAAAGATAGAAAGATCACAAGAGATAAGGAGTGGGAGATCCAGAGAGGGATAGGGGAGGAGAGGATAGGGGGAAGAGGGGGGAGGGTCATGGGGAGTGAGTTTGATGATTAGGGTAGGAGCGAGAGGGGTGGGAGGGAGACGAGGAGAGGGAGGAGGGAGACCGAGAGGGGGAGGGGGAGTGGGAGATATATTGAGAGAGAGAGATTGATGGTGGGGTAATAGAGAGGTGTGGGGGAGCAAGAGGGGGAGGGAGATAGAGGGGGGAGAGGAAGGGATAGAGAGATAGGTAGAGTGATATGGGAGAGGTGGAGGGGGGGAATATATGGAAGTTTTGTGAGGAATGTGAACTTGTCAAATATGAAGATGAATTTAATACATAATTAATAAATAAAAGTGATCTTGAGGAAAGTGGAGAGATCATCATATATCTACTTGAAAAGTCAATGGAAGATCAACAATGGTAAAAAAAGCCAAAATATGCACAAATTAGTTCATGCATGCTTTTGTATTCGAATGGTTGTTCGTGCTAGACAAAACAATGAAGGTACCACATATTTTTAACTATTTAAGGCCGAACATTGAAAAGGGGGACATGAGTGAGAACATGGATATATTAAAAATTATATAGGATATAAATAAAGTTCACAAATGTTTCACTCATTTTAGATGCAAAATCCATTAAGGAATGGTGTTATTCGGTTATGCAGAAGGAAGCACAAAGTAAATAACATGCACATATATTTTTCTGGGAGGTGGTAAATGTAGATTGATCATAGTTATATTAATGGTGAACAATGTAGTGCACTCATGGATTTCATTCAATCATAACATAAAACAATGTTATCATTGAAATATTGACGAGAAATGTCTCTTTCATCTAAGGTCCATGAAATACCGCTGAATTGGAATATTATGATTCCACGAGATGGGTTGATTGCTATGAGTATGTATCTATTCCCATCAATCAACGTATGTGTTTGCAATTATCCTAGCTTGAAGAGAATTGATCAAGTATCAAACCAAATTACGATCACATCTCAAATCTCATACAACTAAGTCCGGTTAATATTTTATGTATTCTTATTAACTATCAAGAATGTTGTATGCTTCATTTATTTAGTGGACTCACATGTTGTGACCTTAATTATTTGTAGGAAATATTTATGTACTGGGTACCCCTAGGGCAATGACTACTCGATGACACATTGGTTGGAGAAAAAGAAGACTTGTGAATGTCTAATAAATGGACTCTGAGGGCATTGATTTTCCAATTGGGATGATGGTAATTAAATGAGAATAGTAGACACAACTATGAGGTGGGAATTCAAACTCTTGTGAATCAAATTGTTTTTATGCATAAAATGGTTTTTTTAAATCAATTTAAAAAATTGTAAAAGAAAAATTGGAAGGTTATTCTTGTTTTTAGTTTAGATTCGTTTAAAAATTTTATTTTTAATTTCTTTTAACCTTGTTGTGATTGAATTTCCAGTCTCACCTATTTAGGCCTCACTCGAGGAGCAAGGTGTGTTGTAGACACATTTGTGGTGATTTAGATCAATAGGATCTTTTCTTCCCTTATGTTTTTCTTCCTTATCATGTCAGCGATTTTGTTTGTCATGCCATGAATATAAGGAACAATTATTTTTGGAAAAGTTGTATCTTTCTCTTTGGTCTTGTTTCCTTTTCTTTTCACCCTTTGGAAAAGTTTGTCAATTTCTTTTCCGTTATAGCCATTGTTCATTAGGGATGTCTTAAGGTGTTCCAACTCTTTCTTTATGTGATCTATATCCGAAACTCTACATGCATGTGTTGCTAAGGTGTTTATTATTCCAATATTATAATATGCATGATGGTGTGAGTCAACATCAAGTTATATATCTGTATGCATTTTCTTTCTATAAACTTGGTGAGAAAGAGAGCCACCAGGGTTCTTTGTGATGAGTACATCCAAGAATGGAAGGGATTTTTCCTCCTCTTTCTCTAAAGTGAATTTTATACTATCACATTGATTATTTATATGGCTTTGGAACTACTCCATCTTATCCTCTCCATGTATCCAATTTCTAAATACATCATCCACAAATTTGAGCCACCATTTTGGTTTGTGTGAAAATGAATTTATTTATTTTTCTTCAAAATCTTCCACAAAACGATTTATATATATTTTTTTATTATTAAATTTAATTAATATAAGATTATAATTTGATATAATATGTTAATCAAGTTATTATATTAGTTTATTATAAATTATAAAATATTTATTGTATTAACCAATTTAAAATTATATTAAGTGAATGAGAGAGATTGACAAATAAGGGACAGAGGGAGAGGGAGAGATTTAAATTTAGATTTCACAAAGCCATCATAACTCATAGTGGATACATGAGATCTATTGGGAGAGGTCCACACTACCTCCTGACCCATATTTCATGAGTTATAAAGGATCGATGAGTCAATTGTGAGTAATATTGAGCATGATGATTTTATCTTGTATGCTATTAGTGAATAATACTTCTACTATCCACTATATGAGAGATGTTGACCACCATCAAGAGTTCAGGTATATTTATATATTTTAGTTTTTTCATTATACACCGTTAAAATTTGCATCTTTCAGATAGACATACATATAAAAGAATACTAATTCATTTTTTGTTTCTCTATTTAGAAGAGCGTATTTATCGATGTACTCAATTCTAATTTGCAAACATAGCGCCATCCTTCATTTCCCCCAATGATAACCATGTGGTAAATACACTAGTTCCTTCATCCTAACTTCATAAATTACATAGATGCATATAATCGCACTTATTTTACCATGACTTTTATTATGACACTTAGTCAAATTGTACAATAAAACTGTAAAGGGAATATAGAGGAGAAACATCCGTAGTATCCGTCATGTTATTACCATTAGGGGCATGTCGATGAGGTGTTGTAATTTATATTTTATTTGAATTTATAGAACTCAAGTTAGTGTTTAATTTCTGTAAGTTCACTTATGCTTCATTCATCGATTACATACATGATGTGAAAATAGGCAATGTGTTGTACACCATGGTGCTGAGAATTCCATCATGTTTAGATATGAGTGGGAGGCCATGACTCAACATCGTTAGGGAAAGGTTCCGTCGACTAAGCAAACTCTTGTAGATGCCACACAACATGATTTGGACAAACTCTGTATGGGATCAATTCTGATAAGTTGATCCATCCATTTAATTTTTTAATCTTATGTCATTATGTAAATTGGAGGTATTAAAATCTAACTAACTTAAATAGAGTTTGAAATTTTAATTTTTGCAGTTTGCATCTATTGAAAATATTTTTCATCACATGTCACTATAGTTCTTGCATGAGAGGTCTAGTGCAAACGATACTAATGGTGGGAATGGCCACAGAACTCATCATTGGGATTATGGTATGAGACTTGTTCATGTGTTGCAACACTTATATATATATATATATATATATATATACTTTTTGTGGACTTGAGTCTTTGTACATTTTGATATCATATTTTTTATACTTTTTGTGGACTTGAGTCTTTGTACATTTTGATATTATATTTTTTTTCATGGATATATATACCATCTTATGTTTATGTCGACGTGTGTTATTTATGTTATCTTTATGTTTATGTAGATGTATATGCATGTTAAATTTATCTTAGGTTTATATCGGCGAGGTAGTACAATTTAGGTGTATGTTTTGGATGATGAATGTATACATGTTATATATATTATGTTCATGTATGTTGTTTTATTTTGTGTCCATGTCTTTGTTGACAATCGTATAGTTTATAGTTACAGAAATATAATTTATGTTTTACAAATAGAAGCTACAATTTTATCTTATGTTCATGTTACTTATGGCATTTCCATTTGAAATTTAAAATCCACTATGTTCAATTATAATTTAATATTTACAATCTACAATGCTAAAATTTAAAATTACTCTTTACAAAAGTTTGGAATTACCAATTATAAAAGAATGATTTATAGCCATTTAATTTTACAAACAATACATGGGAATAATTCAATATTTACAGTCTACAACCATAAAAATCTCCTTTACTCTTTACAAAACTTTACAATTACCATTTAATTTTAGGAACAATACATAAGAACAAAAAACTTAAATAAAATACAATTTCATGATTTCATACATACATACATAAATACTTCCAATCATATTATACATACATACACTATACACACATACATAAATTTTATGATTATAAATTTAATATAAAAAATGCTCATAGAAAACAACCCAAAGAAAAATAAAATATTGTTATTTGTTTTTCCTTTTCTTTTTGCAACACAAGCCATTATTGAAAAATAAAAATGTTTAGTGTTATTGCTATAAGTTTTATGTCATCAAAATCATATTTGGAAATAGAATTATTTGTTACATGCATATAGGTTGATATTTATATATTATTATTTACAGAGTATTAGTTAAAATTCATTAATGACAAAATTGTTTATATTTAATTTTAAAATGAATTAAATTTCTTACCATTTAATACTAAAAGTCATTTTATTTGAAAAATAATATTAATCATAATTTGAGGATATCTTTTTCATTTTACTTGGAAACATATATTAGTTATTTAACAGTTACATAAGTACATACATCCAATTTCACTTATATGCATACATACCAAAGTTCACATATACATATTTACATTTCACAATTACAAATTTGATAAAAAAAAATATTTTCTAACGGTCGGCTCCAACCGATAGTGTTCCTGGCCTATCCTGCCATGTTAGCATGTAACATTATACAGCATTCATCAACTCATTTATTTTTAACATCAATATCTTTATATAATCAAATCCATATAGGCCCTTAAAAATGTCAATCTTAACATCATCCAAGCAACAATAATGTTATCAAATTCTTAATCGTTTTAATCACAAGATTACCAACAAGATCCTCCAATCTAGCACTAGAATCGATTCTAGGGTTCTTGCTAAAATAGACATATGATAGCAATCCAACAAATAGTTCATTTGTCTACTAGATCAATACCCAAAAATCATGGGCGAATCAAAACACAAGACAGTTCAAGATGAAGACTCAAATCCATGCACAACGACCCAATTCTAGAACATTCATAATATAACGGCATGACTATAAGAATTTGTTTACTTAGCAATTGTGACGCTGGTACTTGTAACTACACAACAACATTTCAGTGTGTACAACATCATTCACCAATATCCAAAATATCCCTAGCAAGATCAACATAGATCAAGAAGTACATTCGCCAATCTGTCTCTTTAAGGATTTTCAATGCTCAATCCAACAATGTCAGGATTCAAAAAGTGATACGACTTGTCTTGTATTCATATTTGTTACTTTACTTGAACAGGCAATAGGTTTTAAAACACAAAACTTCAAAACCTCTATCAATGAATTTATAACCACAAAACAAAATCGTTAACAACTTTCAAACCTTTATTTTACTGTCGTTGTCGAGAAGTGTGTCAACATTCTTTAAGCATTTAATCTGATTTTTGGTATTCAAGTCGCAAGGGAGGAGATTAACTATCAAAAGGAAACTTACCAAAATTAGATTCCGTTTAATATAATTTCAACAAACAAATTCATAATTGATACCTGATTAAATTATGAAGCCAAACAAGGAGTTTCGATCTCAATACTCAAGCACGAGGTTAATGGATTACACATATCAGCAGTAATTACAAAATTAAGGAAATAGGAGGCATTCCATTCATGAATCATGCATTAACCTTATCTAATTAAATACACAACAAGGTCCCTGCCCATGCCCATACATACAACCATTAGATCTCGACAGAATTCAATTTATAAACAGATCTATCTTTGCAAACTCATACCACCACGAGATCGAAATTCCCATACATGAGATCTATACTTAGAACACATACAATCCTTAGATCTATACATGCAGCCATATACAAGCATCAGGTCTAACGGGATTAATTTCCTATGATCAGATCTATCTTTGCAATTTCATACAACCATGGAAATATGGATCTCATACATCTAATCTATATCTAAAATGCATACAATCATTAGATCTATGCATGCAGACATTTAGAGGCATCGAACCTAACATGATTCATTTCATACAATCAGATCCATCTTTGCTAGTGTATATAACCATGGAAATCTAAATCTCACATCCAATCTATACTCTAATGCATGCTGGAATTGAAGCAATAATATAATCGCCGAAGCCTACTCATACTTGGATGCATATCTAAAAGATCTCTTAACCGGTCGCATACTGAGGTCTTGAATGCATATGGAAAAACACGCAAGAATAGCAGAAGCATACCCATGCTTCGAGGTATATTAAAATCCTAGGTGCATAAGAAAACTCAAACAAAAATCACAAAATATACTCATGATTGGATGGATATTTAAAAATCTCTTAGCAGGTCACCTACTGAGATCTTGAATGCATATGGAAACCCTGCCAAAATTGTAGAAGCATACCCATGCCTGGATGCACATTAAAATTCTGAATGCATACGGAACTCAAGCAACAATCATAGAAAATAATCATAACCATATCCATTTTTTAAAAGACCTGGATGCATAAGGAAACTGAAGCAAACTCACGGAATATACTCATATATAAAACTACGAGTCTCCAATTACCATATTACTATTATAATAGAAACTACTATAGTACTCTCATCGACAACGAGTTTGACCAAGAAGAATTTCTGAACCTCAGTAAATTTTATTGGTGCAACTCAAAATAGAGACGAAGCAATCGTCTTAGCTATTTGCAAACATGTTCGTAAGTGAGCAAGAGAATAACCTGATACCTGTGTACTTACATGCTCGGGTCTCTCATTGAGCTGACAAGGTATGGGGTCATCTTTGTTGTGATTTTTGGGCCAATGTCCCAGCCTCCCCTGCACAACTCCAAGGTTAGTAAACATGTAGTTCCAAAGTAAAACATATAGGAGCGTTTTGAGCCCAATTAGGCCCAAGTGTTTCAATTGTGGCTCTGATACATGATAAGCCCCAAAATTGAAGTTGTGCATTGGTTGAAGAGTTATTGATCAATGATGAAATGATAATGGTAGCTTAGTCACTAACTTCCATGGAGGTTCAAATGTTGGGAAAACATCTAGTTGGTGCAATTAACTACTCGTTGATTAATGAAAGTGACCATGGGAGTATAACTCGGTTTGAATGTATGCAATCTCCTAATATATTTTGGTTATATAAATTTTTTTTTTTCTAATATCCACAATGTGAATATGTGGTTTCATGGATTGTCTAATGTTTTTTCTAAGTTGTTATTTTAAGTTACTATCATTTTATATTAAGTTTGATCCATTAATATAATGTGTAGATAAAGTTCCATATACAATCATGTGAATTGAATTTCTATCAATAATATATGAACTCTACATACAATTATATCAATTAATTTCTTTCTCTAAAATAAATACAATGTCAATCAATATAATCAAATAAACCATACTCACAAATATAATTTTGTTTATGATTATGTTTTACAATTACACTCTCACACTAGAGGAAAATGATTTTATTAATAGTAAAATGTTCAATTACACCTAAAGAAAAAGAGGACATAAATAACCCAAATTGTCTTTTAAAATATGTGAACTTCCTAGATAACCCAAATTAAAATGATATTTTAAAAAAAATGAATTTTATATGGAGAGAATTTTTATTGTATTGTTACCCTTGGTGTGCCATTTAAAAGTTATATGAAATTGTATCTTAAAGGATAAGCCTTCTCTATGACCCAATTTGCTTTCAGATAAGCTATGGCCAGATCATAACTTTCCTTCACACTATAGCTCATTTTTTTTGGGTTTAATACAAACCTTTGTAAAAAAAAATTACTTCAGTCCATGCCCAGCTCATTTTTTCAGGTTTAATAGTAACTTTGTAAAAAAAGGCTTTAAACTTTAAAGTTAAAAACCAAATCTAACACATAAAAAAGCACTATCTTGGGAACATGAAAAAAAGACTCAACGGCTATATCCATCGTAGTGGGAAGCCAAAGTTAAAAAGCAGATCTCGCTATATACACCAAAGCCATTGAGACCATAAAAAGTAGACTTAAAAGACTAAACGACTATATCCAAGCCATTGAGACACTTAAAGGACTCAACGGCTATATCCATCATGGTGGGAAGCGTAAGCATATCTAGCTGGCTATATACATCGAGTGCGACAAGATGTTCTCTGAAGTAAACTCGTGTGCAACAAGATGCAACAAGATGTCGGACACTGAAAATTGGATGCCTGCAAAATATGGTTATGGGATTAATGGCTATTTGCAGGTTTATGTGATGCCCTTGCCAGTGCAGAAACAACAAAGTCAGATATATACATTAATTCCTACAATACGGCGTCAACAGGAAGACGTTGACGGTATCCATTATATTAGAAACATATGAAAATGGAGAATTCAAGATCGAGATTCCTCCAATATTCTTTAGTAAGGTTCCGCCAATATTCTTTAGTATGAAGATCAATTGAACAACTGTTGTGGGGTGAGTCCGTACGACTGCTTGCAGGATTTTGGCAAGGTCTGCAACATCAAAGCTCATGCTACGGCCATGAAACCGTACCTTGAAACATAGGAACCCTCACTGGTTATATAATGTCCCACTGATTACACAGTTGGACTAGGAAACTGAGGTAGGGTTCCAATTTTCTTACAACTTTAAAAAGGATGTAGGATTGAGCTAGAGAGAGATCTCGATATTTTGTGCAGTCGGGCTTGAAAGTAGAGAAGATGTGCTCTCGGGCTCTCCTGCTATAATGTACCTCTTGTACCTAGATACCATTATGCGAGAAAAGGGTGAAAAATACTTTAGTTTCAGTGTCACAACAAAATGAGTCAACCCCTTGTGGCATCCCTGTAAGTTCTCCAAGGTGAGGTTGGGGTAAAAATTTTAGCCTAAAAAATTTTCCTTTTTATTTTATTACTGTTTCCTCGCAACATGTTTCGGATCTTTAGGATCCACCATACTCTAGCATATAAAAATACCCAAGAAATCCCTCTTTAAAAATTATTCATACTCTGTGAAAAAGCACTCATACTCTATGGAAATCATTTACCCAGTGAACCTATATGTTGTATAGTTGGTTATAACACAACACCAAAATATTAAGCCCATAGCAAGGTGTCCTTACATCCCTCAATATAAAAACATGCTCAGTAACAAAATCGATCCACATGGATTAATCTAGCACCATAGAATATGTTGGAAAGTTCTTTCATTAAAATCTTGGAACTAAACCCATGCCTTAGTGTCCTTACCTCCATGTATTTATATAAAATGACAAAATTCTTTGCATAAGATTTTCCAAAGTAGAATTCCCTGAACCTTTGCTTTTAAATCCCAAATCTTTTAATAATATTCCTGTCAACAATTTTTGAATGGAATTGCAGCCTAGATCTTCGCCAAGTGTATGCATTCGATCTGTGTATAATTTTGAATATCCACTTTCCCAATGAATAAAATTGAGCATACTACAAGTATAAATGGCTTTGATGCAAAGCACAAGATTCTTCCAGCAAAAATAACTAAACATAAAGAAAACTGAACATACGTCATGTATAAATCACATAGATGCAAAGCATGATATTCTTCCAGCATATTAAATTATAAAGCAGCACAACAAACCATTAGAAAGAAAAGGGACACAAATGTACGTGGTTCACCCAATCCATGGGTTACGTCCACCAAAACTGCCGCAGCATGTGATTTTCTTTATTTCCAGAACAATGGTTACAAACTGCAACATCCTGTTGCTGTACTTTTCCTCATAACCCCTCTCTCTTAGAGAAAGAATTTTTTAGTAATCTATGGAAATAATTTAAAATATAAATATATCTTCCACTTACATATCATAAACTTCAAACTAAAGGCTGTTGCGATATAGGAATGCCCCTAGCTTTTCGGAAGGTACTCAGACCTATACAAAGGTATTAATGCAGTAGGAAAAACGGACTACTTCCAATATATGCAAGGAATAGCACTTGGCAAACCTGCATTTACAAAGGTCACAGCCTAAAACCGCAACCATCCATAACTCTTAAGTATACTATAATGCACAACAAGTACCAATCGTACCGCATGCATGTATAACAACATGATTTAACTTCATAATGGTTCTTATGTTTTACAAAAAAATAAGAGACAAGGGTCACACGACCTACACATTTCAAATTTTACTTAATGCCTTCATCCTGTAGACAAGGGAACGAGTAGTTAGCTCGCACCTCGACGCTGAGGGAAACTACGCTCTCTGAACTGAAATTTCCTTATCACCTCTACGTCCCAAACGGGAGATAGTTATACAATATGACAAAATTCCAACGAATTACCTCGATGTTAGGTAAGCAGGACTAAGATATTAGTTTCCCATTGAATGATTTAGCATATATTCACGACATATGCACCTTCACATGCCAATCTTAGTATTTATATACAGTTGTGTTCAGCTATTCCTTAGTTATATATAAAACTTGAGGATGAACTGATCTCGAAACTAGGAAATGGAATGCTCCCTGAACTCACAGGTCCATTCACGACTTAAAACTGATAAAGCTACCATTTCTAAACTTTATTACTGATGAGGGGAAGTAATGTATAACAGCAAAACCCCGCCTGTCAAAGACATGTACTTTGATCTTATAGATCTGAATGCAATAAAGAAGACTTCCACGATTCAACATATAACAACTCTATCCTTCTGGATCGGTTTTCAAAAANAAACCCCCGCCTGTCAAAGACATGTACTTTGATCTTATAGATCTGAATGCAATAAAGAAGACTTCCACGATTCAACATATAACAACTCTATCCTTCTGGATCGGTTTTCAAAAACGTGGGAAGTAAGGCTGTAACTTGTTTGGCCAGGCTTCCAAATCGATACCTATAACCAGAACGACAAGGCATGCCGTGGAGCTGAGATCGACAGATCTAGAACGTGGTTCTTAAGGCCAACTATATATATATATATATATATGCCGTCAGGGTTAACACCTCCCTATTACAGTGGATACCCTTTCACGGTTAAATTTGCATACATTTATACCTTGAAATCTAAAAATAAATAGATCAGATCAGCCCTGCATAAAAACTGAATATGAGTCGCATGCGTTCAAGCTGAAACGCATCTTGAAGGACCCTAAAACTCAGAAATATATGATGGAATGCACATTTAGAAGGGAAAACGCATACAAGGGATGATCAAATATCGGATCTTTGTATCAGGCCAAAAATCCAATGCCTAAAATAATCATAGAAAGGATCTGCATGCAAAGGTTTACTCTAATATCCAAGCCAATATGCATGATTAACAGATTTAGGGAAAATATACTCAAGCCAACCTGTAACGATGCCAATCTATACCCTCTAGACCTTCAGGAAATATCGCAACCCTCAAGTTGGATCAACATAAAACGCAGATCTATGTTTGCATGCAAATAATAAGACCTGGAGATAAAAATGTTTACTTGGCTGCTAGAAGGAGAGTTTCATTAGAATGGGTGCAAGGAGGACTGCTGTAAACACAACACTACGATCCCAGCCTCACGATCCCGACACTGGCGATGGAACTGGTTCTAGCCACCTACGATCCTAGCAATGGTGCAAAAGAGGACAGCGCTGTCTTAAAAGAGGAAATACCTTGACATCATTTACAGAGGGATTCAGTTCCATGCGCGCCCAAGACTTGGCTAGCTCCTTGGATGAAATTTCATGGATAACAATTGGCGGCCCTCTTAGGAGGATAAAAGGGAAAAAACTCCAAGGTTTTCTGCACTGCCTCCTTCAAGATCAAAGAGTTCATTTTCCTTTGAGGAAAAAATAGAGCTCCCCCCCCAAAGCACAGAGATTCTTTTATTTATAAAGAAAATTAGAGAGCCTCCCCTTCAAAACAAAATCATGCTTTTGGCAATTAATGCCCTCTACCATCAAGCTAATGGTTTGATAAAACTCCTACAGAAAAATAGCATGAAATCAGTGGCGTGGTTGATATCTAGGGATTTCTCTCAGAAAAAAAATCCATAACAATATTAGAATGGGGATCCCTCCGTACCGAAATATTTCTATCAAAATCTACAAAGGGGATAACCAAGTTAGGTGGGACTCGTAGATGTTTCCCAAAATAAATTTAGAAAAAGTGGTTACTTTAGGTATATATCACGCCTTTTGGCTCAAAGGTCTAATTATTCCTCTTCCTTGCATGTCCAACATATGGTTAACATTTTTGTTAAAAAGAAACATGTAACAAGAACTGTGGTGAACGAGCTTAAAAGTTTCATTTTGGTTCTTAAAGGAAAGTAAAGGAAGCACCCTCCCTTTTCTCATAATTTAATTATAGAAACTAGCGCTTTCCTCGACAATGTAATTTGATACTAGTCCATAGGAATATAGCTACCCATTTGTCATACTATTAGCCAAAGGTAGCATTTCCATTCGTTAATTTTTATCCTTGATGTCTTATATATACTCCTATAGAATATAGTTTGCATCTATACTACAAAAGTAAGTCACTCCCATTTAAGTCCAATCAATACTCTGCTTTGATAATTTGTCAAGTAGCTCAACCCTTTAGAGGCATGTCACCTTAAATTTTAGCGTGACTCTAATATAATATTTTGTGATAAATCTTGAGCTTCTTAATATCGTTCCTAGGGGAAGAATTCTTGGGTACATAATTCCTTAAGGAGTATTGGGTAGAACCAACCTTAAGGACTACTTAGGACTTACCTCTACCTAGGTTGAAACCTAGATCTTCCATTGTTAAGAAGAATGTTTCTTTTTTGTGTGTGTGTTCTTCCCTCGTGGGTTTAGTTGCCCGTCGTCAACTCCTCAGTCTTCCCAGAAGATTTTTTTTTAATTTCAAAGCCTTACTAGTGGGGCCTTGGCCTTGAGCTCCTCACCAGGAGGCGAGTACAATAACACTCAAAATTGCAATTTGTTTTAGGGATAGAAAGGAGGAACATTACATCCTTCCCCCCTAAAATTAACACCGTCCTCGATGTTCTTGTCCTTCAACCATTTTCTTTTTCTTCTGAGTCATCTTTTCTTGCTTCGTCTATTCTGTTCTGATCTCCTTTGATATTACTTGATCTTTTTCCGTTGTTCACCATCGTTCTTGACCTGTCGTTTCCTGTACAAGGCTCAAGTCTAGCCCACATTTTATTCAGTAATTTCATGCCAAAATCGATAGATCGTTTTGCACTGTAATGATCTGCAATTTTATAGTTTCTCATAGGTGTCATAATACACAAAATTTTCAAAGTTCAATTTATTCATCAATAAAATATAAGTAGTACCCTTTGGATGTTGGTTTTATCTCCAACATTTGGTCAATTAGGTCGTCCTCTACCTGAGGAACCATTTTTCACATTAAGCAATGTAACAATATTTTGGAAAAGTCATTTAACATGTTTTTATGTTCGTTATGTTTTTCCAAACTCCCTTTGAGTTTCTTTCCCTTTTTCTGGTGTGGACTTACAATAATTCTGAGGTTACTCTCCTCAGTGACATCAAACATCGTCCTGTCTTTCCAGATGTCCAAATTTTTGCCTAGGTCTTTTTGCCACACCATATGCCTAACACCAATGTGCTCACACGGCAATCACTTGCCTAACACCATTGTGCTCCTGCAGCATATATGCCTAACACCAGTGTGCTCACGCGGCAATCACTTGCCTAACACCACGGTGCTCACACAGCATCAATTTTTTTTCCTTATTTGTATTTGTATGAATTTGAACCTTGATTATTGCAACGCACACTCCATGGTGCTTTCATGACTTTATTGTCATTGTCTCGGTTCATGAATCAACTTACATAGTCAATCAAAGCATTCATTGATAACCCAAAATTGCAATAATCAATTTTCATAATCTACATCGATTTTTAATCATCATTCACGAGTTACATATTCTCGTAAACAAAATAAAAAAAATTACTCCTTACTCCTTTTTCTGAGTAATTGAGCGTAACTTACATACACAGGCAGATTTATATACCATAATGTACTTCGATGTAGCAATGGTTCATAATCTCGGTGAAGCCTCTTTATCTATGGCAACAAATATTTTCTAACGGTCGGCTCCAACCGATAGTGTTCCTGGCCTATCCTGCCATGTTAGTATGTAACATTATACAACATTCATCAACTCATTTATTTTTAACATCAATATCTTTAGATAATCAAATCCATATAGGCCCTTAAAAATGTCAATCTTAACATCATCCAAGCAACAATAATGTTATCAAATTCTTAATCATTTTAATCACAAGATTACCAACAAGATCCTCCAATCTAGCACTAGAATCGATTCTAGGGTTCTTGCTAAAATAGACATATAATAGCAATCCAACAAATAGTTCATTTGTCTACTAGATCAATACCCAAAAATCATGGGCGAATCAAAACACAAGGCAGTTCAAGATCAAGACTCAAATCCATGCACAACGACCCAATTCTAGAACATTCATAATATAACGGCATGACTATAAGAATTTGTTTACTTAGCAATTGTGACGCTGGTACTTGCAACTATACAACAACATTTCAGTGTGTACAACATCATTCACCAATATCCAAAATATCCCTAGCAAGATCAACATAGATCAAGAAGTACATTCGCCAATCTGTCTCTTTAAGGATTTTCAATGCTCAATCCAACAATGTCAGGATTCAAAAGGTGATACGACTTGTCTTGTATTCATATTTGTTACTTTACTTGAACAAGCAATAGGTTTTAAAACACAAAACTTCAAAACCTCTATCAATGAATTTATAACCACAAAACAAAATCGTTAACAACTTTCAAACCTTCATTTTACTGTCGTTGTCGAGAAGTGTGTCAACATTCTTTAAGCATTTAATCTGATTTTTGGTATTCAAGTCGCAAGGGAGGAGATTAACTATCAAAAGGAAACTTACCAAAATCAGATTCCATTTAATATAATTTCAACAAACAAATTCATAATTGATACCTGATTAAATTTGGAAGCCAAACAAGGATTTTCGATCTCAATACTCAACCACAAGGTTAATGGATTACACATATCAGCAGTAATTCCAAAATTAAGGAAATAGGAGGCATTCCATTCATGACTCATGCATTAACCTTATTTAATTAAATACACAACAAGGTCCCTGCCCATGCCCATACATACAACCATTAGATCTCGACAGAATTCAATTTATAAACAGATCTATCTTTGCAAACTCATACCACCACGAGATCGGAATTCCCATACATGAGATCTATACTTGGAACACATACAATCCTTAGATCTATACATGGAGCCATATACAAGCATCAGGTCTAACGGGATTAATTTCCTATGATCAGATCTATCTTTGCAATTTCATACAACCATGGAAATATGGATCTCATACATCTAATCTATATCTAAAATGCATACAATCATTAGATCTATGCATGCATACATTTAGAGGCATCGAACCTAACAGGATTCATTTCATACAATCAGATCCCTCTTTGCTAGTGTATATAATCATGGAAATCTAAATCTCACTGTAATGTACCTAATATACCCTCAGTGCCATTGGGTATGAAAATGGCGGAAATTTTTATTTTTTATTTTTTTTGCAATTGGATATATATATATATATATTTATATTTTTTTCCTTGACTGCTATACATGTGAAAAAACATGCTAGTGCGAGATGAAAACATATTCAATTCAATTCGATAAGATCAAACTGCATGCATGGTAAAACAATCCTTCGATGACTACATCCATTCTGCTCGTCCTACACAACCATCATGTAATTTACATTCAATTTACTACAATTTAATGACACCATAAAGTCATGGGTTCGGATTGCAATCATGCCCTAACTGACCATGTTTGATCTCAAAAGAAACACTTATAGGAATCTCACTAATACAATGTACTCAACATTTGATCATTGGGAAAAATAAAGGATTTTATTCCAAGAAACATGTTAACATAATGACCTGTTTACAAAGATCTGCAAAGCTTTAAATGTAAAGATTTCGGAAACACATAATTTTGTCTACCCACCCAGTGTAACTATTTACCTTCAATAGTTGCCATTATTCATTTAAACTTCTTTAATACTAAAAATGCTTTTTACTGGACAAGTCTTAGATCCCATTATAATTTTATGTTATGTTTCCTTCCAATATGCAACAATCGAAATTAACCCTCCTCGAGAGTCATGTGTGCTTGATTATTCGTATCATTGAAACATATATGATAATTCCAATGAACTTCGATTCCCAAGTGAAGAAGTATATGAAACATAACTTGCTTTTTATGTGAGTTCTCTGCATAAATGTAAGCCTCCTTAAGTCTTAAGCAAGAGTTCTATATTGTCTATCCACATTTTAAGGCTCACCAGGAGTTACTGCCAAGTAAGTGCATTTTAACCTTACTTATTTTCATCAGGAGTTTTTTCCAAGTAAGTACATTTTAACCTTACTGGTTTTTACTGAAGAAAAGAAGTAGAGTGGCAAAGATATAGCATTCCATCTCAATAACCAAAGGAATTAAACTCAGGCATGCTTATATCTGAAACTTAAATTCACACGAGATGCATACTAACCTGTATAATTCGAGCATGTGCAAAGGATGTTAAAAACCTGAAACTTATACAGAATCCATTAATCCTTCATCATCTTAGCTGAAAGCATATGACCATCATTCATGAAAACTTGTACAAATCATCATCAATGTAAAATGTCAGACCAAAACAACCATAAAAATATAATCATGGAAAAACACATAATAAAGACACCCATATACGTGGTTCACCCCACACTTGGGGTTATGTCCACCAAACTTGGCTATGATATATTAATCATTAAATCAAAGGGGATACATTCTGCAACATCCTTGTTTCCATTCTTTCATATTATCGTATGAGAGACTACCATTGGCTGGAGGTGATCCTTTGCACCAGTCCAGTATCAACACGACTTTCATCCTATAGCTTCAACACAGCTCTCACAAGGTTTAAAACACCAACCAAGTAAAAGATATAGTATATGGTAAAAATTATACTAACACTGATATTTCAAGGAGGTAATCCTTATTCAAAATAACATAATCCAACTAAAAGCATATTGCCAGAAGTATTTCGTCTCTCATAAACAATTTTAACTATATAAAAGGGAATATCACTTATCATGTGAATGCCAATATATTCCGTGTATTTCTTTATGGTAAGAGAGGAACGACTCATCAAAAAAACAAAGGGCTGTTGCAAATTTAAAACGATTTGCCTATATTTTTCCTGTTATATACAGGAACAAAAGGTACAGATCATTTAGACGTATCACACCCTCCTCGATAACTATGTGAGGAGGTGTTATCAGTTTAGGGATGGAAAACCCCAAAACTTTAGTGAAAAATCAAACGAACATTGGTCCCCTCATGAGGTCAATAGTGTATTTAAGCATGACCATGTTTGCTGCAATTTACTCAACTTGCACGGCCTACATTTCAGAAAAAAAAATGAGGCAGAGTGGGAAAATAGAGACTCCTAAATAATCCCAGTGTAATTCAACATACTCGGAAAAATGACATGAGTAAAACGCACTTCAAACTGACAGTGTCAAGTCTTTCAGGAAGGTATTCATGCAAAAGAAAATTAGGCATTCCCGACTGGGTGTTCCAGTGCAGCAATTTTACAACTATGCGGAGGTTAGCGTTATCGCTCCCAGCCTTGGGAGGTAAAATCCAATATGGATCATAGAGAAGGTAGGCGTTTTGGGTCTCGAAAATACCCCTTTTTAAACTCCAGCTGAACCCAAGACAAAACAGGTCTTCTGGTCTGTGAATACCCCTTTCCTTAGCTTTGGACTCTGCTAAAACAAGGTTGACCTGACACCACAACCTACAGGTCTTTACCAACCTTTTAACTAGCTCAAGCGCAGAGAAAAAACAACATTCATTTCAGCTATGTCAACCCCTGTATCGATTTGTAACAAGGAATGAAAGGCGTGCAAGACCGTTAATGCGCTCGCGCGATTAGTCTTCTTCCATAGGGTCGTAGAATTAAAAGGAGGACAACCTCCATCTAAAAACGATCATACTCGGGTGGTATGTCGCAGCTCACTCAGGCTAGGTTTAAATTATCCCTGGATCCCTCTAAGCCGTTGGCCTTGTGAAAAAAAAAAACCTTGCAGATTCAAACCCATAACAATGCTACTAGAACATAACCAACATCTATCAGGTGACGCCAAAATTGAAAGACATATCATCATGACAGTCGTAACCACGGCCATCAAGTTCCATGGGTTCCGGCCCATAAGGAAATAGTTAGGGGAATATAACCAGAACAATGAATATGCGAAGCAAAATGATAGCAGTTCATTCTACGCAGGTAAGGTTACTCATGTAATGCAAATCCACCAGCAGAGTTCCCCGTACCTGATATCGCGGTTTGATAATCGCTGCTCGCCAAAATGGAACGACTTGTGGAGGAATCGTGTATTTTTGCTGAGCTAGTGACCATATCCATCCTCTAAATTCCTCCCTCCCCAGCGATCAAGCAAATATTAATATA
>LPNX011186407.1:9699-160333 GCA_001517045.1 Pseudotsuga menziesii
TCCTGACTATTACTCCAAAGCAAATCTAGATCTAGTGCAAGTACAATGCAAAGTGCATAATGCAATGCATAATGAGAAGCAAATATTTTTGTATTTTTTGAAAATAAAGAGATACAATAAGCAAAAGAATGATTCTACCCACCCCAGACTCTGCAAGCACACATAAATAGAATTCAAGCAAAGCACTAAGGTAAAAGGACTCTAATGCACTAATCTCAAACAAAAAATCAAAGATGCCATGACAAGAACTTTCCTAAAAAAAAAATTTAGGCTAAAAAGAACGTTTCTGGTCAAAAACAGAGGCAATAACAGACTCAGGCAGTGCTAAAGGAGACTCAGCAACAATCAGAACTCACCCAGCAATCCACTATCTTCCACAAAAGGGTAAAAACCAGGGTATACGCGACTGTGTGCAGTAAACCCACGTGTATACGCGGAAATTCCAAGGAAACCCGCATGTATACGCGACTATAAACAATAAACCCGCGTACAGGAAGAAAAATATGCATAAACCACAGGCAAACAGACAGGATGAGACTTATTTCACACCAATCAGGCTCTACCCAGCATACATGCCCCCATACCCGACACAGAAACAAGAGAGAGAGAGCAATTCAAATACATTGAATGCCAAGAAACCAATCCCCAAAGGTCAACTACTAGGAACTCCCCAGCAGAGTCGTCAATTCTGTTACGGAGAGAAATTCTTATGGCTTGGGGTACCACAACAGACAGCTAGACTCCAGAAATCAATCTTTCCCAATATGCAATAGAAATAAAACAATCTAACACTAAAGGATCGAACCTCGTACCTTATTCCGGACGGTTGTAGTAGATCCCCGTTGAGCTTTCCAATCTTCAGCTTGAATTGTTATATCACGTCCTCAACAACAAGTAAACAATACAAGCATACTATATTTCATGGTGTTAGATCTATTCTAGCATATATAATCAATAATGTATAAGCATTTGACATATTCCAATGGATGCAACATTCATTCAAATACACATTACTGGACAGGAAAAGATATTTCTATTAATAAGAATCAGAGATTACAAGTGACAACCTCTGACGGCACGTCTGCGAACCGGAGAAACTGAATCCCCCACTTGGGCCTCCACCACCTCAATCCTCCATCACTCCGATAGCAAGCTTACTATTGAAAGGCAAGCTTGGGAAGAACACAACAGTGCTCCAAGGGACAAAGGGATGTAGACTCAAGCATAAAGTTCTGGCAACAATGGACTATAATTTCGATGCTCTCAAAGTTCTCTTATGCTTTCAATGTACCAATGGGTTCCTTATATAGTTCTTCAAAGGGATACTGAAGGGTCGAATCCGTGCGATCTCAAGGCATGTGGAAGGCCAGGAGTCATATGAGTCAGATCCAAGTCAAGGAACAGTCCAAAAGGATTTGGATTTATGCACACATCCTGATGTATGCGACTATCGAGGTAATATCCGCGTATGTACGCGGTTATCGGGGAAAAAACCGCGTATATCAATATTGTAATGTTTTTTGGGGATGATCAAGGTAACATCAAAAGATATAAAGTGGTCCAAAGGGGCTAATGAGTCTGCAGCGGGACAAGGGAAGGCCATACAATGTGTGATTCACCTAGTGTGGTGAAATCCGCTATAACAATTATGATTCTAACATCCTAGATGTTGAGAGGGAGAAGCTAGATTTTCTAGTTATTGGAAAACCATTGGAACTAGTCAATTAACTGCTACTATGTAGAAACCTGCATGGCGATCATATTCAGAAGGAAGATATATGTAGCAATCTTAAATGATTCTTAATTTTAGAGGTGTAAAAATCATTGGATACGATTTTTTTTGTTGAGAAAAAATGCCCATTAGAGTTCTTGAAAGGATTCAAGAACAATGGATTATAATTCCTTATTTATATTTCTAGCATTTTTTAAATGTTAGATATACTTAGGTCCGAGGATCAATTATATGTTTTATTGTCAGTACATAGACATTTACATCAAAGAGTGTGTTGTGTTTCGAACTTAGTACAAGAATATGTAGATTCATACATGTTTATGTTAGTGAAAGAAAGTGTCATGGATATATGGATTTTGACTAGTACACCGATCGAGAAAGATCACATCAAAGTTGTTTCTTCAGATAGATCATATTGTAAAAAAGTAAAGATTTACAAAGTTCCTAGTCAGTTATATCTGAGACATGGTATATAAAGGAGTTTTATAACTCTTGTACATATCCACAGATGAGAAAAATTTCCCTCATATTTACTAATCCTTTGTCTAGAACAAGCTTGGTATAGTAAAAAAAGATTCTGCTAGTTGAAGAGGGAGTATTGATGTATCTTCATAGGAAGAAACTGCTAAAAGTACCCAAAATAGTTAGTCATGATACATGAATCCAGAAGTCAAGGGCTGTGATATCTTGTGGACAAAATCCACTTGAGCATAGACATGGTGAAAGTTTTAGAAACTATTGGATACTCAAGAAGATTTATAGTATGAACTGTAAGAGAAAATTTAAACCTCTTGGAGAGGTTAGATAGCCATACAGTTAGCTATGTGGGGTACTATGATATGAAAGCACTATGAAAGTGATTAGGCCTTGAAGAACATCACAGAGACTGGAAAGCTCACTAAGAAATTCTTCATATGGTAGAAGATCCTTGAACTCAACAAATATTAAAGATTGAAAGAAAAAGATAAAACTTTCTTTCTGCATGATTTTACACATTTAATGAGTTGTATATGATGGATATAAAATCCATAGTTTCTAGTTTATAGAAACTGCATTATGGATCGGATCCATGTGATTCTATTGTGATTAAGTAGCTAGCAGGGCTCTTAATGTACTTAGCATACATGTTGTATTTTTTTCTTGTTACTAAGCATATGTTTGAGTACATTTTGAGGTACATTATAATAGGTTATTTATTGTATTTGATACATGGTAGAACTCTTGTGCTATCCAACTATTATTTTAGCCAGATCAGATAAAACAATGTAAATTGTGCCTAGTACTACAAAAGCTAAGTGTATTATGGCTATGTTGATGTAATTGTAACTTCGGAATGCATTCATCCATATATATTATGTATTGTACCCCAATGTTTATTCTGGGATGTGTCTGTAATGTAAACAAGTCATGTCAAGTCATTGTGGGTAACCCTCCTATTTGTCAAGGGTTAAAGTCCCCACAGTTGTGGGGCCCTAGGGTTATTAGAATATCCTAGAGAAGTCGACCCTAGATGAGTTATTGTAAGTTGAGGCAATAGTCACCACCATCTAAGTCAAGGTTAATCCTCCTTGTTGAGCAGAGGGAAAAATACCCACAAGTTGTGGGGCACTAGGGTTATTAGACACTCCTAGAGATGTCGTCTCAAGTAAGTAATTGTTAAGAGAGGCCGACATGTTGGAGTGGGATTCAAGTGAACGAAATAATATAAATAGAGAGTGAGCCTCTCTATTTATCACACACACACTCACTCATTGGGGCACATTAGTGAAAGAGGTGAAGCTCTCTCAGTGAGAGAGAGAGAGACAGAAGATGTGGAGATCATCTTTATGTTTTTAGGTTTTAGTGCTACCATTGGTGCTCATTCTATCTCTGAGGAAGTTGCGGGGTTTTCTCCCTTATGGTTTCCCCGAGGAAAATTATTTTTGTCTCTTGTCTCTTGTGTTTTATTGCTGTGCATGTTATTTTCTCAGTTAAAGATCCTAAGATCATAGTGCTAGCTTGAATGATAAAAAATCTAACATGGTATCAGAGCTAACCTGAGAAGAAGACATTGTGCAGCTGCAAAAGCTAGGGATTCTTACTTTTTGGGTATCTCTCCACAATCCATCAGCAAAATTATGCTAGGCTGAGTCTCCATTGAAGGGCGCATCATTCTGTTGAAGCAGAATTCAATTCCAAGCATTTTCAGTTTTCGGTGTGGGATTCTACAGAAGAGGAATTTTTGATTGAGCTTGGCATAGGATTTATCATCTCATCAAAATAGAAGTTTAGAGACCTGGATCAAGATTTTTGGTTGGGTTAAACTCCAGGAAATTCAAACCCTAAATACTAAAAATGCTAAGTTTTGGTACATTCGCTATATCTCGAGATTTGTGAAGGATCAAGTGATCAAAATTGCAGAGGCCAAAGATAAAATATGGATTTACACTGTTTCTAAAATTCTGCCTCAGATTCACTATATTCTGGGAGATATGATCCCTCTAGGTTAGGGTTCCAGCCTCTTCCAGAATTCATCCCTAAACAGGACACCTGGGGAGAATTGCTATATCTTGGGCTACCAAAGTCTAAATGAAATTTATGGATATTTTCTAGAAAGGGAATGGAATTTACTTTTTGTGGTCCATGTTTCATACCCAGAATATGAAATAGTGACATGTGGCAGTCTGTACAAATTCACTGTTCTGAACAGTCCTATAACCGGTCACGTTGGGAAAATGATCATAAGTCCCAATTGGTGAAACCAATTTTGATGAAACCTATGGTCTTGGAACAGTGACATGCTGGGTTACCTCAGTGAGAAGTTTCAAACATAGAAGATCAGTAATTTCAGAGATATCATAGAAACAGTAATAGGCATTTCTGCAGAACAAATTGGTAAACTAGGGCTTCCTGTTCTGAGAGCTTCCCTCCACTGTTTCCAGAAAATGAGTACATTGGATAGCTCAAATTGAAGAGATATATATTTCTATCCAATAAGATATGAAAGATTCTAAGTTTTGAAAATTAGGGTTTCTTTAACAAACCCTAGATCAGCCAGATCCAGAACCAGGACAGACACCTCAAATCGGTAAGATATAATCTTTTGATATTTGCATTTAAGGTTCTCATTTCAAAGTGATCTATCACATTAGCTTGATGATAAACTTGGTGAAGTTGAAAACTTCCAAGCATGGAAGTATTTGATCTCTCTAAAGAAAATGAATTGGACACCTACATGAGTAGAGAGGTTCCACTCCCAGAGGGAGATTAGGCTAAAAACCTTACACCAGAAGAACTTGGTCAAGGCCAAGAAGATCATTGTTGATTCAATCACAGATCACCTTGTACCAAAAGTGTCTTCCCTAAAGACATTGAAGATGTTTGATTCCTTGACCAAGCTATTTGAAGCGAAGAACATAAATCAAAATATGGCTTTGAGAAAATAGTTGAAGAATGTGAAGATCCAGAATGTAGAACAACTTGAAGTGGTAAAAGAAGAAGTGGAGAATGTAGAAGTTGTGATAAAATCCTTGAATGGCCTCCTAGGATCATGGGATTCATTCATGTGAGGAATGTGTGCCAGAAGGAAGTGATGAATTTTAGTAGAATCTGGGAAGAAGATGAAGCTCAACTCATAATAAGAGAAGAGAAGATGGGAGCAACTGAAGATTAAGCTCTCACCATCCAAAGAAGATCCCTCAAGCGATGAGGAATACGAAGAACTCAACTCTTTAAGAACCTCTTATCCGTCTTAGCATTTGGATGAGAAACGATGCTATTATGAATGAAGAAGACGATGAAGCTGAAGTATCAAGAAGGAGTCTACCCATGAAACAAATAAAGATAAGTATTCAATTGTCATTGTTTTTGTTATGCAATTTGTTTATATTCAGTTAATGTATTATGCATGATAGAATGTTTGAATTAATAACAGTATACTACTAATATGCATGTGATGGTTAAGTAGCTCATGGTGCTATACAACTATCCATTGCTACTTATCTAGAATGAAACCTCTTTGCTAACATATTGGATTAGTGCACAATCTCAATGTTGTTCTGGTAGAGATGGAAGGCATCTAGAAAGTTTCTGTGAGATATGGATGAATGTTGTATTGGATAAAATAGTTGCATGATCATATATTTATGCATAAGAATTTTTCATTATGAATATACCTTATGAAATGTTTCTAACCATATAACTAATGCATTTGACTTGTAGGAAATATTGCACTTGCCTACAAGCAAAGAAGGATGATACTTGTTCTGAAGAAAAAGTGACAACAGTTCAAGATGAAGAATAATATGATGAATGCAACGACATCATTAATGTAGAACCTTCCAGCCATGAAGAAGTAACCAAGAAGAAAGCGAAGACCAGTTCAATAAAAATGATGTCTAGGTTGCAGTTCATAGTTCCATCATGCAGTAGATGGAAACATCATGGGATACAAGGAAATATTCGTAGCATGAGACATAGACTAAGAAGAGACATTTGCAGCCACTAGAAATACACATGACAGGAAGAATCATGTGTGTAAATGAAAGAAGGCCTTGTACGAGCTCAAAAGACATCCATGGAATAACACATACATGAGGAGCTTGATGAAGACCTGAACCTTTGCTACAAGGTTGAAGATGAAATTCTATAGAGGATGACAAGCTCTCAGATGGGTGTGAGAAGAACTTTTGAAAAAGTTCAAGATAGAGGATATTGGTGTACAGTGATCCTAGATGGATACATAGAATATTAGTAGCAGAGGAAGCTACTTGTCACTCCACTACAAAATGTTTCAGTGCATAAAGTATGAAAGACAGAAGGAGAATGCTGCTCTGCTTCAGAGGGAGTGACTGCAGAAGATCCTAAGGTTTGACATGGTATGACAGGATGGATAGATTACTGATGACTCTAGGCTTTACTAAGAGTAAAGTGGATTCCAACCTTTGATTGAAGGTTGAAGGCGGAAGACCAGTGATGCTCTTGTTATGTGTCGATGCTCTACATTCTAGGCATGGAGGTGTGTACAAGAGAAGTATGCAGTAGAGATCCTGAAGAGGTTCAGGATGATGGACTACAAGGCCATGACCACACCTATGGAATCGAACCTGAAGCTATCGAGTGTTTCTTCATTAGAGTTGGTTGATGCCACGATGTATCATCAGATGATTTGCTCCTTGATGCACATGACGAATAAGAGACCAGATATTTGCTTTGTTGTGAAGACATTGAGACATGTTCACTTGATGATTGCAAAGCATGTAGTGAGGTACCTGAAGGGTACAGTTGAGTATGGGATCAAGTGTGATCTCTTGGTTTGGCAGGGTGGAGTCCTACATGGCACTGAGTACAGCTAAGGAAAAAGATGTTGCCACTTGCTATTTGGGAAGTAGTATGTTTCTTTTGAAAACTACTATTTGATTTTGTTGATCTGACTTGCATTTTTGTATGATGCAGAGAGGAGCAGTGATCCAAATCGAGATCTCTTGAAAGAAGGATTTCTAGCATAGCAGATGAGATAGGTTGTCCTTGGACGTAATCATCCTTGATGTGATTCTATGCTAGAATTGGCCAAAGTGGAGTTCGAGTACTTCAGGGAGAAGCTTGGTGTTCTCGATATCGAGGTTCCCTCCAAGGGGAAATGATGAGATCGAGAGCCATTCTGACATGGTGAGAGGATTAGGTTCCTTCCATGGTCAGATGTAAGGGCTGAGCCATTCTATCATGGTGAGAGGATTTAGGTTCCTTCCATGTCAGATATGAGTGCTGATCCATTCTGATATGACTATAGGATTGGTTCCTACATGATCATATATAAGGGCTATTTCCTTTCTTATAATGGAGGTGCCTGGTTAGTTACCAGGAAAACTCAGTGTAGTACTGAGAGCCTTCTGATGTGATAGAGGGATGTGTTCCCACTTGATCAGATGTAAGGGCTAATCCATTCTTCCATGGTTAAAGGATTAGGTTCCTCCCATGTCATATGTGAGTGCTGGCCATTCTGACGAGTAGGTTAGATGTAAGGGCAACTGCCATTCTTCGGGAGAATGGAGGCACCTGGTTAGTTACTAGGAATCCTTAGTCTAGGACTAAGAGCCCTTTTGATGTGATGTGCTTACACATGGTCGAATGTAAGTGCAGAGCCTTTTTGACAGGATGAGGTCGGATATAAGTGCCGAGCCATTCTGGCACATTGTGTTTACACATGGTCATATGTGAGTGCTGTGCCCTTTTGACAAGATGGGGTCAGATGCAAGTGCAGAGCCATTCTGATGCGATGTGCTTGCACATGATCGGATATAAGTGCTGATCCATTCTGGCGCAATGTGTTTACACATGGTCAGATGTGAGTGCTAAGCCTTTCTGACAAGATGAGGTCAGATGTGAGTGTTGGGCATGCCTTTCTGACAAGATGAGGTCAGATGTAAGAGCTAGGTGGGCCATTCTGACTTAAGTGTCAGATATAAGTGCTGGAGAAGACCTCCATGGAGGCTAGGACTACAACCAACATGAAAAAGGGCTGGCTCTGTAGAACTTCTTGTGATGAGAAGAATGAAGAGATAGCACCATTTGATTGAGATAACAGAAGCAGTAATGATGATGATGATTTAGTGATGATCCAGCTTTGATGATGATCTAGATCAAGTGATGATCTAGACTTGATGATGATCCAGTAGTGATGATCCAAATCAAGTGATGATCTAGACTTGATGATGATCCAACAGTGATGATCAAGATCAAGTGATGATCTAGAATTGATAATGATATAACAGTGATGATCCAAATCAAGTGATGATCTAGACTTGATGATGATCCAGCAGTGACGATCCAGATCAAGTGATGATCTAGACTTGATGATGATCCAGCAGTGATGATCTAGATCAAGTGATGATCCAAACTTGATGATGATCCAGCAGTGACGATCCAGATCAAGTGATGATCCAGACTTGATGATGATCCAGTAGTGATGATATAGATCGAGTGATGATCTAGATCCAATGATGATGATCTATATCAAGTGATGATATAGATCCATATGAAGATGACTTGAATATGAATATGACCTGAAGATGAAGATGACTTGAAGATGAAGATGACATGAAGTTGAAGATGACTTGAATATGACGAGAACTCGATGATGATCCAGATGATACAAAGAAGAAGACTTGTGCTGATAAATTGTGTCGAGAGAATACCTTCCTAGTTAAGAGGGAGTGTTGATGTAATTATAACTTCGAAATGTATTCATCCATATATCTTATGTATTGTACCCCGATGTTTATTCTGGGATGTGTCTGTAATGTAAACAAGTCATGTCAAGTCATTGTGGGTAACCCTCCTATTTGTCAAGGGTTAAAGTCCCCATAGTTGTGGGGCCCTAGGGTTATTAGACTATCCTAGAGAATTCGACTCTAGGTGAGTTATTGTAAGTTGGGGTAATAGTCCCCACCATCTATGTCAAGGTTAACCCTCCTTGTTGAGTAGAGGGAAAATTCCCCATAAGTTGTGGGGCACTAGGGTTATTAGACACTCCAAGAGATGTCGGCTCTAGTAAGTAATTGTTAAGTGAGGCTGACATGTTGGAGTGGGCTTCAAGTGAATGAAAGCATATAAATAGAGAGTGAGCCTCTTTATTTATCACACACACTCACTCATTGGGGCGCATGAGTGATAGAGGAGAAGCTCTCTCAGTGAGAGAGAGAGAGAGAGACAAAAGTTGTGGAGATCATCTTTATGTTTTCAGGTTTTACTGCTGCCATTCGTGCTCATTATATCTCTGAGGAAGTTGTGGGGTTTTCTCCTTTATGGTTTCCCCGAGGAAAATTCTTTGTGTCTCTTTTCTCTTGTGTTTTATTGTTGTGCATGTTATTATCTCAGTTAAAGATCCTAAGATCATAATGCTAGATTGAATGATAAAAAATCTAACAGGTTAGTGCTACAGAATTAAGGTGTATGTCAGAGAGCACTACAAAAGCAAATGTAGTACTATCTCCTGAGAAGTGGTGTAGTTTTGGGATGCTACCTACTAGGGTGAAAGAATTGAGCTGACTGTTATTAGGTGTTTTAAAATCAATATTTTTGAGAATGCAATGTTTCATCTTATGTTTGTTATACCAAAATCCTGTCACCACCATGTGATAAGACCTTTGACTTACATACTTGCCCTTAATACTAGCACTTGAAGTGGAAACGCATGTTGTTTGTCAATTCTACATGAAAATACTCAGCACTGTGCTTTCCCTATGAACCATGAGAGGTACCTTGCTCGCACCATCTTCATCTTGTTTGCCATAAGCGGTGCCATCGTTTGTGGCCTTAGGTCCATAAGTTTTTCTCATCTAAACTGCCCTGTCATAAGAGAAGAAAAGTGGTACCCTGGGTAAAATGGGAAAAAGAGAAGTTTCTCAAGGCTTCTAGATCATGAGCCTCATGTCCTTTCTCATCCCTATCATAGTGGGTCAGTTGGGCTCGAGATCCCCCATCATAGGATCTTAGAGGCCACCTCATCCACAAATATCTCAACCATCCCTATCCATTGAGCCTTATAAATACAAGCTCATGTCCATGGTTAAGGGGGAGAACTATAGAGGTATTGTTATGCTGTTGGATTAACCACTTGGCCCAAGCCATTGGAGAGCATAGAGAGAAAAGTTGGAGCTTATGGGGATGAAGTGTTTGTCTCGTGGAGATGCTTGTCGACAAAGGTTTCATTGGTTGTAAAATTCTCCATACATCTTAATGCAATGCTGATTTTCATCCCACATTATTGTTGTTTTGATTTCACATGTACATGTTGTTAGATTCCTTAGTCACTAACGTGGATAAGTAGATGATTTTCTGGTAGCTTTGATGTGTTTGCATGTTTAATCTGTTTGTAGGTACACAAGTTCACTATCGAAGAAACATTCCAGCTGTCTATGACATCTAGTGAAGGTCTTCATCCTTTGTCGTAAACTCATTTGTTCTGGATCTGAACCATTCAAACCAGAGGAATGGCTTCTGTCTGCAGAAGGTGAAATATTCCTGGTTACAAATATGGCGACTCCACTGGTTAAAAAGCTTTTGTCCGTACTCGATTGTATATAGGAAGGCCCCTTGTGAATGGTTATGCATTAGACAACACTACTACATATTTGCGCTCCCACATACCTTGCGTATATTGGGAGACCCTTTTAGGAATCCTCAAACCATCTAAGTTATCTTTTTGGCCTGTCCTGTGAGGTTCTTGACTCTTATCCACTCCTTTCACATGTTTGCTTATTTATTTTAGTTTGAGTAGTACTTTCTTGTGCATGGTAGTTAGGGGGTTATTAGAGAGTTTAGAGATGGCATCCCAATCTGGGACTACCACTCAAGAGGTCCCTTTCCAAAGTGTACCTTTTGTATTCCCTCCAAGTGAAGGTATTTGTCCTCCCTTTATTGCCACGCTAAATCTTCCTGGATTAACTATAGGATTACCATTCTGGATTTTTAATTTGGTAACTCCTATTACACCTAATGTCTCAAATGTCACCTCTCCTCTGGGAGAGGATTGACCTAAACCTAATCCCCCTCCTTTGCCATTTGTGGCTTCATCTCTTTCTTCCTCTTCGCTTGACCAAAGCTCTATGGTTAGTAGTCATTTGGATAAGAAGAATAAGAAAGGGAAGGGTAAGAAGAAGAAGGATAAGAAAGAGAAAAAGCAGCAACCATCTGCTCTTGATGGTTCCCATTCTAAGAGAACACCCAGAAAACCCAAGTTCCCTTGTAAGATTTGCAAGGGGGACCACCTTCTCAAGGAGTGTCCCGGTCTCTCCTGTGTACAAGAAG
Organism: Pseudotsuga menziesii; assembly: GCA_001517045.1. Classification (NCBI taxonomy): domain Eukaryota; kingdom Viridiplantae; phylum Streptophyta; class Pinopsida; order Pinales; family Pinaceae; genus Pseudotsuga; species Pseudotsuga menziesii. Next base: position 21,218 of record LPNX011186407.1, read on the forward strand.
AGTGGTCTAAAAGGTCCAAAACATCTATGTCATCAACCTCTAATCATCATGTTGATGATACTCCCTCATCCAGTGACCCATTGGTAAAAGGTCGTAAGGGTAAAGTCTTGTATCCTTGTTTGATATGCAAGGCTATGCATCATACTTTTCTTTGTCCAAGCATGGATGAAGCTTTGCATTGGTTGGAAAATATTGCTAATAATCAACAGGTGATTTCAACGAGTGATAGTAAGTTATCCCTCAATCCCCCACTGGTTGACCAAGTGGTCGATTCGGATTTATGTGTGGTTGATCCCACTCTTCCTTTGGAGAGTGAATTTAAAGTGGTCGAGTCAGTGTCATTTCCACCCGATCCCGCTCTTTCATCAAAGAGTGTTAAGACTGAAGTAGTCTCTTTGGACAAATCTTTGTCTTGTTTTTCTCTTCCAGTATAGAATGAACTAAAACCTGCTAAAGTTTTTATGCTTCATTCTGATTGTTCTCGACAAGAGGAAATTTTGTCTATTTCAACAGAACCCTCTCCAAGTAGTGAGGTTATTTCCTTTGACTGGAGTAACCTAATAGAGTCTTGTCTTCATTCGAGTGTTCCTTTCCAGATAGTTGTGAATGTTACTGTTACATGAATACTTTGCACTATTGTTGACGAAGGGGCTTCTGTTAGTATTCTATCCTCAACTGCTTGACCAGCTTTAGGTTCTCCTTAGCTTGTGCCAGCCATCGATAAAATACCGGGTTTTAATCAAAGACCTACTGCACCTTTAGGCACCCTTCCTTATTTACCTATTCCATTAGGAGGGAAAACTGTTTGTATTGATGTTATGGTGGTCCAAGGTCCTTTATATTTTAATATGCTCCTTGGACGTGATTATGTTTACACCATGAAAGTCGTAGTGTCCACACTCTTTAGAGTTATGCATTTTCCCCATGATGGGAAGATTGTGACCATTGATAAGCTTTCTTTTGTTACACCTGACCATCGCATTACTCCTAGTAATCAAACTGTCTTGAATGTGACACATGTTCTTGTGGCTCTTTCCACTTCTAGTTAGCTTCTTCCCATCATAGGTAAAATGGGGAGCATGGCTCTAGTCTATGGACATCATAATGGAGCTAAGCGCTAGCTTTTATGAAATGGGGGCAACCTACCAAGCTCTGGATATCATGTTGGGTAGGAGCAGGTTTGAGAGCCTAGTTTACCTTTTGGTTTCAATCTTGCATAAAAATGAAACCATTCTTGAGCATAATTCATTTTCTATTTCAAGCTCGCTAAAAAATGAAATAGGTTTCCTTAAGCATAGTTTACCTTTTGGTTTCAATATTGCATAAGAATGAAAGCATTCTTGAGCAAAGTTTCCATTCTATGTCAAGCTCGTTAAAAAATGAAATAGATCTCCTTAAGCATAGTTTACCTTTTGGTTTCAAGCTTGCATAAAAATGAAACCATTATTGAGCATAGTTCATTTTCTATTTCAAGATCATTAAAAAATGAAGTAGGTTTCCTTAAGCATAGTTTACCTTTTGGTTTCAAACTTGCATAAAAATGAAATCATTCCTGAGCAAAGTTCCCATTCTATGTCAAGCTCGTTAAAAAATGAAATAGATCTCCTCAAACATAGTTTACCTTTTGGTTTCAAGCTTGCATAAAAATGAAACCATTCTTGAGCATAGTTCATTTTCTATTTCAAGCTCATTAAAAAATGAAGTAGGTTTCCTTAAGTATAGTTTACCTTTTGGTTTCAAGCTTGCATAAAAATGAGACCATGTTCCAAGCATAGTTACCTTCTGTTTCAAGCTTGTGTGAAAATGAAACAGATCCCCTTCCCTTGAGTCGAGACTTCCCTTTAGTGTTAGAACTTGAACCTTCTTTCCACCTACTTGATTCTCGTTCTTCCTACCTCCCTGGTGAAAATTTTCATATTAGTAACTAATTATTTAGGTTGGGTATGGAAGAAGAATCATCAAATGAAATGAAGCTTGGGGGCATGTCGAGCCCCTAACAACCATGATAGGGGTAAGCTTCTCTAGCAATCATGCTAGGGGCAAGATTCCAACCTCTGTATATCATGTTAATGGGATTTTTCAAGCATAGTTTACCCATTGGTTTTGAGCTTGCATAAAAATGAAACCAATCTTCGAGCATTCTTTCAACTGATCTTCGAGCTCGTTAAAAACAGTAAGATGGTGTTGAGCTTACTTTTCATTTTTCGTGCTCTGGTTAAAACATGAAATTTGGTTTGAGCTTAGTTTATTACTTTTTTGTGCTCTGGATTCAAACATGAAAAAGTCTAATGGAGTCTTCTTTAAACTCTTTTCGGGCTCCTTAAATATGAAAATATTGTTGAGCGATCTTGTCTTCTTCACACTCATTAGAGCATTTGAAGAGTCGTCTCTCCGATGATAGGTTATCTCTTTTTCGGTTCGGATAGACTATTTATGAGAAAGGAACACTCCATTCAACCATGACTAGAAGATTTCTCTAAGGTATGATTTTATACTTTTTTGGGCCTTAGGGACTAAATCATACGAAAAAGGACCTTCTGGAGTCTTCTTCCGTAGTCGTTTAGACTCTCTAAACATGAACAATACCGAGTTTTCTTTCATTAGACTTGTTAAATTAAGGATTAAGAGACCCGTTTTTGGGAACGAACCCCTCCTCTCTTAGGTTCGTAAATCATATGAGTTTGGACTCGTCTTCGGATGAGCTATACTGAGTTCTTGTTACCCTCTTTGAACTCGTAAAACCAAAAAGAGGCACTCATCAATCACGATGGGGAAAATGGGAAGGGAATCATTTTGCAAATAAATGGAAGTAGTTTGTTGTTATTTTTGAACATGGAACTTGTCTGCATATCATTTCAGTCAATTGGGTATTCAGCTAATCTCCGTGATGATCCACTTTCATGAGAATTGCCAATCCTTTGAGTATTTCAAAAGAATGCATTGTCCACTATCGCATTGTGTATTTGTCCTATTCAGTCATCCTGCCAAGTATTTTGTCATGCCGCCTGATGCTCAAAGGAAAGTTGAAGAAGTTTTTCCTCTGCAGTCAAAACAGTCTCTGTGTCAGTAATTTTGAGTGAGTCTTGTGGTTACTACATTCACATCATTCCAGAACTATGTTCCGAGATTCATGTCGTTGATGTGGGACTCATCATGGCCCTCCTTTGACGAGACTATTCCCATCGACATCAGCTCATCATCCGAGAAGTAGTCTTGGAAACAAAATACTTAGTACCTTGAGGTCTGTATGCCTTAATGATAGATTCTCTTGCTCTTGACATAGGTTCACATCATTGACCTTTGATCGAAATAATCAATTGGGTGTTCGACATCAAGACACCTATTCACACTCAGTAGATTGTACTAGGGTACCTTAGGAATCATTGTCATCAATGGTGATGTCCCTCGCACTTGTTAATGGTTCACATTATTGGCCGGTAATCAAGTGGCTTCTACCATGTTCGACTTCAGATCATTGTAATCACATGGATAGAATCGTACTTTACGGAAGATGAGATGAAGACCCTGGGTATTTGTTTAAAGCACTCATTGCTTTTCCCCAGGTTGCGATGGAGTTTTGTATATCTAGCATGGATCCACATTTGTATGGTCTTGGCTATGCTCAAATTTGCATCTGTATGACATAGATCTACATTGTATGTCTGGTAGCTATGTCTAAGTTTGAGTCCTCTATAACATGGATCTATGTTGTATTCTAGTAGCCATGCTTTTTTCTTCCTCCCATGGATCTGCCTTGTATTGGTTTGCATCCATGAGTTGGTTACTTGTGTTTATGAGTCAAAATATTGATGTACTATAGATGCCTACTTGAAAACATGCTTCGATTGAACTGACATTTCTGCCTCTAAGTGACAACTTGTTCTCTCAAAGATCTTGTTTATCGTATCCCTCTAAGACTCATGCTTTGGGGGGCATCCCTGTTATACCAAAATCTTGTCACCACCATGTGATAAGACCTTTAACTTACATACTTGCCCTTAATCCCAGCACTTGGAGTGGAAACCCATGTTGTTTGTCAATTCTACATGAAAATACTCAGCACCATGCTTTCCCTGTGAACCATGAGCGGTACCTTGCTCGCAATGCCTTCATCTTGTTTGCCATAAGTGATGCCACCGCCTATGGCTTTTGGTCCATAAGCATTTCTCATCTAAACTGCTCTGTCATAAGAGAAGAAAAGCGGTACCCTGGGTAAAATGGGAAAAATAGAAGTTTCTCGAGGCTTCTAGATCATGAGCCTCGTGTCCTTCCTTATCCCTATCATAGTGGGTCAGTTGAGCTTGAGATCCCCCATCATAGGATCTTAGAGGCCACCTCATCTACAAATCTCTCAACCATCTCTATCCATTGAGCCTTATAAATACAAGCTCATGTCCATGGTTGAGGGGGAGAACTATAGAGGTATTGTTATGTTGTTGGATTGACCACTTGGCCCAAGCCATTGGAGAGCATAGAGAGAAAAGTTGGAGCTTATGGAGATGAAGTGTTTGTCTTGTGGAGATGCTTGTCGACGCTAAGGCGTCATTGGTTGTAAACTTCTCCATACATCTTAATGCAAAGCTGATTTCCGTCCCACATTACTGTTGTTTTGATTTCGCATGTACATGTTGTTATATTCCTTAGTCACTAACATGGATAAGTAGATGATTTTCTGGTAGCTTTGATGTGTTTTCATGTTTAATCTATTTGCAGCTACACAGGTTCACTATTGAATCAACATTCAAGGTGTCTACAAAATCTAGGGAAGGTCTTCATCCTTTGTCATTCACTCATTTGTTCTGGATCTGAACCATTCAGACTAGAGGAACATCTTCTATCCGCAGAAGGTGAAATATTCCTGGTTACAATGTTGAAACACATTAAGATGAAGTACCACTTCGTTAGAGTCATGTTCATGCAAGTAAAATTTCAGTACATAACTATTGATGAGCATATTGAAAATGTGTGGACAAGCCACTATTAGTGACGAAGTTTAATCCTTTCGATATAAGATTGGTTTGGTAGAAAATTCTTGTTATCAAAGAAAATGTCTCCATCGCTAAGAGGGAGTGTTTATTGTACAACATCACAATTCATTCTTCGGACTTGTGGTTTATGTCAAGTTCTTTATATTTCCTCATATGATTTAGGTGGTGATGCTCATACTGTAAATTCTTGTGGTTTGTATCAATATTGTAGACTTGTGGTTTGTAGCAAGTCGAGACTCGTGGTTTGTATCAAGTCAAGTATTCTCATAGAAGGTACCCTATGAGATAGACCTCCAATTATGGATATGATCTTGTGAGTAATATCAATTTGAGCCTTGTGAGTAATGTTAAGACTGTAGACTTGTAAGTAATATCAATTCCTACCAATAAGGCTTATTTATTGAGGTGGAATACTTTGCTTGGTAAAGTGGTTATACTATGTGATGTATTACTAGTCATGGTCATTGAGTGCTATAAGTCTCCTTAAGGGGTTAGCTACCCCTGGAGTGAATTAATTTAGCATATGAATATATGGCCCGAGGTAATATATATGATAATCAGTATTTATGGAATAATTCTTGTAAGTATGATATGATAAGATGGATAAACAAATACATATGTGGATCATGCAATAAATAATAAATGATAAAGAGATAAGTAGATTGAGAATGAATTTGAATTGCCTATGTATGCCTTCATGTGAACTCAAATTGTAAAGGATTCATTTAAATCCTTAGTTGTAAATAAATAATGTATCAGTTAAATAAGGAATCTCTCTTAAATACATGCAAAGTTAAAATAGTAAATATTGTAACTGAATTAATAAATAATTATGTGTTTCCGTTAATTAAAAGAAACTTACAAAGATCCATGCAATTTTTTGCATGGATGGCACTAAGAGTGAAGCATTGATGACACTTATGTTAGTCAATCATTATTCTAACTTAGTACCATGTTATTACAGCTAGGATGAATTCTCATTTGTCTTGTACTTATGTTATATGATCCTAGTTAGGTTATACTAACAAATATTAATATATTAGGTGATTTTTGGCTCATTGATTCACAGTTGAGTCACTCCACTTTTATCATCCTGATAGTTGAGGCTCTCTAGTTTGATCATTATTTCAACCCAAGTTCCCTCATTGATTACATAGCACTCATTATCCATTAATTAACAAAATATGTTTGACTAGGGGTGCGATTGTGTGAATGTGGTTATTTTGTGGTCTTCTTGGGAATTTATTGGCTCCTAGAGACTCTCCCACTCACACATGTGTTCAACAATTCCTCGAATGCCTTCATTTATGATCCAACATGCCTACAAACATGTCCACACTTTCATTCGTGACTATTTGGTTTGGTTTGGGAGCATATTGGTCAACCTAGGGGGTTTAGGGGTCAAATCCTAGCCTGACACTTGTATGCATCCAGATGGCCTCCAAGGGCTCACGAATTTTCCCCATATAAAAAATAAGTATGTACCATACTTATATACAAGTTGTACACTAATATAAAGATCAATTATTGACACCATCTATGTGTGTTATTTTGTTCTCTTTTCTTGTTCTCTTGCATATTTTGTGAATAACTTAGATTTTGAATATTTCTATAGCTCCTAGATCTCGCTGTGAATCAATTCTCACATTTAAATAAGGGATAAACATTTAGTTAACTAAGAATATCCTTATATAAGTTAATAATAGAAATTATGCACTAGATGTGAAGCACCAAAGATATTCAGTTAAGCATGTTAATTTTATGACCATACATTCAGTTAAAGATTAAAAGAATCAATTCATGTCAATCAACATTCAGTTAAAAACCAATAATGAAAGGAAGGGCACATATCTTTGTGCATGCTGGGTGTTTTGACTTGTTATTAATACGCTAGGCATATGGCAAGTTCAATACAATTGATTACATTGTTGTATTGGATCTCTCTTCTCTACCATGGATAATTTTAGGGGCTATATATAGACCATGGGATATATTAAGGGGGTTACAAAAATTTAGTGGTTTATTTTCTTATACATAAATTTTTTTTCTAGCTAAAATATATTTTCCCAATATTGATTGGAAAAAAAATAAATCCAAAATGAATAGCCTCCCATATATTAATTAGTAAAATGAAAAAAAAAATTCTCCCTAGAAAAATATCCCTCCGATATATCTTTCACCCCTAATTTATAGAGAAATACTAGTGAAATCATTCCCTCGCACCCAATTTTTAGTAATGGAATCTTCCAAGGGTTATTTCCTCCTCCATCAGAAACTATTTTGTTCTATATAATTGCTACAATGATTCATGGTTCACCCACATCGGATTGCACTTGTAGGGTGAAGGTTCTAGTGTATATGATTCCACTTTTCATTCTTAGTTTTCTCGATATTTTAATCTTGGCATAACATATCCATTGTAGAAATATCAAGTATTAAAGGGGCATGCTGCACATGCAACTTATCAGAGAATAGAAAATCACATCATGCTTTTTATCCAATAATTAACATTGTATGTTTTTTCCACAATTACAATAGATTATTATATTGTAAATTTACCTCTTATGATGCTTTTTTTTATCATGGATTATTTTTAGGCCTATTGAATTCTAGGGCACTCTTGATTCTTAGGGCTCGTTTAGTGTTATTAGGGTTTTATCCTATCTTAGGATTATTGGTTCCGTGAAATTGTTATAGAGATAAAAATATATGATTTGTTTTATGCCTTGCCATGTTTAAACTATTGATTGACATTTTTATGTTGTTAGTAGATGCTACTCTTGATGGAGATGTGCCTCATGGTTTTCATATATTCAAACTGACTTTGACCCAGTTGTTAAAATTTGGTTTTATTAGGATCTTTCTCTATAATTATTATTGGATCTAAGGTATTGATGAGAGTGTATATGTTCATATTTTATGTCTTTTATTGTTGAATTTTGGGATGTTTGTAATATAAATGAATGCACACTGATTATAATGGAGGGACTACAGTGGAATGGTCATTATTTTGGATGTCTTCTTATATAGTTTTCCAAAGCATTCTAGTAGATTCTTTTATTTGTATTGATAAGTTTGTGACTGGTAGATTTTTTTATTCGCATTCCCAAGTTCGTCAATATTGTTTGTGATCTAAATTTCTTTGGTTCGATACTTATTTTACAATATTTTATTTTTTGTAAGGGACATTTAAAAGTGTAATTTTTTTTGGCATTTTATTTTGATGTGTAATTGCTATCATCATCAAAAAATGGATCTAGTTATGTATGATAAATATATGATTTAGTTGGAACATAATACTTCATTTCCATCATGATTGTATATAATATGTACATGGTATGTTTGAATTGATATGTAGAAATTATGCTATTTGATGTCAAGTATTTTGCATTCAATGAAGGTGCTAAAAACAATTTACCATGTTTTGCATGCTTTCAAAAATTTCAAGGATACAGATACAAACACGTCCTTGGTTTATCTGAGAAAAAGTAGTCTTTAATAGAGTAGTTCTAATGATATGCATGATGATGCACACATGGGCTTCACTTGTTGACCAATATCCTATCACATTAGTTCATATTGTGGGTTTTAAAATTATAAAAAATCGAACCAATATATTGCAGGTATTGGGAGGATGAGGGGTTTAAGGTGGGGGTGGGTAGGGTGGTTTATAAGGATTGAAGTATAAAAAGGGGTGGGGAGGAGGTTTTAATTATTGGGAGGGGGTTTCAACAAAAAGAGTTTGGGTCAATATCTCTTGAAATTAAAGGTATTCTTTAATATCCCATGATCACATGTGCTATGTGAGAGGTTCACTAAGTGAAGTCCCCGTGATGATGCATTAATGCTCTGTTTATTCTTGTTAGTGTATCTCCTTATTTATAATAACCATTGCAAGTTTACAACTAACTCTAAACATTCTAAATCAAATGACATAATTCATATCTTCATTGTTAACAAAAGAAATGAAAAATTGCCATTCGTATCTATAAACAATTAAGCATGCTATTTTTTCTTAAAGGGTATCTTAAAAATGAGAGATTTGGAAAATATTCTAATTAGGAATTCATACACTATATTAAGGTTGTGGGTCTTGATAATACTCCACATTGTAATAATGGTTCATGGGCGCCACAATCACTCCAAAGTGTAAAGTGTTCAATTCTATCAATTTGTTGTGATGCCAATATTTGGGTCCCCACATGTCTGTTGGAAGATTAAGGGATGATATAAAAAGTGGAGTCCCCACTTTCCTTGAATCTTGTTAGTGTAGTTTTGTTAATTCACCAACACTTCCAGTTGTGAGTAACCCAATATTGCTTATGAAATTTATAAATAAGTCCCTCATCTCCTCATTCATGCATTTATTCATTTGAGGGTCTAGGAGCCGAGAGAGTCAAACTCTAGTATATAATATTCTATTTCACTACCTTAGTAATTTGAAGAATCAAAATTTGAATGTTGCTACCAAAATATTCACCAATATGTTACAAGGTTTTATAATTTTATGAAAGATTCACCATGTTTTTACAATTTTTTATAATTCAGTGAAATATTCACCAAGATTTTACAATATCTTATAATATAGTGAAATACTCGCTAATATTTTGCAAGATTCTATAATAGAATGAAATATTAGCCAAAAATTTATATATACATACTATATTATTGATAAAATAGCCTTCAAATTTTCCTATATCTTAAAGAGATTCACCCATTTATTATACATATAAATTTCATGGGTGTTTTTAAAATTATCTATGTTATCTACTACTAAGGTGACATCTCTCATCGAACAATCTGCTTATGTGTTGTAAACCATTGTCTACAAATATATCTATCATACTCAAAGAATTGTTGTGTTTTTCATCCTCCGTGTTTGGAAGGTTTTCCTGGGGTATATCTTGTCTCTTATGGTTGAATGATTTATGTGGCTGATTTGTATTGTGAGATTCATATACGAAGTGATTGATTGATAAAAAATTTAAAGTTCAAGCATCTCTAATTTTTTCTCAAACATTCACAAGTTCCTCCCATAGAAATTAATTATCAAATCTCTCCTTGATGGAAATTATATAATCACATAGTGGTATTGAATTTCAAAATATATAGTATTGTGTATTGAATCTCATCTGGATGAACACATAGATGAATGTTTTTAGAGTAAGACACATAACTATGGGCTTGTGTGACATGTAGATTATATGACCAAAAGAAAAATGAAAGAAAAAGAAATGTGATATGGGTTGAGTATGGTGGGAAAGAACATGAAACAAGACCAGAAGGGCCATCCATTGGATCACCTGCTAAGGAAGAACATGGAAACTACCAATTTTGAATGCGTGGCCTTTCAAGTGCAAATTTTTTGACCTAACATTCGAGTTAATAGCTTGGAAGAATCATACAACAACAATGATTTTGGGAGTTGACCTGTACATCGATCCTAATGGAAGAAACATCCTAGACTTCCTTCTACAACCAGAGGATGTAAAGTCTGAGTCCAAGAATTTGGCTCAGTGCATTTTCTCCACCTATGACTTTGTTCTTCTATATCCACTTCATCTAAAGGACATATAAGTAATTAAAGGGGAACATGATTCTTTCACTCCCTACAACATTCTTGGAGTATTTCCCAACAATGTCTTCGATTCATTGGATTCCGTATCATTGTCTCCAACAACTACACATTGGCAGGATTCAAAGTAATTTAATCACTTTGCACTTGTGATTTTTTATCTTTGATTTTTGCTCCTAATGTGACCCCTTTTGTTCAATTTTCTCCATATAGGAGTGTCTAAGGGAGGAATCACGTTTGGATTGTTTTGAACAAAAGAGGAAGGATCGTGTGGGCTATTTTGTACAAAAGATGAGGGATCTTGTGCACAGTGATCTAGACACATTAATTATTTCTCATAATTATCAATTTTCAACATGAATTCTCTTAATTAATTAATTGAACATGTATACTATGTTTTTCTATGATCTAGTTTTTCTGTTAGATTTCCCAACTACTAAAATTCTCTTGCAAGTAGTTGACACATTGTATAGGTGTTATTTTTGTGTAACGTGGTATCTTATTGATTTTTTATTTGTGCAAATTGTTGAATCTTAAGGCTCAAACATAAATCCATGATTACTAAGTGCCCGTGTTCTTATTGCGGCATTAGAGGTCTGCACTAGTCGCTTAGGTATTTTCATTTATCTTGGTATTGAATTGCAATAACTTCTTATAGATTTTAATTATATAAATTGTTAGATAATTTGTACTAGTTCTCACCATAGGGTATCTTGTTCTTAGTCTTGACATTGTTATAAACTAAACATTGAGGGCACAATGGTTTTTTTGTTAAAAATTATTTTAACATAGTAGCTTAAGTGGTTTAATTGGAAGTGAATCTTATTGTTAAATGTTTTTTTTTAAATTTAAAATAACATGGGAATTAGGCTATATCTATGCATTGAGAGGCATGACAAGTTGAACGAGTTTGGTGGGAGGGTGGTACAAAAATGTAAGGCAAGGTGAAAAGACCACAGGGAGGGAGGCACACTTTTGCAAGTTGAGTTGGAAAAGACCACAAGGCCAATTTACAAGCCAAGGTGGAAAGACTGCATGGGAAATTTGTAGGGTCAAGAGTAGGCCCTAACATAAGGTAGATTCCAAACCCACAAAGGACACATATCCAAGATGCATACACCAACGAGCTTACAATTGCAAGACTGCACAGAGTGCAAGGAGAAAAAATATGATTACAGTGATTGAACTTCTCTAATTGTTGATATGGTTGTTGAAATTTTTCCTCGACTTATGGAAACTGAATAGTTCTACAATCTACTTGTTCAAGACATTTGTCACATGGTACATTTGTCATGCATTTTCTTGGTTTTACTTTTCTCAATACCATTTGGATTGTGACATGTAGATCTGTGAATATTCAAATTGAACTATGCATTGTTTTATGCAATATAAGAATATGTTCTTAATGTAACTATAACACCAATATCCTATAGATATTTTGGGGAGCTGGTTCAAGATACATCAAACTGAACTATGACACTCCTATGTTAACTATTGCATCCTACCTCAAATGGCTTGCAAATATATGCAAATACGCATGATGATTCTTGCAACACTTCACTTTCCACCTTTTTCATTTACAAATTCTATCCCCATGCTCGATCATAGACATTTATGCATGTGACTCTTATTTACAATTTAATCCAAAACATCCAAAAAATCAAAATCAAGATATTATAAATACAAAGAAAAGAAATGAAGAATAATAAAAATTTGAATCTTGATGCTATATGAAGAAATAAAATCTCTACAATAATTCCACCGCATGATTGTGTACTAGAAAGACAATCTAGGATGTTATAATTTTCTTAATTTCTTTCTTTACTAACATTTATAAATTTATGATTTTATTCATTGAATTTAATAAAAGTGTAATATGATTTTTTCTTTTTTTTTAATTTTTAACAAAATTTTTAAACTTACTTTAACACACTTTGAAAAGTTCACATTTTGATCAACATAATTGATTCAATAAAAATATATACCCAAAATGTTGATTTCATGCTTTTTACTTAATATTTTATCATTCCAAAACAAGAAAAAAGTATTTTGATGCTTTCATTTAATATTTTATCATTCCAAAACAAAAAAATAGTATTCTTTCCCATCTTCTTATCCAGATTTTGAAAAAGTTTATTACTTTTCAATTATTTTGTAAAAATCATAATAAAATTTTATATTGAAAAATAAAACCTTCCCAATATCAATATCAATATAAATATATATTATATTATAGTTTAACACATGGCATCGCATTATTTTAACTCTCACTTTGTTTTATTAAAGGTTAAAGGTAATTGCTAGTTCATTTTGTTTAAAAATAAAAATGGTTGAGACTTCTGATTGTTCAATTAGCTGTGGAACAAGGGGCATTCATAGTATTATTTTTAATTTGCAAAAAAAAAAAATTTAATATTCTTTTTAATAGAAGTTATTGTTCCATTTAATTGATTACAATGATAGTTTCTTGCTTTACTACGTTGAAAATGTCATAACCAGTAAGAATCAAATTTCTTGATATCGAAAACTTTGATAACAATGTTATAACTAAGAAAAATTAGCTCCAAGGGTTAGCTCAATTGGTAAGACGTGCGTACACTCTCTCTGTTCTGGGGAGGTCACTGGTTCGAGCCTTGAGTCCTCTAGGGTTAGGCCTTCTGCTAGGATGGCTGGCGGTTTACCACCTCTACCATCCACGAATGTGGGAAAGTATTGCTGGTTTCCCGTGGATCTTTCCATCTGAAAAAAAACTAAGAAAAATCAAATTTCTTAATATCAATTTGATATCGAAAACTTTGATAATAGAACTTTCCCATGTCCTTACTATTTATTCCTTTACTTCTGTCCTTACTATTTATTTCTAGACTTTTGAATCCGAGTATGTTATAACTTTCCTGTGATACTGGTTTTAAAATCAACTTGTTAATTAGATTTATAAGTAACAGAAGTCAAAGTTTACCTGCCAGAAAATACTGCCCTGACCGGAAATTATGCAACGCAGTTCTTTCGCACAACTTTGTATGTTCAGGATTGAGACTTTTGATAGTGTTTTTTCATGCAATTTTTAAAATTTTAGGTCAGCATGACCTTCTTTGATGGTAGACGTGATATTTATAGATTGCCAACTGTGACTTTTAAAAGTAGGGTTAACGGTTTGAAAATTGTGTCGCTACAGGAACCCTAATTGGCACCGTGACAACCAAACGTCGTTAACCCTAATTGGCACCGTGACAACCAAACGTCGTTATTATCCTTTTTTTAAGTTTAGCTGAGAACAAGCTTTTGGCAGCTTCAATGGCGTCTGATTGGAATACGACATATATATGCTAAGCTGGTGGCTCAGTAATATATATGGCGACTGGTTCTGTCTCTTCTTTTTATTTGTTGGTTGGTCCTGTTTTTTCCAAATCACCTTTTGACATTTCTAAATTTATTCTATGTCCCGTGATCAACAATTATTTGGCACAGGGATGATGAAACTGATATGGCTTATTCAGTAATGAATATTGGTAAGAGCATCCAAATAAATTTTTGCCGAGCTATCAGAGGAATATCGTATAATCGAGAGTTTGAAATTTCGGTAGTCGGTTACTGGTCTTAGTTTTAAATCTATTTTTATATTAAATTTATAGGATATTGTTAAAGTTTAATTATCATTTAACCGAAGCTTATTTCAATTTTAATCAAGATGTATTTAAGTATAATAAGATATTACAACTATAAAATCAATTCTTGTTATATACATGTTACACTAACACAGCCACAAGTAAAGTGGTGGGTGAATGTCCATAGACAGCTAACCACTTCGTTTTGTGAAGATGGCCAAAAGTTAAACAAAGGCTAATATATATAATTTTATATCCACTATCCATACTAGATTGTTAAATTTAATATAAGCACAAAACAAATATTATTTAGTCTTGGTTGAGAATCTACATTGATTGTTAATGGCATCTTGTGGAGAATGGATAATATCCATGTTTAGAGCCATCTTTGACTTGTCATAGACAAGTTAGGATTTTCTTAAGTTTAATTTTGAATTAATTATTTTTTTTATAAAAGTTTCAAAAATTAATTCTATCTTGATTTTACAAAGTTTTTTAAATTAATGTCAATATAGCTATTATTGTTATATTAAAATTTTTATTTTATTCTATTTATAATTTTATTTTTTTAAAGTTATATTATAGTATTTTAATGTTTAAATGTTTAACAATATTAAAAGTATTAACAAAAATTATTTAAAAATCTTAAGTTTAATTTTTTTTTTTTTTTAATTTATGTTATAGTATTTAATTTTTTTAATTTATGTTATAGTAATTTAATGTTTAGATGTTTAACAATATTAAAAGTTTTAACAAAAAATTATTTAAAAATCCTAGGATTTTTAATTTTTAATAAATTAAACAACTTATTTGAGTGTTTAATAAAGGTATAAACTAAAATAAAAACCTAAGTTTGGTTTTTTAAGTTTTTATTTGATTCAAGATTTTAATTGATGTTATTAAAAAAATTTATTATTAATGTTTTAAGATTTATATTAAATTTAATGTTTTAATAAAAGTTTTTTAATGTAAATGTTTTATTTAAAATTTTTATTAATTAAAGGTTTTTTTCTCTTTCCTATTTTTTTGGCATTTAAATTGATAAATTACAAAGGCGTTTAGAAGAAGTAGAGCGTCGGTACAATCTTAGCTTGGATAGTTATCATCCTCCTACTTCTACTTTATGCTGATGATATTGTTCTTATGGCAAGGCATCATTCTCATCTCGATAAGCAATTAAGAATTGTTAGTTAACACGGACAAGACAAAAATCATGATTATAAAATCTAAGAAAGACACCTATGCAAATTTGATTTATGATAATATAAATCTAGAGGAAGTGACTTCTTAGAAGTATCTCGGAATTGATATTCATCACAAGCTCAATTGGAACTATAGCACTGAGAAAAAGATTAATGGAGGGTGGAAAGCTTATTTTGGTCTTGAAAATAACTGTAGATCATCCAATCTAGTCATGTGGGATAAAAATAAGTTCCTCTTTGAAACTCTTGTCATCCTTGTTATCTTGCATGGTTGTGAAGTGTGGGCGTGCAACATTTCTAGAGAACCTGATCCAGATTTATGTGAGAACAAAATGAAAGAACATATGTAGAATTATAAACACAAACATATTGTAATGAGAACAGAGATACAGTAAACAAATATTCTATTAAATGGTGAAAATAGAACAGAATGTAAATACAACAACAAGAATGATGGTAGTTATCTCTGACAAGAGATGTGTCTGCTACGCTCATCCGTGACAAGATGAATACAAAATTAGGCCAAAAGGGCCCACTTATAATAAGCATGAGGGCGAGAACCCTAAAGG
This sequence comes from Pseudotsuga menziesii, assembly GCA_001517045.1. Classification (NCBI taxonomy): domain Eukaryota; kingdom Viridiplantae; phylum Streptophyta; class Pinopsida; order Pinales; family Pinaceae; genus Pseudotsuga; species Pseudotsuga menziesii. Next base: position 37,157 of record LPNX011186407.1, read on the forward strand.
TCCAAAACATAACCCTAGAAGATTAATCATAATAATTCTTTTGGCCCCAAGGTGGCACAGGGGCTTCGTTGATGGACCAATACAATATCACGCCCATTCATATTGGGGTTTATGAATTAAAAAAAAAGTTATATTGGGGTCATATTAAGGGTCTAGGGTTTTATTTTATGGGTTAAAAAATATCTAATATGTAAGGGGTTTTATTATAAAAAGGGAGGGAGAAGCAACTTGAGCGGGGTATGGAGAAGTAGCACGAGTGAGGTGTGGAGAAGCAACGCAAGCGGGGGAGCATCAAAAGAACATTAGAACGCATTGGGGTTTAGTTTCTAAGACTACCCATAGAATACCGAGACTACCTTAGTAGAGACTACTCGCAGACTACCTCGTTCACTGGATAGGACTAGAGACTGGATAGATGGATAGATGAGGCCTTGGATGATTACAAGCTCAATGGATTGAAACCTAGTTGGTGAGATTGAGGTGCTGGGATAAGGAGTGAGAGCGGGGTGTGTAGTGGGTGTGGAGAACTAAAGAAGCAGCATGAGCGGGGTGTGGAGAAGCATTGCGAGCAGGGGTGCATCACAGGAGAACTGGAATGCATTAGGGTTTGGCTGTCAAGAATGTGTCGAGACTACCCACAGACTACCTCGTTCACTGGAAAGACCTAGAGATTGGATGGATGGATAAATGAGGCCTTGGCTTATTAAAAGCTCAATAGATTGAAACCTAGCTGGTGATATTGAGGTGTTGGGAGAAGCAACGTGAGCGGGATGTGGAGTGGATGTGGAGAATCATATAAGCAGCGTGAGTGAGGGAGCATCAAGGGAGAATTGGGGTTTGGTTTCCGAGACTACCCATATGATACCAATACTACCTCGATCGTGCCTCGGGTGAGACTACCCACAGACTACCTTGTTCACTAGAAAGGCCCAAAGATTGGATGGATGGATAGATGAGGCCTTGGATGATTACAAGCTAATAGATTGAAACCTAGCTGGTGATATTGAGGTGCTGGGAGAAGTAACATGAGTGGGGTGTGGAGAAGAAGAGAAGCAATGCAAAAGGGGTATGGAGTGGGTGTGGAGAAGTGTGGAGAAGGCTCCTTCTCATAGATGATTTTAGGGGCGGAATATAGCCCAAGGGAGAAATTAGAGGGGTCTCAAATATATAAGGGGCATATTTTTAATATGAAATGTGTTTGTTTAAATTTAATTTACATTAACCCTAAATTTATTTGACCCATATTAATGGGAATTTGGATCACCAAGGACACGAAGGAACATGAAAGAGGAAAACTTAAATGTCACCGTGTCAAATATGGTTGAAATCGGGAAGTTTGCCCCATATTTTTTTAGGAAGGCCAGGAAATATTGAAATCGCCCAGTATTTTTAGTAATGAAGCCATGGAATCTTGAGTTTGCCTCGATTTTTCAGTAATGGTGGGTAATACAACTTATTTTATGCTGATATATGGACCCTATAATCTATTTCTCCCTTTATTTGAGGTTGGGAAGTCTCACCAATATGGACCATTGGACCTTATCAATTACTATACCCTTGATTTGAGGGGGTAGTATCGTCGAGTCACCAATATGGACCTTCAAAGTTAGCAAACCCTCTATTTGAGGTTGGGAAGTCTCAGTAATACTAACCCTAGCCTTGAATTTGTCCTGAAATTCTTATTTTACCTTCCTTCTTTGGTCGAATCACCCATCGATTTTCGTTAGTGGAGACTTCTATGAATCTATAATGGTTTCAAACCCCAATTATTTTTGGGTAAAGTTTTTTTAACTCTGAATTGGTCAATATCTGAGTAAAACATGGATTCGTGCAATAAGTTGATCCCTATATAATGCAATAAGAGTCAATAGAAACCCACACAGAGAATCATCAGATATTTAGTATTTGCAGGAAGCTTTGTTTATGACAGTGGTTGTCTCTACATTGTTTCAAAGTTCATTATGGTTTGAAGTCTTCACAGAGGTTAGTTTTCATAGAAATTGATAATGTGAAGTGAACATTATCACTATGTGTCTATAATTCAAGAATCAAATTTAAGTTTCTCTTGAATTTGAAATTCATGTTAGCCAATTTGTTGATAATTTTTTGATTCCAATTTCCAATCATGTTATTTTCTTGTCAAACATATGAATTTGGAAGTATCAGTCTAAATAAGGTTTATAAACTTATAGCATGTGAAACTAAGCTATATAAATTCTCCAAGAGTAAAAAAAAAGCTAAGGATTAAGGCCAAATGCTAACCCAACTAGGCATAGAATTTTGTAATTATTCAAGCTTCAGTTTGGGAACTTGAGTGTTTTTGTGTATTGCAAGTTTTTAACGTTTTAGCTGTGTATTTAGGCCTGAAAAATATTGAAGTTGAAGTTGTATTTGGGAATCTGGTCCCTTTGTTGGAATTTATTGGGGAACAATGCATCTAGTTTTTTATATGGAGGCCAATGTTGGGTCCCGAAATGCCCCCTTTTAACCACAACTATTTTACCATTTTTGTCTTACCTTACTTCATTCTATCCACTGAACAAATGTTCTTTCCTCACAGTGAGCCCTGAATATTCATAGGTATGATTAATTATTGTTTCATCTTATTAATGCCTATTATTGATATGATCAGAACTCTGTCTCTTGGATTATACTAATACATCGTGATTTCATAAAGATAATTCAAGCTTTGAGAAGTACAGGTGTAGCAGTCCGAGTGTTTGAAGGGAAAATGTGCTTTCGATACCAGTTGTCACTCACCAATCGCAGCCCCACATGTTGGAAGCATACAAAGGCAGTCATTTTGCGTATTTAGGCAATATTCTTAGCTACAACAGATTCAACTCTAACAACGTGCCTTTATTGAAGGCCTATAATTCAAGATTTGAGAAGTACAGGTATAGAATCCTGAGTGTTTGAAGGGAAGATGTGCTTTCGATACCAGTTGTCACTCTCCAATATTAGCCCCAAATGCTAGAATCATACAAAGGAAGTCATTCCACGTATTTAGGCAATATGCTTAGCTGCAACAGATTCAGCTATAACATCGCGCCTTTTCTAAAGGTCTAGCTACGACAGGAAGGGAATTACTTAACTTGGTTCTGTTTACTCATTAATGGCTCACATAATAGGATTCCTTATATTCTCTTCTCGCATTCAATTCCACTCACAGCTATGTAGCTTGTTGTAACAGGGCAGCCTAAGGATCGTAGATCTTCATGGCTGGTCGATATTAGTGGGTGAAGGTTATGATTGATCATGTATCAGTATTGGGAAACATCCCGAACCAATGGTTGGATGATATTGGATATACTGTGTAAGCTGTAATTTCATTTTACCATTATAATATAAGGAGCAAGATTCTTTAGACTTCTGTGTTTTAATCAGTTTTAGTTTCGGCGTCTCTATTTGAAGGCTGGGTTCGCCTTCCTGCAAAGATAATCGAGATAGTTAGATTTTTTATTCTTCTGTTGTGTGGTGTGGAAGTTGTAGTACATGTATTGATTATAGTAGTTGCACCAACAATAGTTAATCGTTGTCACTACTACACGGAGGGGCATTTTAAGACAATTTTTTGAGACGAATACTCTTAATGTCTTAACTTTTCTCGTCAATATTATTTTACCTAATATTTTAATATTTTTTAATCTTCTTTACCTAATATTTATTTATTGCATTTTTTTAGTGAGGTCTGAGAGCTCTGTTTTCTTCCTCCAGAATGTTGATCGGTTTGTGTGTTTCTTCATTTGTTCCTGGGTCGACTATGGTGGGTTGACTTTTCAAGATTGTTCTTCTGTAATGTTTCCATTTTGTGGGTTTCTTCATTTGAAGTGGGTCATGTTTTCAAGATTGTTCTTCATGAGCAGGTCTACAGGGGTTGCAAAATCCATCTGTTTTCCCCCATTGGACTAATGCCACATAGATGCAATGGAATTCTCGTCCCTATTAGTGCCCTCATTTGTTCAAGAAGGTTGGGTTTACCTCTTGGTACATCCGCCCTGGGACGAAAATGATGGGAAAGAGAGGAATAATCCATTGGTATCATTCAAGATGCAATCTTAAAACATGTATTTTTTCAGATATTTGGTGACACTGAAAATCAATTTCTTTGGCTTCCTAGTTTTTTAATCCCTTATGTTCTTTTTTCAGCAATGTTTTATGAGTCACTCAAGACAATTTCACATCAATTCTGGTAAAAACTCTCTTGGCTCCTTGATTTATATAATTTTTTTACTCTGCGAAGAACTTTTCCTGTAACCTTGTTTCCATCTTGAACCCTAATTTCACCATTTACACAATTTGTTTTCTTTTCGAACCCTAATATCTCCATTAAACATTTTTTCAGCATAGGCCCTAATTTCTCAATTTCCCCTATTCTCATCATTCACCATACTTTTGTTATCACATTCTTGTGCTCCAACAACAACATGAATCCCACTTTTGCAAGTAATGTCTTTGACCTCAAATTTCTGTATAGGGAAAGGGGGAGGTTTGCCTATTTTATGATTGATAACATAAAGAGATGCGACAAAAGAATGAGAAAATGTAAGTGATGGTAGTTAGTAGTGATTCCTTTTCTTTTTGTTCAAAATATGATATCTTCTTCCTCTTCTCTATCAGGAAGGCACCGACAGATCAATTACCCTACTGCTCTTTATCCCCTTCTCCGAGTAGAGTTCCATTAATGAAGGAAATTTTAAAACAACAAGAAAAGTAAATATTGTTTTCTAGGAGGAGTTCCCGCAATTGGGATAACATATGCAATAATATTTTTTCTTAATGGGAATCCAAACTGGGGAAGCCACTGTAAGAATGTAAGTATGGCTTCATTTTCCTTCCATATCTGGACTTACAAAAAATACGTTTGTCCCCTGGTTGTAGATGCTTGGTTCAACAGATCCAAATGTGAATCCATATGCATAAGTGACTATTTACTTACTACAAATTTCAGTTTAACCCATCGATTCACCCGTTGAATATCCTATGGAAAAACCAGTTGCTTGGATAAAACATAAGGAATGTCTATAGTTTGTGGACTAGTGTACAGAGTCAGTGGAGTAAAAGATGGAAGGGGGCTCTCCTTTCAATATTTTTACAGGTTCTCTTTTCTTTATTCAAAAGAGGCTTGTTATTAACACTAGATTCATTTGGGATCCAAACCAGTGGTTCTCTCTTATCGATTATACTTGCATTCTATAGTGATTTCTCAAGGTCTACTTTGCATATTTATTTTTTTTAGCTCAGAGGTTTTTTTTATTAAATAGATGTTGTGTTTCTTTAAAATATTCACATTTGATATTTTTCAAATTTCATTATGTTCACTTGAAAATGATATTTTGTTATCCGCAGATACCTTCAGAGTAGGAGAATCCAAGGGCTTTCCATATCAATGCCCAAAAAATTAATAAAGTAGAACAACTTTGGATAATAATCCTCCGATGCGACCATTGAAGATCTTGAAAAACTTGGTGCTAAGATGAGACTCAACCTGCAGCTTTAATGTCTGAAGTTGCATATCAGGTACGCCAATGATTGATAGTGATGTTGTGCACTAATTGAGGAGGTATTTCCAACTTTTCAAATATTATTCTTGTAGCCTTTCAATGTGCATTGTTTTGACTGAAGGAATTCTTTTGATCCACTTATCTATCTCATTCATTGCAAAATTGTTTATTCTTTGTTTGTATTCTATGACACTTAAAAGGAGATTGGAACCGAAGTTTATACAACACCTATGAAGGTCAACACACAAGAAAAACCCTATCCATCCTCCAAATTTAACTAGAAGCACTAAGAAATACATCTTGGTTAGAATCTCCCTATCTCTAGAGTCTACACCAATGAGTCTAGTAAGTCTGTCACCATCCACGAGTCCCATAGATTTTATGTTTGTAAAGAGTTTACAATCAACTCATGAAATGTTGGATAGCAATGTAAATATAATAACATGAGAACCATAAGTAACACAAGACTAACTCAAAGAGAGGCTCCAGACCACTTTTTCAGCTAATTTCCTTAGCTCTGCCTTGGCTTGGACTGATATAAAATAAATAACAAATAATTTCTACAAAGAAATACAAAAAATAACTCATAAATATTTTGCAAATTGTGATTTTACATTTCTTAAGGATTTGTGAAAGATGATTCAGACTATTTCCCTGTGAGATTTCATATTTCTTATTCTTAGGGTAAGAGTTTCATGCAAACCCAATGTAGTTAGTCTAAAGAAGAAGTCCTATATGTTGAATGACATAAATGTTTTAATTGAGTAAAATATGTCATATTAGGCCTATTTGATTGACTTGTATACCTTAATTGATCCAGAGTTGATCAACTTGTGTAACACAAGACCAGCTCAAAGAGAGGCTCTAGACAACTGTCTCAACCAATGGCCTTAGCTCTACTTTTCCATTGACTGATATCAAATAAGTAACACTTAATAGTTATAAATAAATCCCAAAAACAACTTATAAAGATTCTACAAATTGTGATTATGCATTCTTAAGGATTTGTGAAATATGATTAATCCTATTCCCATGTGAGATTTCATATCTTTTGTGCTTAGGGTAAGAGTTTCTTGCAAACCCAGTGTTACAGTCCATCTAAAGTAGTGGTCCTATATGCTAAATGACTTGAATTTTTTATTGAGTAAAGGATGTCATATTAGACCTATTGGATTGACTTCTATACCTTGCTTGATCAAGAGTTGATCAGACTTATGTAATATGTAGAGCCCAAGTTAGGATCTAGTTGTAAGGGAGAATGAAGCAAACTTCCAAGTGACATGTATGCCTAATTTCCCTAATGGATGAAGTAGTTGTATTGCATGCCTATGACTTTGTCCTCGAAAACTAACAACCATATATCCTTGATACACATGGGATCCCTTGGGTTCACCAAAATACCAATTCGTCATTCAGTGTAGTAAGGTTGAATTTGTGGTTGAGATCATGAAAATCCAATATATGGGGTAGAGGCTACTACACGGTGGTATGACTTAGGTCTAGGTATTTTTTGTTGAAGCTATGATTCTAGGGGTGTAGGAGCTCTGTCACAGGTGAACAAAATATTTCTTTCCAACATAGAGAAAACTTATACCTAGAATGATCAAAAACTTAACTTATGCTAATAGTATGCACATTCCTTTGAACTGACTTCAGATTGATTTTTGTATTATAAACTCTTGCTTAATTTTGGTCTATGGCATGGATTATAAATGTGCAATCATTTAAAATTTATTTCTTGATGAAATTAAAAATAACCATGTCTAATACTATGTAATTATAAAGGATGAAGAGATAAGTATCCTATCCCTTTCGATGACAAATACAGAGGGGAACTCCTATGAAAATGGCGATAGGTAATATGTATTAGCCATTAAAATTCGACTAAAGGATCCCCATTTTCTCATGGAGATTTTTGTCTTTTCTGCTTTTACAATGAGAGCATGTCTCATAATATTGGCTATGTCACCTAGCAACTTGAAATGGGTTTATATACTTATATTTTCATTGATTAGTGGTTGGTTTGATATTTTCAGTTATTGAAAATGTTTTCCCACCGTAAGATCAAATTTCTTAACAAATAGCGGTGAGTATTTTTTCATGTGTTTTTGAATGTAAGAAAATTCTTTACTAGAATATTGATCACCATGCTTTACAAATTTGACAAGGCAGGGGAATATGTTTTTCCAGTAGTTCATATATTTTTCGATAATGTTCCACCCGGTCTATAAAATTTTATGTTTCTCTGTCGTTTCATTTCTCTATGGTTTTATAAATACAGACAAACCTGGTAGGCATTCATTAGAGGAAATTTCAATTTAAAATGGGCCTTCCAAAAATAATACAAATTCGATGTTATCATGTATTAGCCAATCAAAATGATTTAAAATTAAAAAAGGGAGCACCTCTTAAACAATTTTTTAATATAAATTTGGGGATAGGTATCATAAAAAAACTACTTTTTTTGTCCGTATTTTCGACATATATCCCTGTATTTTTAGACAAATTTTGATCAGGAGAGCTTGTTGGATGCAGAATTAAATTCCACATCCAACAAGTGCCCACTCGGCATAATTTTGATAGGGCCCTCTACCCCAAAAACAAGAAATACCTGAAAAAATGTGATGAGTAAAAACATTATCATCATATTTTTTCCCCAGGTATTTCTTCTTTTTGTGGTAGCGGGCCCCGTCAAAAGTATGCCAAGTGGGTACTCATTGGATGCGAAATTTAATTCTGCATCCAACGAGCTCTCCCGATCAAAATTTGAGTAAAAACACGTGGAGATATGTTGAAAATACGAACAAAAAAGTATTTTTTTCTTTTCTTCCTCCAAAATTAATAAATACTATTTTATTATTTCAACTATTATTTTATTAATTTTCCTTAGGAGGCCCATTTTGAGCTGAAATTTCCTCTAATGGAATTTTTGGTTTAGCTCATTTCCATATTTTCTGTCACACACTACTAATGTGACATGGTGTCCTACCCTCTTGATAGGGGGTGGATTCTTGGGAATCAATTTCAAGGAATCTTTTAATGCCTTATATTAAAAAAAAATGGGGTTGGAAAAATAGATTTTTGTAATAGCAAGATATTACAATGTTTAGAAGGAAATTTATGTGAATCACAATTTAAAAACAAGGACACATAGGGCGCATTAGTATCTTAGTAAAAAAGTAACTAAATTCCACAATATGACCTTTTCTAAGAAGCACTCAATGAATACCACCCAAATTTATAAGGAGAAATCACCATAATCCTATGTGTGGTTGTTATAAGTATATATAAAAAGGAATAATAATCATCTATTTTTAAAGTCAAAGCCTAGCTAGGCATCAAATGATGTATAATACCCCCTTTGTTTATGGGAAAAGGTAACCCCTGTGTGATTCAATTTATCGTTATAGACTATAGGTGTACAATACATCCTTATCCATTTCTCAGTAGGAAGCACATGTGTCTGCAATAAAGTATTTTTATGTGCACCTTTCTTTTCATTTTTACAGATATGAGTATTATGCAATAGAATTGAAGACTTTGATCTCAGCTTCTTAGATTATTTTTTGTTCTTTTCAAAATATGAATATGACTATGTGACATAGTTGATAGTTTGTAAATGGTTTATTCAACTATTTATTTCATTCAGAATTTTTGACATTGTATTTCCAAAATTTTATATTGATTTTCATTGCAAAAGAATGTGCATCTAAGTAACACTATGAATGTGCATCCTGTTTGCACTGTTGTTATCTGACAATAGTTATTTCATGTTTTTTGGTATCTCTAATTTGGGAGTTTAGTGATCAGTTCTGCTACTGGAAACTTACCGCTAGACCGTAAAGGAAAATAAAATTGTTCTTCTGTGGGCTATGTACAAATGTAAACTATGTTCTATTTTCTATACTTTTATTACTAAAGTGCATATTTTTTCTTGTTTGAAAAAAAAGAAACTTATAAATTAGGTTTGGGTGAGGATGTAATTTTGGTTGTAGTGACCACCTTTTGGTGGAAATGGATATTTTCTTCCCTCCAATCAAATTAGTTATTAGTCTTTGAAAATTGTGGCTGTTGTACTTGAGGTTATTTTTATTTTTAGTTGCATTCTTTTTCTTCTAGTAGCAATTCAGAGAAGACAATCTCTTGTGTTCTCTCTCATGCTCATGATTGAAGTGTCGTACCTTTGGTGTCAAGAATATTGAGAAACAAAAGAACAAGATCACTTCAATTTTATTTTGTAGGCTATGGAATAATGGTTATAAATATAAATATAAATAAAAAAATTGGGAACAAACTGATAATGTTTTCAATCCAAACTTGCTGCATTGTTTGAGAGCCAATAAGGTACTTGTAGTTGCAATGTAATGTATATATATATATATATATATATATATATATATATATATATAGAGAGAGAGAGAGAGAGAGAGAGAGAGAGAGAGAGAGAGAGAGAGAGAGAGAGAGAGAGAGATATAGATAGATAGATAGATAGATAATCTTCATTATTTATCGACTCCTAGAAGGGATGTTATCTATTGAGTGCATCACCATCTAGTATAACTCTGAGGGTAACAAACGTTGACATTTATTCATGGAACAATCATTTTGAAGTGATAGGGTTTCAAGTCTAGTGATAAGAATTGGGATATGTATATTCAACTAAACCAAAAAATTAGTTCATAGTTCTATCCTATATGGCAGACAACCTATTGCTTGAATCTAAGAATTTCAATCCAGCAAATGTCAACACTATCTAGAAAAGTTAAAAAGTCATGTTGAAAATACAACCCGATTGGAATGAAACTATACTAGCATACTACTTGAGACTTTGTTTCTTTATATTTTATTTTTTGAATCAACAAAACCCTTACCCTATCGAAAAACAACCAAATCCTTGGCATCATTTTTTTCCACATTCTCATATGTGATAAGCAAAAAAAGTTGATGCTGAAGATTCCCTTGATCTTTCTCTTCTTTTTTCTTTAAAATTTCTTTATGAAGAAGCTCAATATCTGAAAACTGTCAAACAGAAAATGCCACCAACTTAAAACTTAAAAATAGCTGAAAAGTTCGATCACAAAGCTACATCTAGTATAGAAACCCCATTCCTCTTGAATTCAGATGTGGAATTTTGTTGATAAATTTTTATCCTCTTTTAATTTATAGAAGGCCCTAAATCCCTCCCTTAAACATTTAAAAACAAAGACAAATTTTAGAGATTCATATTTTTAACAACCATAGCTGAATTGAGAAGAGTATGGTCAAGATCTGGCACAAGGATGCGCTTTCTTGCATTGAACATTTTGTTCGTTTATTTGATTATTTTCCTTTCTTATTGAATAGAATTCTTTTGTTTCTCATTCAATATTTCAAATAAATTGTCCTTGGTGACAAAATAATTATCCAAATTGTACAATTCATTGTATTTGGATATAGCAAGCATAACATTGAAGGGAGATTAATATTGCCAAGAATATTTACTGGAAGATTTCCATCCTTTTAATTCCTAATTAGAATTTGGGATCCTTCAATTGTTTTTCTATCTCTATTTGATTATCCAATCAAAAGTTGGAGATCCTCCCTTTCTATTCGAAACTTGGGATTTAGTATGGGAAAGTTGATCTATGAGAGTATCCTAACCCTTTTTACATTCTCTGTCTTTTTTTTGTAAAGCATGGAGCAGTACTAAGAAATATATCTTCTTATATTGTGGGGAACTATTGAGGTGGTTCTCAATTGTTCTAGATTCATGTAGATATCTCTGCTAACCGAAGGACAAAATACATTACTTCCTTGATCCATTAAACTCTCTCCTACTAGGTTCCCAAAATTCTAAATCTTTATGCCATTAGGAACCTCTCTTCTCTGTCTTATTTGATTCCACATTTGAAAATAACATCTTGAAGCTTTGATTATCAATCATCCTTTTGTCAATTTTTAGTGGCAAGACTATGCCACATGCTTGGCACATAGCATGACTCAGTTTTATGTCTTTTGTTAGAGCCTATTTCATGCTAATTTATTTTAAGTTTGGAATCCCTTCCCTCTAAATTATTGTTGTATTCCTTGAACCTTGTTGCATTTCTTCCCTTTGAATTATAAATGCCAATTTTAGATATTTCAACCCTAGCACTAGATAGTGCAGCAACAATAACAATGATCTCAATCTTATGAGCAGTTATTGCATGATATACAAATAATAGGGGAGACTCAAGTATTCTTGGGTATAAATAAGTTTACATTCAGTCACGTAAGTTACAATGTAAATAAAGGGTGACTTAATCAGTTCAAAAGGAAGGTAAAGTTAAATGTAACGTTTTCATTTTTATTCTAGATAAGGTTCTAGTGGGTTATCAATTGCCATTGAGGGTGTTGGTGGAACCATTCTCCATCTGGAGATTATGGGAAAAGGAGGGATCATGTGAGCTTTGGCGCTATAGATTCATAAGATGTGAGGGTTTAGTCTTGAACAAATATGGCTTAACATAGGTGTAACTCTGAGCAAAAGAAGTATATTTTTCTACTTACTGCATTCTTATTCATTCCTACTTGATCTTGTTAATTTTTAAAACTTGATAATTGAATACCTTCGAATAACAATGTCAAATTATTCCTGCATTTCACAGGCGACAATTTAAAGGTATATTTGTTTTCTTGTAATTTTCTTTCAATGTAGAATTATAAATAAGGTAAAAAATAGTGGCATTTAATTTCTTGTACAACATTGTTTTAAGCACATGAAATGCTCCATCGAAAGTTATTCCCCTTTAGATGCTTCTGATGTTAAGGTAAAGTGGAAAATATTGTTCTGCCAACATAATTATATGGTGAACCCTCCAAAACAAAGTCCAAATTAAATCGATCATGATGGACTTTATACTCATATCTATGCTAAAACTGCAACTATTTTTCTAACAATTTGTGTGGGTATTTTAACCCCTATCAAGGTCTATTAATTCAATTAAACCCTGCTGAGTTGTCAATTAAATTAAACTGTGCAAAGTTAACTGTCCAAACTTATTTATCTAAGTGGTGAACAAATAGACTTATATTTTAGAGAGGAGATCTATGAATACATTGTAGATCAACTATTATTCGGTATGTTGCATTATCAGCTATGTTATAAATAAATATGTTGGTATTCCTATAATAATTATGACATCATACATCTCTTCTCTAATTAGTTTAAGGGAAATATCTTAATGGTAGAGCATCTACACATTACAAAGCATAATATTAGTGGTTCGATTCCATCGTGTCCTTCCATAACTCCTATAACTCAATACAATATCGGATATTGTAGTTTATTTTTTAAGAAAATAATATTTAGTGAGACAAAACAGTGTATTAAGACAATATTTGTGTAAATTTTATCAACTAGACAATTTACATAGAGGGGATATTAAGACAATACTTTTGTAAATTATCTCAAGTTAAGACAAAAAAAAAATTGTGTATTGTCTTAAATATCGTCTTTAAGCGGGTGTCTTAAACTATTGTCTTAAAATTATTGTCTTAAATTAAAGACAGTAGCTTAAGACAATAATTTTAAGACAATAGTTTAAGACACCTACTTAAAGATGATATTTTAGACAATACACAATTTTGTTTAAAAATTATTGTCTTAAGCTATTGTCTTAAATTTAAGACAATAGTTTAAGACAATAATTTTAAGACAATAGTTTAAGACACCCGCTTAAAGATGATATTTAAGACAATACACAATTTTGTTTTTGTCTTAACTTGAGACAATTTACAAATGTGTTGTCTCAATAACCCCTTCTATGTAGTAGTGTGTGCTTTCCTTTGATAATAAATATCTACATTTCTCTTAAGCTGCAACAGTGTGGTGTGACACTTGACTATGTAGGTTAGTTTTCATTATGCATGTTTGTGTTAGTTGTAATAGTCAAGCTCATCTCTAGTTTCCTTTAATTGTTTGTCTTTTTCAGGTTTGCTAATTCAACCATATTATATCCTATAATTGTTTGGTTCAATTCCTGTTATTTCCAGTTCTTAGATGAGTGGGATTAAACTAGTAATGATGGATCTGCATATAGTCTGATAATGCTAGGATTTAACTTCTTGCAAAACTATTCTCGTCATTTAATTCTATAATCATTATTTGTTGGATTGAAGTTGTAGGAAGGTAATTGCAATTCTGAAATTCTTAAATAGGTAATTCAGAGTAGTTTTAATCATGAGAGGAGTTTGAATGAATAGATAGGTAGGATAGTGAATTCTTCATTCAGTTAATCAGCTACTTAGTGTTTATGCACAAATAGTGTGAATTATCTTTGAAATAAAAATAATTCCTTGGGTTGACAATTTATATTGAGCATTCTATATGTTGGTTGTAACTAACTAGCATATAGGGTGACCAACAACCAAAATCCAAGGCCTTTCTATTGGGATAAGTTAAAATAAAGTGGATGTTAGGGATATCCACAAGAATATTCATTGTATGAACTCTTAGATTGATGGCTTAATTGATTCTATGTCATGTCCCCACATTTTGACCACCAAATGTGTGGACCTTGCTAAATACCTAGGGGGACAAAGTGGAATTAATAAATTAGCCTAGGGAAATTTTGCTAAATAATTATTATTATAGCATGTACTTTATTTTAATCATTGCCATTATTAATTATTGAGAAATTTAATATGTAGAATTGAGCTTTCCATGTGAGGAGGGCATAATTGGAAAGCCGACTTGGAAAGGAGGATATCTAGAAAGTGACAAGAGGTTGACAAAATAAAGTAGTTAGAGGAATGAGGAAAGTGCCAAAAAACATGAAAAAAGAAGTTAGATCTAAAAAGGTAACATCATACCAAAGGAGGGTGCAGTTTCCATTTAGGAATACAGTGACAAAAGAACAAGGAAGATAAATCTGTCATAATGAAAAGAAGGAAACATCGTACCAAAGGAGGGTGCAATTTCCCTTTTTGATTTCAGTCACAAAAGAAGGGAAGCCAAGAAAAGTTGTCATAGGGAAAATAAAAACTCTGGGCCTAAGGAGGGTACAATATCCAAATTAGGTGAATTACATGGATATGGAAACAACTCACAAGGTCCCTACTTTCCAATTACTTGAGGATGCATATGTGGCTAGGGTTAGGGTTTCTCGGTGGATGACTTGGTCTCACAGGCCACCTACCTGCTAAACAAGTCACCAAAGGTTTATAAAAAGCAAATTGGAGCTAATTTACTGAGTTTTGGTCAGTTTATGTTTTGATATTGATTGAATATAAGATTCGTTAGTGAGTGTTGTGCCTCATCCTATTGGGAGATGTGCCCCAAGTCCTTTCTTTCCCTTCCACATTCTTATTCTACCCTTCTAGTATCATTGTAGGTGATGGAGAGATTATGATAAACAACTTAAGTTTCATAGCAAAAATATATAGCAGAGTCAGCTACCCATTAAATACGATCTCCAGTGAATCCCAGCTTCACCTATGCTCCCATTCCTAGTTTGATGAGAGATTTGGGCTTCCTGCCCTCCGTTTTGTATCCTATATGTGGAGAGACATGTCCTTATATTTTATTTTTGTTATTTTTGTACAAATAAAATCTCATCAAATCTGTAATAAAGTAATATTTCATGTTCCATAAAGTTCCTATGTTCAGTTTCCATGAAAGAACCTTATTTTCCCACTATAAGGGGTTTTCTTAGTCTTTATGAAGTAAAGAAGTAAAGTAATGTTTTGGGAGATTATTGAATTATTTTATGTGTTTATAAATAATATGTCAATGTCTATCATAAATAATTAATAGGTATGAAAGTAATCTGGTATGAAATTCATACATTTAGGCACACCCTAGCTAGTTTATTTGACTAGTCTCACCATTTGTGTAATTTAAAGAGTTATGTTCGCCAAAATTTGATTTCGGAAGATTTTGGATGTTTTTGATTGACCCCTATGTCCATACAAAACCATAGATTGCTATTTAGTTGTATCTATACCCTGTTTGAGAAGCCATCTTTTCGCAGGTCTTCCCTAGGCCAACATTGCCTAATTTTTCCAAATCATTCCAAACAACCACAGATC
Organism: Pseudotsuga menziesii; assembly: GCA_001517045.1. NCBI lineage: Eukaryota > Viridiplantae > Streptophyta > Pinopsida > Pinales > Pinaceae > Pseudotsuga > Pseudotsuga menziesii. The sequence continues at coordinate 52,711 of LPNX011186407.1, forward strand.
ACTCCAGATATATCCCCCCTATTTAAATAATTTTATCAGTTAGAACACACTTCTAATCCTTACACCTAATCTCTGGTTGAAAGGAAGTGAATAAGTCTTCCTAGTTTCAGGGTTGGGTGGCCCAGACGCGTGGGAGTAAGTTTCAGCATAGCTGACTTTGAAACCTAAATGGTACCTGATATAAATGTGTTAGGGAATATGAATTCAATGTTCTGAAACTATCCTTGGTTTTTTCTCTCTTCCTACTTCCATGCCTATAAATTTCTCAGAAAAAACACCTTATTTGCCTAGTCCAAAGTTTTATTGTTTGTGTGCAAGTATTTGATCAGAAATTTAATTAGAGTTGCAGAAATATTAGTGTTCAAATATGGACATCAGATATAGAAAAATTATAGTGGTATCAGAGCAATTTCCTCCACTCCCATGGAAAGTAAGCTCTCAGGGAAGAAATTTTGTAGATCATCAATTCAAGTTTCAACCATGAGGGTTGTACCAATAATTGAAGATGATGACTTTGATCAATTTGTTGAAGAAGAATCGATGATCTATGTTAATGATGGATTGCAAATGCCAAGAGATAAGGATGGTTACTTTTGTGACCATATGGATTATGAAGAAATAAATGTTGAACTTCCCATGGCTAATCCTAATAAGGATTTAGAAGAGATGATAGATACAATTGAAAACTTGCCCCACCACTACAAACAGTATCTTGCCTTGGGGGAAGAGATTTGTAAATCCATTCCTTTCAAAAAGTATCTTTATTGCATATTTGGATTTGAGACCAAGAATTTAGATGATTACTCTTTCAAGAGAATAAAATCATCCATAGAGGAACCAATTTGTTCCATCTCTGTAAGAAATGAGGAGGAAGAAGGAACCAAAAGTGAAGAGTCATTAAATCCATTAGCATGTTCAAGCATTCTTAGATTATTTGTTTTTTATTCAAGAAGATTCTACGCAAGTAGTGATCATAATATCATTCAAAGGGAAAAAACATTTTGATTGAAATAATATGCTCCAGAAGATCTTTCTTGTTTCCCATTACTCCAAGAAGAGAATGAAGATGAATGCACTTCGAGTTTCATTGTGAGTGATCTTTAGACTACTGTTAAGGATTTGGGTTCATATGGTGGTGGAAAGAAATATTTTGTATCAAATCCAAAATAAGAATACAAATCAGAGTTACAGTCACCTTAGAAGCCACATAAGTAAGAAGAAAACAAGGCCACACCGCTTGGGTGTGAACCAGAAAATTTGGTGGAGGAGCAAGCCACCAAAGTATCTTTACAAAAGATGGGAAGATGGAGAAAATGGATGACAAAAGTTCTGATTCAGAATCCATGTACACTTGAAACAATATTATCAATGGGAGGAGTAAAATACTTCACTTCCATATGAGGATTGCAACATTAAGGACAATTGTGAGGGAGATGAACTTATTCCTAGTTTATTTGTTAGTGAGCCCAAAATCATTGCAGAGGAGAGTGATATTGTCAATGATGATAAGGGATATTTTAGATCATATAAAAAATAATAACATATATCAGACCTGATATCATCATATGAAATTCCTAATGAAGTGGAAGACAATTCCCCTCCAGCTGGGTGTGAATTAGGAAATCTGAAGAAGAAAAATATGATGCAAAGGGATGAACAAAGTTCATATTTTTGGACTCTCTTGCAACATGATGAAGTTGTAGCCACATCAGAGGAGAGTATTAAACTCCATGAGAATCCAAATCACACTATCACCATTGTGTAGAAATACGATCCATTTACTCTTGCAGGTGGGAAAGCATAAAGAAAGATTCATAAAGAGAAGTGCAAGTCACTACAAGATAATTGCAGAAAAGAAGAAGGGGGTGATTTTCCTCAAGAACCCTACTAATTTTATTAGCCTTTTAATATGGATGAAAATAATATTCAAAATTATTTACACCTTCTCCAAGACACACATGCTTTAGTGGCACACTAGTGTTGGATAGCTACTTCATTGGAAGATCAGTCTTCTCTTGAAGCCAAGGAGGAGATACGGAAGTCATTGTCTACAATACAAAGGGAATTTATTCAATTTATTTCTGATAGATATTATTTGTTTGATCTTGTTGATGCTTTGAATGGATCATCCTTGAAGGATGAATAATAAATTTTCAACATCACCCAATAGTTGTGTGGAAATTAAGTCCAAGCTGCAGATCGATTACACTCACAAAATTACTAGTCAAACATGCAAAATTCAACAAAAAGAAGACTGAATACGGGGCATGAAACAAAAATATATTGAATAAGTGTACATAATCCAAAATTATGAATTAATAGGGTGTACAAATATATAATTACATCATACATTCCAAAGTATAAGGATGCTACTTGAATTGGACAAAAAACAAGATTACTAAACTAGTCAGAATCACCCATATGTGCATAAGTCACTTCCTAATCTATCAAGATGCTCATGAATTTGATGAGTGAGATGTACCAAATGATAAGTGATGGAAATAAATCAGATCCATTATTTTGGATGTATCACTGGAAGGAGGATGACTTTGGAAAAAAACAAGTAGTTACTCGAAGACTAGCTTTTCCCTTTTTCCTTAAAACTGCTTGAAAGAAAGGAAGCTTTCAGAAAAAGAAGAACTATGATTTTTCTATTCTGGAATGATAGGAAATTTATTAGAATATTTCTAAAGCTCTCCTTAATCCATTTTGAGCATTTTTTGACTTCTAGGTGCAAGTGGATGCCAACTAGGATAGTATGGAATCTAGGAATAAGACAAAATTGAGAAATTAATGTCTCCTAAGTGTAACTATGGGTTTTATTATTATAAACCCCCCCTTTAAGCATGAATATATGTAAAATATCAGAAAAATATATAATATTATAGGGCCTAGAAACAAGGATTAGTCACCCTTTGCATAGTACTTGTCCATACAACCAAGGAAAGAGGAAAAAACCCAAGGGGAAATTTCTCCCTTAAACATGGACATTAACAAAAATTTTGGAAATATTGTTATCAATCATTCATCACCACATGATCAGAAATCCTTCACAGTGATTTGATATTACTGAAGGTCTTCTTAGAAAACACCTTGGTGAAGATGTCTGCTAGTTGCTCTGAAGATGCACGGTAGAGTAGAGCAATGGTACCATCATGCACAAGCTCCCTGATATAGTGCATATGGATATCAATGTGTTTGGTTCGCTATGCTTGAACTAGATCAATAGATATTTGAATGGTTATTTGATTGTCACAATAGATGACAGTGGAATTATTTTATTTGATCCCACACTCTCCAAGTATTTCCTACAACCACAAACATTGAGTAGTTGCATTCACAGCTCCTCTATAGTATGCCTTTGTAGATGAGAGTGCAATGACACTATGCTTCTTACTTGAACAGATAATTGGTCCATATGCAAGAATAAACAAAAATACTGAATTATACTTTCGATCAGTGTTATCACCTTCCTAGTCACTGTTAATAAATCCAGTTAGTTCTAAGTCAGATTTTGTTGCATAGAAAATCCCATGACTTCTTGTTCCTTGAACAAAGTTTAGGATTCTCTTAGCTACCATCCAATGGATTTCATGAGGATGATCCATGTTTCTGAAAGCCACACTAACTACATAATATATATCAAGTTGAGTATAATTCAGATAAATAAAACACCCAATCAACTTCCTATACAGTGCATTATTTACCAAAGGAGAAGAACCTACTTCTTCAAGATTAACTCTAGAAAGGAATGGGGTCTTACTTGGATTAAAATAATTCATGTTGAACTTGTTGACCGGATATGAAGAATACTTGGACTAATGAAATTTTAACCCATATTACGATTGACAAATTTCGATCCCCAAGAATTGACTCAACCATCCCGAATTTCTCATGGAAAAGGCATGGTTCAGTGCATCCTTCAAGGAGACAATCTCTTTCATGGAAATTCATATTATCAATAGGTCATCCACACAAAAAACAATAATTATTAAAGAACCATGTATCAGCTTCAAATATACATTCATATCAGACTTACATCGAACAAAGTTCTGTGACAACAAAAAGCCATCAATCTTAGCATACCAAGCCTTGGGGGCTTGCTTTATCCCATACAATGATTTCTTTAACCTGCACAAAAAATATGGATTAGACACAAAAAATTCACATTGATTAATATAAATCTATTAGTTCATATATCCATGTAGAAAGGAACACTTCACATCCATGTGATGCACCTCCCATTTCCTTGAAGCTGCAATGGCCAAAGCTAGCCTTATGGAGTCCATGTTTTCCACTCGTGAAAAGGTCTCATTGTAATAAATACCTTGAAATTGTGAGTATCATTTAGCTAAAAATATTTCCTTATATTTCAAAGGTGAACCATCAACAACAAATTTGGTTTTCTAAACCCACTTACACTTTACTGCTTTCTCCATGGGGGGAGATTGACTAGTTCCCATGTGTCATTCTTCTGGAGTGAGTTGTATTCTACTTCATGGTTGTTTTCTATATTAGATCATCTGATGCATATTCATTTGTTTGATGGTTTTATTAAACCATCAAATATAACTTCTCAGCAAATAATGGATCTTTCACAGAAAGGGCACTCTCAAATTAAGATCTAGTCCTCCTAGTGTCACTAGGATTCTCAGCTAGTTCCCCAACTACTTGAATGGTCCTTGCTTCCCATTTTGTTTTTGTAGGAATATTATGTTATGTAATTAAATTATCATTATCATACATATCAAAATAAGTAAACTCATTAGTCTCTTCACTCAAATTCTATGGTTGTGGTGATGAAGAGGTCTCTCCAATTTCTGTTGTTGCTAAAGCCTCTTCTGGGTTTGATTATTCTAAATAATTGTTGACCACCCAAGATTCCTTAAAGAGAACTCAATGTGCACTCCAAGAATCCAAGATGGATATAGAGAAACTTCATGAGAAGTTGCAAAGATCTTACCTACCCTCCTACACACCATTCAATCATTTTCACAAGGTTGATTGCATTGTTGAACAAATGGAGGAATCCATGAGATGGTGGATCATGAGATGCACTTGGTTTTGTAGGTGCTTGAGGATGGTGCATAAAATTTTGATGAGAACCAAGAAATGGGTCTTTCCAGAAAAAAATGGAATTTTTTTCTGGAAAGAATCTCTTCCCCATGGAAGAGTCAAATGAATATGAATATGGGGAATCCATCAGTTGGGTGGATAATTATTGTAGAGATCTGATTCATAGTTCTACCCACACTTCTATTTCAGCCTCATCAAGTGGGGATGAAAATTGGGAGAAGGAATTTTCCTTCTTGGTGTAAAAGGAAGAGCTGTAAGCTTTCCTTGGTGTTCATGGTGACTTGTTGAATGCACCATCACCCTCCCGTTACCACCTAAGTTGTACTTAGTGGTTTTTTATCAAGTGAGCCTGGTGAACTAGACAAGGATAACTTGTTTGGACTTCAAAAGACCTCCAATATTACTTCTAGGAAGCTTTGTTGTACTATATCACATGTTCATACCCCATGGGGGAATTGTAATAAATGTTCTATCATGATAGTGTCTACAAAAGACTTGGTCTCTTAGACTTTATTTGTCAATCCAATTAGCCCAGGGTGTTTTTTCCCTTGGTTATTATTGGTTGTTGAATAAACGACAGATAATTTCTGAGGTTTTCACTCCATACCTCCGAAGTTGGGGTGGTCGGCTTGGAATTTATGCCTATTGAGGTTATTAGAGTCTATATGTCAATGTATAAACATTCTAGACATCATGGTCGAGTCATATGAACATGTCTAAGTCCCCCTAGGTTTTTCCAATTTTTCAAAATTTTAGATTTTTCAGTGTTTTATATTAAAAGTTATTTTTTCCAAAACTTAGGCTATTTTGTTAGTAGTTTAATTGGAAAAATTGATTTTGTAATAAAAGTGGGCCAAATAATCAGTTGCAGTCATTTAAGTGCTCATTTTCAAGTTAAGAGAACCATGTAAACCCATGGACCCGTTGTTTCCTATTTTTGAGTGATTTTCCATCACTCAGGTCAGAAAGCCCCAAAAAATCATTTATTGATTATTTTAATTAATAAATTGGTGAATAATGGAGAAAATCCAAAGTCGTAGATCAGTGGATTCTCAGCCAATTTGATTGAAATCAGTCAGATATGAACCAGATTGACTGGATCTGACAAATCCTTGACTGAAGGAGGTGATCAAATCATATCTAGAGTTGATCTTCAACAACCTTTAGGGGGAATTGCGCCCTCTCTCTCCCCTCCACACGTGTGGGATCTCCTGAGAGCTCTGTGGACTGATGTGTTGATTTATGGGTAGATGTGTCCACTCAATCAAGCCCCTGATTAACAAGTAGGCTCAGTTCAACTTCAGATATGCATTGATTGACTCTCCATCGACTGATTTGATCTGTCTTTTTGGGATTTACACCCCCCTTGGGATGGATCTCCTGGTTTTTGTATAAATCAAAGCACAAACAGCCTCTTCAAAGCTAGTTAGAACTGGGATTATTCTGGAATAAATAATCTTTGAAGGCAAGATCTATGGTGTAATGCTCTTCATGTGTGGATGGTGATTATCAAATGCTTATGAGGTATAATTTGTGTTATTTATCACTTCTTTTACTAGTTAATTGTTGGCCTTGAAGGAGAGAGCCCCCTCCTGTTAGGGTAAGAAATTATTCTAGTTTAATTTATTCTCTTACTGCTACTTGTTTCAGATCTATTGGAGTTGTATGTATTTTAAGTTTAATTGCATGCTTTCCAATTATCTCTTCCAGCAGCACATATGTTTTAACCATATGTTTGTGCAAGGATTTCTAAGTTGCAGGTGATATCACTTGTAGAAGAGTTTGAGCTGGTTTGAATCTTCCTCATCTTTAATATATTCTGAATGACATAGTCCCTCAGTGTTCCACTAAAGCAGACTCCAAATCCCAACATTCCCAGGCTTCCAACACTCTCTCTCTCTTCCCCCTTCAAAATATTAATTTCTCTTCAAATTGCTTACTTTTAAAGAATCTTATTGCTTAGATCTGTCTCACAAATAAAATTACATATAGATATATTTAGTAAGATCCTTTGTTAAGTTTAGATCTCAGTTTTGTTTTGCATATAAAGTCATATTTTAAGAGATCTAGTTGAGATTATCCTTTTTTTTCAAGCATTTTAAAGAAAATTTGTAGCTTTCTTTTAAGGTTGTTTCCTTTGTTGTACTTTAAAGTTTCCTATTCTGCAATAAAATTGCACATCTCATTGGATTCCCAAACAACAAGCCAAGCTCCCAAGGAAATCTTTCTTTCCTTGGTTCCTTTTTTTGCAAAATTAGATTACCCCAACTTAACAAAGTTTTACTTAGTTTTTTTTTCGGTAACTAGTGTGGTGACCCAAAACACTTTTAATGTGTGTTTGGGCACATTTGATTTTAATTTCTCGCTTTTTTTTAGCAGGTCTAACAAAAAGAGAAGGAGACTCTGCCCAATTACCGACTCTTGGACGAACCAGAGCTTCCCGGAAGCTTCCCCCACCGCTGTGTTTTAATTCTAGCTTGTTACAAGCTTGTTGTAATCCTTTGGATCCCAGATAACAAGGAAAAAAGTGCATCAATTACAATTTTCTGATATTGTAAATCGATGCTAATAAAAAGAAAAGGTCCTTTCAAGCCTATTCACCATCCCCCCTAGAGGGATTTGCATTCATGTCTTTTTCTTTTCTTTTCCGTTCCTCTTTTTGAAATATAGCGTAGTTCTAATTTGCAGGGTAGTATACTTTGATTTAAATCATTTCCATATTCCATATTTGATGTTTCAAAGTAATCTTAATACTTACACCACGACTTCCCAATTGACACGAAAGGGGAAAGAGATGCATGGTAGGACTAATTAGAACACCGGCATTGTGTAACTTTGTTTCCCTTTTCATCAATTGTTTCATCAACTATAATAAAATTAGCCCCTCCTTGATTCCCCGATTGAGATCCGCTTGGATCGAAAGAGGTTCCTGGAGGGTTTTATTTTTAACAAGAACTTCCTATCTTAAAATTTACTAAAATTGACAAGACTCCAGTGTGTATGCTCTACACTTTCCTGCGGTTCATCCGATCAGTCAAGCTACATCAAAATCACTTGAGTGACTAGAATAATTAGGATTCACTCTCCCAAACTGACAAACCATCAGGTGAAAATCCAACACCTAGATCAAACCATTATGGTGGAAAAATACCCAAAGGAAGCGGGAATTCCTGAAAAGTGACCTCAGGGCACCGATCTCTGTTACACCTGTGGGTGCATTATGAACAATAGCCTCAGAGACTCGATTCAGCCCACATGTTCCTTGCGGGTATCCGTGACAGTTTAGTTTTGGACATACTCCAAGTACTCTCGGGTATATCTGGAGTCCCCCCCTTTTGCCTAATTTTAATCAACTCATATTTCACATTAACTTAAAACGTACTAAGAGGCAATCACAAAACTTTCACTCCAAGCACATGCAAGTACATTGATTATCTTTTGACTCCATTTTAAGCCACTGGTTATTTTCTTGCTATATATATATATATTGTGTCTCAGCATTGTGCTTTTGTGTGCTCTTTTTGTATCTTGTCATATATGGTTATTTATGGTTAAATTTCAAACTCCTAAGTAACTCATTTAGTTTAACATCACCATACTAAATAATTTTGTCTTAGTAACTTAATAGGGTCTACCCCCCTTGGCTTCATTAGGAGTTGAGCCTAAATGGAGGAGTCAAGAACAAGGTGACATCCTTGACTCGAGACATGCCCCCAAGGACACACTGAGTGGCTTGAAGATTTCTGCCACATGAACCAGGTGTGTGAAAGGTGGCAACACTTTTTGGCGCCTTGGCAGGGATAAATCTTTTTACTCCCGGGTATGACTTAGCTTAACTTTTTTCTAAACAACTAAGAAGATAAAAAAAATGATTGATCTTGTCTTTAAAAAACATAAAAAATAAAACTCGATCCATCTGGCGACTCCACTGTCTAACATCTCTCCAATAATTTCTACCCTAAGAAACCACTGACAATTATTCAATCCTCTCCCTGATCTCGAAAGGTTTATTAGGGAAAGATTGAATAGGAAGACTTCCCATAGAAACCTTGAAAATTTAGGAGACCAATCGCTCTCAGATATCCATTACATATTTGTAGAGTGTCATGTTCACCGATCTCAAGAAATGATGGAATTGTTCAAACCCCTTGACTTTTCTCAGATAGTAGGTGCTCCCCATGCCATTCCAAAATATTCTATCAAGAAGCTCCCCATATTTGAGGGCAATAATTCCATCACTACCAAGTCTCACCTTCGAAAGTTTGAAAAGCACCTAGTCAGTTATTGCAATGATTTTTCCCATGACCATGACGATGTCAAAATGAAGCTCTTTGCTTTATCCTTAGAAGATGATGCTGAGGAATGGTACTTCGACCTAGATGATGATTCATATAAAACTCTTAGTGAATTCCTAGAGGGTTTTAAGAATAAATGGGGGGAAAAGAAAGAACCAAGACATCTGCTTTCTACCCTTCATAACATAAAGAAGATGGAGAATGAAACCATGGATGAATTTAACACTAAGTTCAGGTGTGCGGTTGAGGACCTCCTTAGATAAATCAAGACAAGGGATGCCTCCATCATCATATCTTACATAGAAGCTTTCACTGGTGATTTGAGGTACCAGTTAAGGGACAAAGAGTCGACTGATCTAAAAACTGCTCAAGAATTGGCCGAGAAAATAGAAAAGAATATGCAGTCTTCAATAAAATCCAACATTCCAGGTTACACTAGGGGAAACAATTCATACAAAAAAGAGAAGGGAAAAGCCGTTGAATTAAAGGAAAATGAAACCTCCAAATACCCCATGGAAAAGGTAACTAACATGATAAAAGAATTGGTTACTAGTCAAAACCAAATCATGGCAAATCAGTCTACACAACTGAATCATATTCAGAATAGAATAATCACAATGGAAAGAAATAATGGACCTAGGAAATTTTAGCCTAAATAGAATCAGGTGTATCAGAATAAATCTCCTCAGCAAGAACCTAGGATTCAAAACCAGTTGGGCTCAACTAACCTGGTAGAGGAAGTCATTCCATGGTGTAGACCTTGTGATCAATTCCACCAAGAAAGCACTTTCTATATAGAAAACTAGGTTATAGAACATGGAATGGCCAAGGTTAGTAATCAGGAAACAACATCAGGCGAGTCTGATCATGTATACATGGTAGGCCAGGCCTACCCTTTGTCACCAGCTAAACAGTGCAAGTTTAAGGATGAAACCATTGCAGAATCTTATAGTGAAACTTATTATGAAAACTGTAATGTACATGATGGGACTCCTACATGTTTTCCATATAATGATGACAGTCGGGAAGCTTTATTGGCTTGTGACCTTTTATTTGAAGAAGATGAGTATGAAAATAAGGACAAGTATAACTTGGAGCATGATACAAGTGATGAAGACTCCCTTATCTCCGATAAAGATGTTGATGAGGAGTCCTGGACATTCATGGAAAATCTAGTCTATGACATGAATAAAGAGGAAAATAATGAACCGGAAAATTTTGATGGTTTTTTTTATTTTTCTGTCTATGGCATATCTAAAGGAGAGAGCATGGACCATGTGGCCTTGGGAAACTTTGATATGGAAAAGGAGCATGCAGCCTATCCATATGATCAGCCTCAGCCATATATCAGTATCAATAATGAAGACTTGGAGAGACAATGTTGTGAAAAGATAGATGTTATGTAGTTAGTATAATATCAGTCTCAACTATCATATTTACATATTGAGTTTCCTCATGATTTGGAGCCGCTTGGGGCTTATACAATGAATTATCATCCGGTAAGCCTTGATGATCAGTATGATGGTGTAGTCAATATGCCTCATCATTTCGATTTGTACATCAACCCTGTCCAGTCATGGATAGAAGTAGCCTGTGCAAGCACTTACCAGTTTGGGAGGAAGTTCGATGACATTATTCATGCCTATGATTTCCCATCCATCCTGCCCCTTCTAGATCATCACGCAGGTTTGCATTTTCTCAATAAAGTATCCTTACTTTGGCTGGTAACCAAAGACAAGGAATTTTTTTTATGTTAATAAAATGATTAGGTGGTTACATTGGATTTCTAATTACACTTAACCCTTTTTATATCATGCTTAGAGTAGGAAAATAAGCTCATTGAAAAAGAGCATTTACTTTCCTCATTTCTGTTTTAGCTATAATAAAACATTGTTTTTATTAGTTAGTTACATTTATTTTGTTTAAATAAATTAGCTTAATGGTTCATTTGTTTTTTATGTAAATCTTGTGCTACTGAGGTTTTCTTGTCAAGTTGAGATGTTTTTACAGGGTGTATAAACCAGAGATACTGGTGTTCTCATATCTTCTCCTTGCCCTATGACCAAATCGAGCACATGTCCCATAGTTGGAGCAAGAATGTTACCACCTAAGTTGTACTTAGTGGTTTTTTATCAAGTGAGCCTGGTAAACCGGGAAAGGATAACTTGTTCGGACTTCAGAAGACCTTCAATCTTACTTCTAGGAAGCTTTGTTGTATTATATCACATGTTCACACCCCATTGGGGAATTGTAATAAATGTTCTAGCATGATAGTGTCTGTAAAAGAATAGGTCTATTAGACTTTATTTGTCAATCCAATCAGCCTAGGGTGTTTTTTCCCTTGGTTATTATTGGTTGTTGAATAAACGACTGATAATTTATGAGTTTTTCACTCCATACCTCCAACGTTAGGGTGGTTAGCTTGGCATTTAGGCCTATTGAGGTTATTAGAGTCTATGTGTCAATGTATAAACATGATAAACATCATGTTCGAGTCATACGAACATGTCTAAGTCCCCTTAGGTTTTTTCAATTTTTCAAATTTTTAGATTTTTCAGTGTTTTTTATTAAAACTTAATTTTTCCAAAACTTAGGCTATTTTTTTAATAGTTTAATCAGAAAAATTGATTTTGTAATAAAAGTGGTCCAAATAATCAGTTTCAGTCATGTAGGTGCTCATTTTCAAGCTAAGAGCACCATGTAAACCCATGGACCCATTGTTTCCTAGTTTTGAGTGATTTTCCATNAATCATTTATTGATTATTTTAATAAATAAATTGGTGAATAATGGAGCAAATCCAAAATCATAGATCAGTGTATTCTTAGTCGATTTGATTGAAATCAGTTAGATCTGAACTAGATTGACTGGATCTGACAAATCCTTGACTGAAGGAGGTGATCAAATCAGATCCAGAGTTGATCTTTAGTAGCCTTTAGGGGGAATTGTGCCCTCTCTCTCTCCTCCACACATGTGGGCTCTCCTAGGAGCTCTGTGGATTGATGTGTCAGTTTATGGGTTGATGTGTCAGCTCAATCAAGCCCCTGATTGACAAGTAGTCTCAATTCAGCTTCAGATCTACATTGATTGACTCTCCATCAGCTGATTTGATCTGTCTCCTTGGGATTTGTGCCCCCCTTGCGCTGGATCTCCTGGTTTTTGTATAAATCAAAGCACAAGCAGCCTCTTCAAAGCTAGTTAGAACCGGGATTGAGGTGATGTTGCTCTTGTATTGTATTGTTTATTATTCTGGAATAAAGAAGCTTTGGAGGCAAGATCTATGGTTTAATTCTCTTCATGTGTGGATGGTGATTGTCAAATCCTTATGAGGTATAATCTGTGTTATTTATCATTGCTTTTGCTGGTTAAATATTGGCCTTGAAGGAGAGATCTCCCTCCTGTTAGGGTAATATTTTATTCTATTTTGATTTATGATCTTACTACTGCTTATTTCAAATCTATTGGAGTTGTATGTATTTTAATTTTAATTGCATGCTTTCCAATTATCTCTTCCAGTAGCACCTATGTTTTAACCATTTGTTTGTGCAAGGATTTCTAAGTTGCAGGTGATATCGCTTGTAGAAGAGGTTGAATGGTTTGTATCTTCCCCATCTTCAAAATATTTTGAATGACATATTCCCTCAGTGTTCCACCAAAGCAGACTCCAAAGCCCAACATTCCCGGGCATCCAACACTCTTTCTCTCTCTTTTTCGTTCAAAATCTTAATTTCTCTTCAAATTGGTTACTTTTAAAGAATATTATTGCTTAGATCTGTCTCACAAATAAAATTACATATAGATCTAGTTATTAATATCCTTTCTTAAGTTTAGATCTCATTTCCATTTTGCATATAAATTCATATTTTAAGAGATCTAGGTGAAATTATCCTCTTTTTTTGCAAGCATTTTAAAGAAAATTTGTAGCTTGCTTTTAAGGTAGTTTCCTTTGCTGTACTTTAAACTTTCATATTCTACAATAAAATTGCACATCTCATTGTCTTCCCAAACAGCAAGCCAAGATCCCAGGGAAATCTTTCTTTCCTTGGTTCCTTTTTTGGCAAAACTAGATTACCCCAACTTAACAAATTTTTTCTTAGTTTTTTTTTCCGTAGCTAGTGTGGTGACCCAAAACACTTTTAAAGTGTGTTTGGGCACATTTGATTTTAATTCCTCACTTTTTTTAGTATTTCTAACAAAAATATAAGGAGACTCTGCCCGATTTCCAACTCTTGGACGAACCAGAGCTTCCCGGAAGCTTCCCCCACAGCTGTGTTTTAATTCTAGCTTGTTACAAGCTTGTTGTAAGCCTTTGGATCCTAGATAACAAGGAACAAAGTGCATCAATTTCAATTTTATTATATTGTAAATCACTACTAATAAAAAGAAAAGGTCCTTTCGAATATTCTCTTTCGAGCCTATTCACCATCCCCCCTAGGGGGGTTTGCGTCCGTGTCTTTTTTTCTTTCTTTTTCGTTCCTCGTTTTGCAATCTAGCGTAATTATAATTTGCAGGGTAGTATAATTTTATTTGTGTCATTTCCACATTCCATATCTAAGGCTTCAAATTAATCTTAATACTTACCCCACGACTTCCCGATTGACCCTAAAGGGGAAAGAGATGCATGGTAGGACTAATTAGAAAACTGACATTGTGTAACTTTGTTTTCCTTTTCATCAATTGTTTCATCAGCTATAATAAAATTAAACCCTCCTTGATTCCCTAATTGAGACGCACTTGGATGGAAAGAGGTTCCTGGAGGATTTTATTTTTAACAAGAACACCTATCTTAAAATTTACTAAAATTGACAAGAATTCGGTGTGTATGCTCTGCACTTGGCTATGGCTCATCCGATTAGTCAAGATGCATCAAAATAACTTGAGTGACTAGAATAATTAGGATTCACTCTCCCAAATTGACAAACCATCAGGTGAAAATCCAACACCTAGATCAAACAATTACGATGGCAAAATACCCAAAGGAAGTGGGAACTCCTGAAAAGTGACCTCAAGGTGCCGATGTCTGTTACACCTATGGGTGCATTATGAAAAATAGCCTCAGAGACTCCATTCAACCCACATGTTCCTTGTGGGTAGCCATGATGGTTTAGTTTTGGAGATACTCCAAGTACTCTCGGGTATATCTGGAGTACCCCCTTTCGCCTAATTTTAATCAAATAATTTTTCACATTAACTTAAAACATACCAAGAGGCAATCGCAAAACTTTCACTCCAAGCACATGCAAGTACATTGATTATATTTGGACTCCAATTTAGGGCACTGGTTATTTTCTTGCTATATATACATTTTGTGTCTCATCATTGTGCTCTCGTGCACTCTTTTTGTATCTTGTCATCTATGGTTGTTTATGGTTAAATTTCAAACTCCTAAGTAACTCATTCAGTTTAAAATCACCATACTAAATAATTTTTCCTTAGTAACTTAATAGGGTATACCCCCCTTGGCTTCGTTAGGAGTTGAGCCTAAACGGAGGAGTCAAGAACAAGGTGACAACCTTGACTTGAGACTTTCCCCCAAGGACACACCGAGTGGCTTGAATATTTCTGCCATGTGACACAGGTGTGTGAAAGGTGGCAACACCTCCCAGCATCCATAGAGGCACATATTGCTGTCACTTGATTCCATTCAACCACATATGGATTGCGTGGAACATTACATGTCACACATGGACTCTTCTTGAAGAAAATTTTATTCTCATGAGCAGTAAAAGGTAATTGAGCAAGAAAATTTCCAAGAGGAGTTGATGAGAAAAACATCTTGCATAAGGTGGTATTTGTGGGGGAAATCCACACAGTTGGAGGGATGTTTGTACCATTTGACTAGTGGTAGAGATTTGAGCAATTAGAAGTGTTCGCATGGACCTTTTGGTTGGAGTGTCAGTACTTTCTCAAGTTGGATGAGGGGACACTTATTTGTTTTTCTTGCTTGAATTTTTGGAGATAATTGTGATGCATCATCTTATTTTGAGCAGTTTGGGCATCCTTGTTGGTTAGATGATTCCTATACTCATTCTGTTTTGACATGGAACTCACACATATCCCATTCCAGCAACAAAAATGTGAGCTTCAAGGCTAGTGTGCATCAGGAACATAAAGAGTTCTATGTTGGGTGGGGAAGTCTCAAGGATTTCTAATTGTTCATTGAGAGTTTTCAACTTTCACTATGGTGGTATGATATCCACACCATGATTTTAATCCTCTATGATGATGGAATTTTTTTGTTGTTCCTAATGATTGGAAAGACGATGATGATACCATGGGACCCTGGATTTCTTCGGAATGACAGATTCCAAAGGGGGCAATAGTATATGGATCCTCGAAGAAGAGGCAGTGGGATTCAGGAATTCTACTCAGTTACCTCTACTGGGTGGACAATTTTGTTGTCATAGGTGGTCATTTAGGAAATGAAGAGGATCAAAAGGTGCAATAGAAACATGATGGAGCAATTTGCAACACTCTGGAGTACTTCTTCTTGAGGACAAGCAAATTTGGAAGGGGAACATTGTTATATCCCCATATTTTGACCACCAAATGTGTGGATCTTTCTAAACACCTAGGGGGAGAAAGTGGAATTAATTAATTATTCTAGTGAATTTAGCTAAATAATTATTATTAAGGCATGTAATTGATTTTAATTATTGCCATTATTAATTATTGAGCAATTTAATATGTGGAATTGAGCTTGCCATGTCAGGAGGGCGCAATTAGGAATCCAACTTTCCAAGGAGGAGATTTAGAAAGTGACAAGACACTGACAAAAGAAGGCAGTTAGAGGAAGGAGGAAAGTGACAAAATCAATGATAAAAGTAGTTAGATCTAAAAAGGAAACATCAGACCAAAGGAGGACATAATTTCCATTTAGGAGTGCAGTGACAAAAGAAGAACGAAAAAAAAATCTGTCATAATGAAACTAAGGAAACATCATACCAAAGGAGGGAGCAATTTCCCTTTTTGAGTTCAGTCACAAAATTAGGGAAACCAGGAAAAGCTGTCATAGGGAAAATAACAAATCTGGGCCTAAGGAGGGTGTGGTTTCCAAATTAGGTGAATGACATGGACATGGAAACGAATAACAAGGTCCCTACTTGCCAATTACTTAAGGAGGGAACATATGTGTCTAGGGTTAGGGTTTCTAGGTGAATGACTTGCTCTCACAGGTCACCTACTTGCTAAAAAAGTCACCAAATGTTTATAAAATACAATTGGATCTCATTTAATTAGGTTTCATTAATGTATTTTTTTTGTATTGATTGAATCTAAGCTTCATTACTAAGTGTTGTGCTTCATCCTATTGGGATATTTTCCCCATGCCCTTTCTTTCCCTTCCCCATTCTTCTTCTCCCCTTATACTTTCATTGTACGTGATGCAGATATTATGATAAGCATATTAAGTTTCAGATAATACATCTAAAAAATATTAGCCACCCATTGAAGATGATCTCCAGTGAAGCCCAACTTCACCTATGCTCCCATTCCTAGTTTGATGAAAGATTTGGGCCTCATGCCATCCATTTTGTATCCTATCTATGGAGAGATTAGTACTCCAGTTTTATTTCTGCTATTTTCAGCCAAATAAAATCTCATCTCATCTATAATACAGTAATATTTCATGTTTCATAAATCTTGTATGTTCAGTTTCCATGAAAGAACCTTATTTTCCCACTATATGGGGTTTTCTTAAGTTTTTATGAAGTAAGGAAGTAAAGTAATGTTATGGGAAAGTATTGAATGATTTTATGTGTTAAGAAATAATATATAATTCTATTTCATAAATAATTAACATTTATGAAAGTAATCTGGTATGAAATTTATGCATTTAGGCACACCCTATCTAGTTAACTAGTTAAATTTGACTACTCTCACCATTTTTTTAATTTAGAGAGTTTTTTTCACCCAAATTTGATTATGGAAGTTGTTGGATGTTTTTGACTGACCCCTCTATCCATAAAAACCCATAAAATGATACTTAGTTGGATATGTACCCTATTTGAGAATCCATATTTGCGTAGGTGTTCCCTAGGACAAAATTGCCTAATTTTCCCAAATCATCCCAAAAAACCTCATATCAATCTAGATATATCCATTTCCATCTAAAAGAATATTTAAATAATTTTATCAGTCATACCACACTTCTGAACATTTAACCTAATCCATGGTTGAAAGGAACCGAAAAAGTCTTCCTGGTTTCATGGTTGGGTGACCTAGAAGCACCGAAGTAAGTTTTAGTTTATCTGGCTCTAAAATATAAATGGTCCCTGATATAATTTTTTTAGGGAATATGAATTCAATGGTCTGGAACTCTCCTTGTTTTTTTCCCTCTGCTTGATTCCATTCCTACAAATTTCTTAGAAAACACCTTATATGTCCAGTCCAAAGTTTTACTGTTTGTGTGCAAGTCACTGATAAAAAAATTATTTAAAGTTGCAGAAATATTAGTGTTCATATCTATGCATCAGATCCAAGAACATTATATTATATGTGATAGCTCATTTCCCATATCCCTAATCTAGACACGTGTTTGTACAATGTGGAACAATCCATACATCAAATATCTATTCAAGTTACTCGTTTAGATATCCGTCTATATGATGTAGAGGAAAATATTTAGGTCCAAAAGGATTAGGAGTCAAATGGATATTATTTAAGAAACCATTGATAGGAATGATGATATTCTTGTGGTGAAACAATCTTATGCTTTTTATTTTTTGGGCTCATTTTGGAATATATTGAACCCACTCATAACGTAGGATAAAATAATTAATAATTATTTGATTAATTATTTACCCACTAGCTTAATTAGTTGGCATCCACTTGCACCTTAAATTCAATACATGCCATCTATATACTAGGAATTATTTATTTCTAATTTTGGGTTGATCTTGAAAACCTTTTGACCATTTAGAATTTGTATACAACATTTTTTAGCAGATTATGCTTTATTCTTCTTTTTCTGTTTTTCTATGGATAAGGTAAAGCTAGTCAAACTAGGAAACTGGGTGCTTTTGTTGCCAACCCATCCTTCATGACTTTTCCTCCATTTTCTAGGATTAGAATTTTTTCTCCATATCCTTGAGAACTCACTCATGCTCTTTCCAATTCGTGAGGTCCTTGATAGATTTGGGAACTGCTTTATCCACCTATGGGGGTTTTCTATATTTTGGTAAGTCAACCTTTTTGAGCTTTATGAGTTGTCTCCATACAACTCGATTTTCCTATGATGGATGTACTATTTTATGTACAATATTATTCATAATTATTCAATGGAAGGATACACAACAATATTCATCTCTTCATTCATGTGATTAAGTCTATTTTCTTCTCTCTAGTTTTCTTGTGTATGCTTGTGAGAATTCTTAGTAGAAATATCTATTTCCTATGCTTCTTCTTAGAGTCGTTTCTCATAGAATTGATGTATTATATCTACATGGTATCAGAGCTACAGGGAGCAAAAAATTGCCATATCCTACATGGTATCAGAGCAGCAAGGTTGATTAAGTTCTACAGAGTTGAGGAGAGCATCTAGTCTCCTATCCTTCTCTGAAGAAGAGCTTTTCTAGATTACAATATTTTCTCCTATTTTTTTTGTAGGTTGAAAAGAGTTTCTTTTTTATCACATCAATTTAGAAATATGGATTGTCCTTCATCAATAATTATTTCTCCCTTCAACTACCACGAATGGAAAGCAAAAATATCCATTATACTGCACAGCAGAGGATTGTACAGAGTTACTCTAGATTTGGAAAATGAGCCCAATGCTGTGATTGCGAAAGCTAAGTGGCATAATAGGTTGGATGAATCATATGGATTTCTTTCCCTCTCTATTTATCCTGATCTACTCTTTGATATAGATGGTTTGACCACTCCAAACCAAGTATGGACTCAACTGGAGTCTCTCTTTGGAGTTCAAGATGAGCTAAGAGCACATCAATTGGAGATTAAGTTATTCTCACTGAGTCCAAGCAATTTTGAATATCTTGATGGTTTCTTCACCACTTTCAAGTCACTTGTTATAATTCTCAAGCAATGTGGGATTGATAAAGAATATGATCAATTAATCCTTTCAATTCTTTCAAAATTGGGTCCTGATTACTCAGTTTTTGTGTCTACTTTTCATGCTACTAGGCTTGATGTTCCTAAGTGGAAAATGCCTTTAAATTATTTTCTTGATTCAATAACAAAGGAGAAATATAAATTGATCCATATGGGTTTCCTTAATTCTCCCAACATCAAGGATCATTCTCTCTTGGTTCAAGGAAAAAAGAATGTCAAATCCAAAGAAAAGCAAATTGTGAAGAAGCCAAAGTCAGAAATAGAAGATGAAGATTCTTATGAATATTTACTGAAGAAAGTTAAGAAGAAAGGGAGCACATCCAAAGTTTTAATATTGTAGAAATGGTTTTCATTCAGAGAAGAAGTGTTTCAAGAATAATATGGACATCATGCCTCAGCTTCTTGAGAAGCACAAGATCGAAGTTCCAAAAGAACTAGAAAAGCTTGCTGATTCCTTAGAACAATGTCAAACTACGCAGTTCCAAGGAGATATATATTATGCTTTGAGTGCCATAGTTATATCCCTTTCTCATGTATCTGATATGTATTTATTATTTGATATATCATAATCATAAATATCAGATCCTTTCTTTGATGATCCTCCTCTCAGTCTACTAGATTCATCTCCCAAAAATTATGATTTTTCACTAGATCTTGTCTTTGAGAAGTTCTTCCAAACAAGCTTGTATATCTGACTTAGAATATTGTTTGAAGGATGATTTTAATTTCATGACACATATAATACCACCATCCATACCATCTAGCATACCTCTGAATAATCCTAAGACTATACAAATCCCAAGTTCACTAGTTGATTCCTCATTGGTCTCTTATGCAGTGATATTTATCTTACATGGTTTGAAGTCTTTCCTATATTTCAATGGCTGGTTATAGATGAACTTAGTCATATTTGTACTGATATTTAAAATGTTTGGATATGTTCTAAACACTTATGGTTCATATCTTATGCCCATCCATCATTCATATTTTTACACCTATCAGTTTTCCACAGTTGCTCATAGTTTTCCGAGTCTAGCCCTATATGCTCATGGAGCCATTGAAGCCCTTGTACTTGATATTACATATGCTAATATTTCTGATATATAATATTTTTATCAGCCTCATATCAGATCTATACAGGTGCTACATCAGATTGTAATATTGACATGTGATTCACATCAAAATTTTGCAGCTATTCAGGGAATTGGGTGTGAAATAAATTATCTTAATTTTTGTACTCTTTGGAAATGAGTATGCACATATATATTTTCCATTTGAGGTTATGTTTTCAGATCAGAGATTGACAGCAGCAAGAAGCATTCAGATAATTCTCCTACTTCATCAGATGATGAGATATAAGGAGTTTCTCCTCTTCCTTCTTGCAGGTTCTACACTCTAGCGCATGATCATGGAGTTCATGATTTCTTCAAGAAGTCTTCCATCTAGAAGAAGTTAATTTAGCTCATTCAAGTGAATATAAGGATATGTTGAAGACATATTATTTCAAATTTTGTGCCTTGTCCTTTCTTGAGGGAGGATTTTCCACATGTGGTTTTGCCTCTTTCCTCACTTTTTTGGACATAATAATTGTTAAAGGATGACCATAGCCTTGTTGTTGGGCCCTATATGAATCTATAATTTTTGTCATACCATCATAAAGTCAGAATTATAAGGCGGTGTTGGAATATATTAAACCCACTCATAACTTAGGATAAAATAATTAATCATTATTTGATTAATTATTCACCCACTAGCTTAATTAGTTGGTATCCACTTGCACCTTAAAGCCAATACATGCCATATATATCCTAGCAATTATTTATTTATAATTATAGGTTGATATTTACCACATTTTGACCATCCATAATTAGTACACAACACTTTACAATAGATTATTCTTTATTCTGCTTTTTTTGCTTTTCTATGGATAAGGTAAAGCTAGTCAAACTAGGAAAATCGTTGCTTTTGTTCCCAACCCATCCTTCATGAATTTTCCTCCATTTTCTAGGATTATCATGTTTTTTCCATCTCCTTGACAAATCAATCATGATTTTTCCAATTTGCGAGGTCCTTGATAGATTTGGGAAGCGCTTTAGCCACATATTGGGTTTTTTTATATTTTGGTAAGTCGACCTTTTTGAGCTTTATGAGTTGTATCCATACAACTTGATTTTCCTATGAGGGATGTACTATTTATGTACATTATTATTCATCATTATTCAATGGAAGGATACACACCAATATTCATTTGTTCATTCATGTGATTCAATCTCTTTTCTTCTCTCTAGTTTTCTTGTGTATGCTTGTGAGAATTCTTAGTAGCAAGATCTATTTCCGGTGCTTCTTCTTAGAATCATTGCTCATAGAATTTATCTATTATTTATACAGCTCAAACGAACCTAACGAATCCTTTGTTGGACAACATGCTGCAAAAATTAACATTTCATCCTTGGGTGAGAAAGAGAATATTGAAGGAAACTCAGATGTCAATCTTGAAGAAAATTATAGAGACCATGTCATGAACAATTTTAATAGATCCATCTAATTTTAGTGGATTGTGGTCCTTTTCATCTACCAGTATTAGGTAAAGTTGTTATACTTATTTCTATAGTGGCATGTCAATTTCTGAAACATCAGACAAAAAAGTGGTTTTTTACTACTATAGTTGGGATATCTAGACTTTGCAGAAACCTTCTAAGTTCTCTTCTTGGTTTTATTCACTATATCTATTTTCACTCTTGAATTTCTTAAACTTTTATAAATATAAATTACTCATTTAAAAAACAAAAATAATATGAATAAGAAACTAAAAATTATCCTTATTTATAGAAAATGAAAGGGTATATAATTTACATCTTTAATATGTTACATGAAGTAGAAAAGTTGTGTCACCTTAGAACAAGGTACTTGTGTTCCGTCTTCCTTCACAAATTCAATTTTAGTATTGACCTTAGAATTTGAACCATGAATTTGAATCTAGAACTCATGATTTGGTTATTTTTCCAACTATCATGAAGAAACCCTCAATGACTCAGACATTGGTGACTTGTTGGCCTAGGAAAGGGGCATAAGGAGGAAGTTCGTGTGCGCAACCAAAGAAAATGCATCACGTGTGCGATAGAAGAAAAGGAATACTGCGAAGGAATGAAAGGACCCACGTAGGCATAATAAAGAGGTGCATCGTGAAGGAAAGGTGAGCACAGAAGCATGCAAGGGATACCATCCGAAAAGTGACAGATGCAGAATCTAGATCATGGCCATTTATGGCAGTGTAAGCCTGGAGCTACGCACATATGAGAAGATATTTGTAAGTTAGGATGATATTTCCTTGTGTCAAGTCATGATCACCACAACTGTAGCATGAGGAGTGGATGATGGTGACATTTAATAGACTGTCAGTATGTGTTCATGTAAAATATTATAAATAGGAGGGATGCAATAGCTAGAGGGTTGGTCTGTATGGGTTTTGTTGATCCCAGTTGGGCATTGTTCATCTTTAGTGGATTTTAATGTTGATTATGGTTATGTATTAGGTAAGTTCTTTTGTAATACATTGTCTATTCAGTGGTAATTGATGGCGAAGGATGCCACTCTCGCTGTAATGTTGTAGAGATCAGAAAATAGGAGACTCAGGAAGAGTCAAGTAGAGATAGAGGGGTTATTGAGCCGCAGATCTATCTGCTGTGGGAGCAGACCGCTAGTAGTAGATGTAGAGTAGAAGAGCAAACCAGAGAGCATGAGAACCATGATTCTGAAACTTAAAGAAATATCTTAACATCAGTATGCATCTTGCAGACTGCAAGGTGCTATATCCTTTCTCATGCCAAATGAAGAGCACCTTAGTGGTTTTTCCTAGATGGGTTTCCACGTTATCTCTTGTGTCTAAATGAATGATTCATGCGGTGAATTTCTATGTGAATGGTTTTTATTTGATTTCTGAATAGTTTTGAATGCTGCTTAAATATTTGATGTTACTCTGTAATCAATAGATGAATAATCGAAAGACATTGTTGAAATGAACATATGTATATCAGCTTGTATGTTTTTGGCTTGAGTCACGACTAGGGTTGTAGGTACAATTGATATGAGTCAGTTGTGTTGCACAAGTTGCACCAGTTACAAGGTGGAAAGGAAGGTCAAGTCACACGTGATGACATGTATTTGTGCTCGGTCGTGCAGAACTGAATCCTCTATCCAACCATCCTGTTGCCTTCATTGAGCTCCTTGGCTGTGAGCCAAGGGACTATAATCCCTCGACAATCACAGAAACATGGTTCTGGCGGTTACCCATCTAAGAGATATCTTGGGTGAGACTGCTCCTGCTTTGCAGGAATTGTCGACAGGGCTTGCTCTGTCGGGCTGGTATCTCAGGTAGTTGTTGGATCGACGGGCTGTGTATAACCTGGGTCATGCGAGATAGGAAAAGTGGCCAACAAATGGTTTTTTCCTGGGATGTTATTGATCAGATCAAGGGAGATGTCGTGGCACCCAATGAAGGAGGAGATAGAATACTGGGTGGACTCTAAAACATTGATGTTTTCACAAGAAGAGAGTGTAGGAACACGGCTGAGCACAGACAAGTGGTTAGATGAATATATATACTTTGATATTCACAAGATATTCTTTGTTGAGTTCCCCATTTTACTACATGAATAGTTCTTAGGATTGGTGACTAAACAGACCAATTTCTAGAGAAGGGAGATTGTTGAGTGGAGCGACTAGCTGGCATTAGAGGAATTTTGGGGTCTAAAATGGGCCTCCTAAGGAAAATAATAAAATAATAGTTAAAATAATAAAAAAATAGTTAAAATAATAAAATAATATTGATTAATTTTGGAGGAAGAAACAAAAAAACCACTTTTTGTGTTCGTATTTTCAACATATCTCCCTTTGTTTTTACTCAAATTTCGATCGGGAGAGCTCGTTGGATGCGGAATTTGATTCTGCATCCAACGAGTACCCACACTGCATACTTTTGACGGACCCCGCTACCCCAAAAACAAGAAATACCTGAAAAAACGTGATGATGACATCATCATCACATTTTTTTCAGGTATTTCTTGTTTTGGGGGTAGCGAGGTCCATCAAAAGTATGCAGTGTGGGTACTCATTGGATGCGGAATCAAATTCCGCATCCAATGAGCTCTCCCGATCGAAATTTGAGTAAAAACACAATGAGATATGTCGAAAATACGAACACAAAAAGTAGTTTTTTTTAATGACAAATATGTCAATTCAACCATTATGGTTGACTTATTTTATTGAAATTCTATTGGTTCTTGAATTCCAACTCACAAAAACTTATTTTGGCACGTTTTCTTATAAGGCCCATTTTAGACCCCAAATTTCCTCTAATGTTCATGAGGTAACCAGTGTAAGTAACTATGTTTCTAGAGCTGTTGATTTTTGGGTTAATAGTATAGTGCAAGGATATATTATTGAGTTTGCAATAGACATTATAACCTCATATAGTGAAGCTGAAAGAAATTTTTTCCAAGGACCACGAAGGAGATACTTATTATCTTTAAGTGCATGGATAAAATTGCTTTCCTATGAGAATGTTATTTTTCACTTGAGTAGTTGAATCGCGAGACTAGAGGAGGTTATGTTGCAGATGACTGAGTAAGAACATGGGGAAGGGTATGTTGAAATGTTCCCCGGAATAAAATAACCTGAACTCAAGGTTGGAGTCCTAAGGAGTGGGAGAATATTCAGATCAGGAAAGAGAAGGAAAACCAAAAGGGGCCGATGGAATACTAGTTTGTTCAAAGGAAGTGAAAACAAAATTCATTCATGCAAAACTGAAGGCTATTGTGATGAAGAGGAGGACTATAGCTTGATATAGAAAGGACCTGAAGATCCAGAGGACTCTGATGAGACATCAAGATTAGAGCACAACTACATAACACAAACAATATCACCTGATACAATATCTAGAGTCTCATCCATTGAAAGGACCTCTAATACATATAGCACTAGCCATGGAACTAGTGTGCAAGAAGGTGCACCCCCGTTGAACCATGTCTCGGAAGATCCTAACACCAAATCAATGGCTACGACAGATGTATGGTTACCTACATTTAATGGCAATGGAACGAAAGACCCCGAACAACATTCGTTCCTCTGCGAAGCTATGTGGATGGTACATTTAGTCGATAGTGTAGACCTAAAGAAGGCATAGATTATCACGACCTTATGGGGTCACGCACTAGACTGGTTCATGAAGTTCTACACTGCACCGGTTGGAACACCGCAAAAGACCCTTAAGGAGTACTTAGTTTCAATGATCTCAGAGTTCAGGTAACCTAAATCGAAATCACAGTGTATTACTGAAATCAAAGAGATCAAACAAGCTCTAGAAGAAATGGTATGGGGTTTTAACCAACGGTTTCAAAAACTGATGGCCAAAGTAAGCCTCCAAATTTCTGATGCACAACATAAGGAGTGGTTTATTACTACTCTTCTACCACACATATGAGGGCCATTGATGCAAAAAAATATTGAATTGCAAACAGAAGCACTAGAGCTGGCGGTGAAGCTAGAGGCCTTGCCCATTGGTGATGGTGCTGTTGAAATGATACAGATCCAGTCACAGCTAGCCAAAATCATGATACAACTTCAAGATATCAAGAATGGAAAATAAGCACAAGAGGACTTGTGGTGCACAACACGTAGGACGGACGAACACACCAAGGATAACTGTCTGACCTTTCTGAACTATGCTGCGTCAGGTGCACCTAACCCATTAAATAGCCAGGGGCTTCCATGGTATCGTATATGCTAGTCAATAGGCCACCGCAACAAAGAATGTTTATATTTGCAAAAATTTATAAGTACCCTTGCAAACCTATTCTATAAATTTTGTAAATCAGTAGGACATGATGAAAAATAATATAGAGCATACCAGCTCCTGAGAGAAAAGACAGTCAACATATACTTAATGAAAAATGAGGGATTCACTCAGGATGAATAGGTGCAAGCCTTGTATCAACCTACTCAATGCCCAACTAATTAGTACCAATAGCCATACTTTCTTCAGCAGCCGTATGCGCTACAAAACCCCTATCAGCAACACTACCAGCAGAACCCATACCCACCACAACAATTACACCCTCAGGGAAGGGGTGGTGGAAACTTTAGAGGATGAGGTGGCAGAGGAGGATTTGGTAGGGGAAGAGGTCCAGTTACATGCTATAAATTTGGACAACTAGGTCACTTTTCCAAAGATTGTTTAGAGCCTACAAGAACATGCTCATATTTTAAGGGACATGACCATAATGTTGAACAATGTCCTCAACTGATTACAAAGTGGCAAGAAAGTACCATTGCCACACCCAACCCTCCACCAAACCTAAACCCAAATGCAAATCAAAATGTTTAGATGATCGTGGCTGAACCGCAAGACCAGAACATTGTCATCATAACTCAAGGAGGTGTGATAAATAGAGCAGACCAAGATAACCCACAAGAACAACTGCAGCCACAAGTGAGGCCAACAACGTATAAAAAGGAACCACTGACTGGCTAGAAGTAGAAATAAATATTTTGGGATGTGAAATCATACTTCATAAGCCCAGATGTACTATTGAATTTTGCAAAAGTCAAGGACATGCCTAGACAGTTCCAACACATATTACAGAAGAAGGCTTCATCTAAGGTTAGTAAGATGAAAACTTTTCTATTAAGTTGTTTGATGCTAATCCAAGATAAAGATGCTATTGCAGAGCTACAAGAAATGATAGATGAGATTCCTGTAGAGTCGTAATTTGAAAAGAAGGTTAACCAAGTGTTAAGGAAATGTAAAACTAGACACAAAATAAGAATGAATGCACATATAGGTGATTATGACATTAACTATATAATCTTGGATCTGGATTTAGATGTCAATATCCTAACCCACCAGACATGGGAATTTGGAAAGCTTGGGCAAGTCATGCTTGGACTGGTCTACTATCTAGCTATGACTTGCCAATTAGGTGAAGGTCATACCCATTAGTCGATTGAGCAATGTAACTATCGATGTTGAAGGATTGTGCACACACATAGAATTTGAAGTCATCAACATTGTCGATGACACAAACCCTTACCTTGCACTACTGGGGATATATTGGGCTATAGATAATCAAATAATCATAAACTTCAAGAAAAGGATCCTCTCTTTTGAAGATGAGGAAATGAGTGTAGTATCACCCATTGATCCATTTAAGGGGAAAAGATACGTTGAGCCTGTTTATAATGAGGGGAAGGGTGATTACCTTGATCAAATATACAATGTCACCACTATGTAGGAATACTATAACTTTCTCATGGCAGATGGAAACCTAAGCTGGAAGTGCAAGAGCTCATGTACGTCTAATTCAGGGGAGGCTTTAGAGAATTGGAAAAATAGATTACATGAAGTCTCCATGAGAAGGTGTGCAAGAGTCACAAGGTATATGTGATAGGTGGAGACTAAGTCAAGGGATTTACCCACCTGTGAGAGTTTCATATACACCTTGGATGTGATGGCTAAGACCTGTGATACATCTAAGTAGCTATGACAACGAACCCAACATGTTGCGCATATAGTTGTATTTGCTGACAAGCACCCTATAATTGATGCTACAGTTCCAAAGGAAAAGGGGAGAATAGTTGAGGAGATCCTTAACAAAGAGGTTACTGTTCACCGACATAGCATAGCTACTCATCAAGATAGTATGACTAGAGACAGAGGAGATAATCTAATTAACCTTAGCAGGCTGAAAGTAGTTGAAACAATTAAAGATCGTACAATAATACAAAAGTGTTCACAAGATGAAGCAGTTGTAAAGATCGCAAATCTCCTACAGGAGTACCAGACCCTATTCCATCTCAACTGCTCATAAAGAAGAGGAATAGTGGGAGATTTAGAGGGGATGAAAACACCCTTGCGACTACAGACTAAGCCAAGTCAGCAATAGCTGCCGGTATGGCATGATCAATATATCAGGGTGAAGCCATCTACAAAAGGAATACTTTTCCTATAGTATGATAGTAGAGTATTCAAGCACCCACACAAACTGAAGACACAGTGGCTAAGGCTATATACGATCACACAGGTTATGGATAGGGGCGTAGGAAAACCCCAAAAGAGTCAATGGTACCCATGTCACGAGTTTGGTGAATGGTAATTTCCTAAAACCTTACTACAACACATTTGAAAAACAAAACGAACAAAAGACGTAACCTATTCTATTGCAGGATTGTGACAGAACCAACATACAAGCACGAACAATAAACTGCACAAAAACCAAGTCATTGTACGAACTCAAGCGAGGGAAGCAAAGTGTGCAAAGTGCAGGAAAAGAAAAATGCCATTGGTACATGGGACAAGGAAAGATGAGGCAAACGATGCAAAAAGTGGGAATGATAGGTTGACTAACATTAACCAGTGATTCTATGCCAAATATTTGGACAACTGGGACAGCTGCATGGCATTAAATTGACACAGTACAAGGAAAAGGGTGGCGTACTTTTAGATCTCATCATGCATCCTTGCACTAATTTCCATAACCAGTATGACAAGTACATCCAGAAAAGCTAGTTACAGAATTTAATGAACAAAGCATTGGAAAAGGCAACCTAGTAAATTGAGTAAACCTTGACCTCCTGTCAAATGATGATTGAAGGACGCCGAGGGCTAAATAAATATGCGCCTTCCCTATCAAGCA
Source organism: Pseudotsuga menziesii (assembly GCA_001517045.1). NCBI lineage: Eukaryota > Viridiplantae > Streptophyta > Pinopsida > Pinales > Pinaceae > Pseudotsuga > Pseudotsuga menziesii. The sequence goes on from LPNX011186407.1 coordinate 81,837, forward strand.
GTCTGTTACACACAGTGAGCACAAGATCCAAGCCATTGCAGAGCTAAACCTTGCTATCCCTATTTAAATACATTGACACCCATGGTAATTAACATTCCTAGTGAGAGTGAGGCATCAAAAGCTACTATCATCTCTGGTTTCCCCATTTCAGAGCAAGTAGAAATATATTCAGCCAAGGATCAGCAACTGCAGCAACCACTAGAGATTTATGCAATGGAAAGAAAAAGAAAGCAACAAAGCGTGCGGGATGGTCATGCTACCATTCCAACCCCTGGTTCACATCCTGTACAAAACCTAGTCCAAAGAAGGCCAGTTGTTCCAGGACCGCAATAAGCAACTATGGAACTGGACAAAGAACTGAGGCAGCCTAGTAAGATGCAATCAGGAGAGGCATCTGCATGACCATCAGTGAAATAGAGGAAGCGTAAGGATTTGACCTCTCTAGACGAGTGAGGAAAGGCACCTGCTGTCGAGCAACTAGAAAATATCGAAACCTAAGGTGTGCCACCACAAAGAGAGCCAGAGGTGAAGCAGGCCGACCCAAATTTCCCTTATTACATTCAACCAAGAAGAGCTGATGCAGTGGAGGAAGATCTTCCAAAGAAGGTGGTGACCACTCTAATAGCACCATAGATCCCTATCGGCATGACGTTGCTGCATGACATCCTCCCTAAGTTGGTTGTATTGAAGTTCCAATGCTACAACATGCAACAACAAGAGGGGTTGCAGATAAAATACTGCACAAGCATAACCCAGGTTGCTACATGTGATTCCTAGGTGATCTAACCAAAGAAGTGGGTTGAGGGACTAGCCACTACAGGTCTAACCAACATGCTATTCATGCCTCACTTTGGCCATATCATACAAGTCAAGACATATGTGAAGCAGTTACTATTCTGCTTCCATGGAGGATACTTATGGTTGGATCAACCATATCCGGTTAATGCTGAATTAATTGCAAGGTTAATGGGACTCTCAAACAAAGGCAAAGATCCTCTAGATTACCTGGCTAAGCACAATAATAAACCCATTAAACATAAGCATAACCTTCAGTGAGCGGGCCAGAGGGAATTTCTTAGGCCCATCCAAGACAGAAGTGTGTGTGTTGATGTGAAGATATTATCCTATAAAATGTTTCATAAAATGATACCGATGCAATGTTCAGTAGCAGTAGTGGAAATTGTAGATTTATGTGCACTAGGATAAAAATTCAACTGGTCACGGTACTTGCTAAACACACTGATCAAAGATGTGATGCTGGCTCAGCAAAAGGAAGATAAAAAAATTCCACTATTCCTGGTTACTAATCTTGATTTCCTTCACTGTTTGGGCTGACCCTCCAAACTATGTACAAATGGATGTCTCGCTATCTTGCCTGGGGACAAGGTACCAGAATCCATGAGAAGCTAAGGTGGACAGTGATCACCAGAAGGATAACAAAATTGTATTCTTTATGCATGTAGATGCGTTTCCTGAGGTTTTCTGACAGTCCCATGGGATCTGTGCCAGAAATGTTCATAGGTACGCTATGTTCCTCAAGTTTCAAGCTGATGCGTAGAATATAAACTTGCTGGCAACAAAATATATGCTTTAGCAGGTACACCAAGCAAGCTTTATGGTGACTGTTTGTGCCAGAAATTGTTCCCAGACTACAAGAGAACAAGTCAACACAATCTCAATAATCACAATAAAGTAAAGTAGGGTTTTATAGGGTTTTGGTTGAACAGTTTGAAGACAAGAGGGAAAACATTCATAAGACCAAAGAAAACACTAAATCATGAGCATATAAACTACTGAGATGCATAGCATATAAACCATAATCCAACAGAATAAACACAATACTGAATTTCACCCACAGTTAGCAAGCATTTCAAGCATAAACACATTAAACAGGAAATGAATATACACAAATTAGAAATGAAACCAGTCAATAATATGAAGGGCATATAGTGCATATATTCCATAGTATAGTCCTCAAAAAACACATAAGAGTCTTTACTTAGCTCATAAACAAAGCCTGATAGCCTCCCTTTCCAGCAAAAAAATTGAACCTAATGTCTTCTTTCAGACTTACATTTCTCCTACTCCTTCAAAATCAGTAGAATAACTGAACCCTAACTATTTTTGGGATATTTATCGAATATTTCAATCTAAACTATCATTATAAAAAAATAAAATAAATTTTCAAACTTAACTAATAACTGACTTTCTTTACTAACTTTACAAATATTTAGCTACTTCAACTAGTAAATCAATTCCCTCTAAGGCCCGAACTTTCCTTCCCGATTTCAATTGATCTGTCTCCAAGTCTGCAACCCTCCTTGTTAGCTCTGCATTCTACTGTTGTAGCTCCTGGATGGTTTTCTTTAACTTTGTGAACTGATTCTCTGTTTGCCTTTTCCTTTTAAGTTCTTCTCTTGAAACTGTAATCAACTCTTGGTAATCATTGTTAACTTCTTCCAAATCTTCTATAAGTTTCCTGTTTGTAGTACCTAATCCATCATTTGATTCATGCATATATTCAATTTGGGACTTGTATTATTTAATGCTTATTTGTAGGTTTTCTTTTTCAGAATCAATACATTTGTCTCCTGATATTGTTCGCATTCCTTGTATCCATGGGATTTTCAGTTTCTTATAGATTTTTTCATCCTCCTTCATAAGCTCTGTGGAGGTCACAGGAATCTCTGGATGTTCTCCAGTTTCAATATTGCAGTGAACTTCTTCTTCAACTATCTCTCTTTTCTCCATACAGGAACACTTTACATCCTTTTGCTACTGCTCTTGAATCATGTAATTTCGAATCTCCATGAAAATGTCAAAAATCTTAGTATCAGTGAAGACAGACCTATCTTTTGATACTACTGGTTTCTTACCTTTCAGAACTTCTTTTCTGTCATCTTCACTACCATCCAATTTCTCTTGACATGATGAAACATCTATTACTATAATTTTTTCCTTATCCATTTTGGGATTTAATAACTTCTTCATGTTTAACCTAAGTTTGTTCTTCGGTCTTGTCTTAGGTCTCTAGACTGCTGCAACCTCTCCCAACATCTTCAGAGCCTTTCCTTAATGAGTTATTGAGGAAAATTCAACAACCTTCATTATTTTCCTTCTTAACACTGTTTCCTCATCACAATGAGTGTGAATTTCTTGCTTAGCATAAACCCTATCTTCATTAGTAATAGGAACTCTAGCCTCATCAGACAAGTATTTTTCATCCTCTTCTGACAGTACTATAATAGGGATTTGCTTCTGCTCCTTAATATCTTCTTTTACATCTTGATTAGATTCTACAAGTAAAACATCTTCCACTGACTCAAATTAATTCATCTCTGACTGTAAAACTTTGCTTTCCTCAACATTAACTCACTGTCCAAACCCAATGTTTTCATTTTCCTGATTCGAAACTTCTCCTGGTTTATCAGTTTCTTCATCTTTGATTATGACCTTATTTCTAAGCTTCTTAATTAGATTTTGAACCTTATCTACCTATATGTTTTGGGACTGTTCCTCCTGCTCAGTCTTGAAACCTAACCAAAATAAGAAATGCTCCCATGTCTTTTCTCTTTTCTGCAATACAGTACTTATGATGAGTTTTATGAGCCCATGGTGAAAAAATGATTGTTTTGTATGATCCTGGTGTTCTCTCACCCTACATGACATCTTTTGTAAGCTTTTCAAAAAGAAGAAAGGAACATTAATGACTTAGATGTTGAAGGAATCTAAAATGATACTTGAACACAAAGGCAAATATACCCTCACATGTGACATAGCTTTGCAAAAAATTAATATGCTCAATCCACTCAGGTTTAAAGTTTAATTGGAACACCTTTTCCCCAGTCTGCAACTACACCAAAAAGAAAATATCTCTGAGCATCAAAGGTGAAAGTCACCATTTTGAACAAGAACTCTCCCTCATCCATAATTTCTGTTGCTTCAGCTAGTAATTCCCTGGTTAATTATAACTTCAAGGTGTCAAAAGACACTATATCCTTGTCTAAACATTGAGCAAACTTGTAAGAAACCTCTGAATGATAACCTGCAATATTTTCGAAGAACACTAACCATCCTACTTCTGCAAACAAATGTGCACAACCTAAAAAGTTTTCTACCCAGCTTAAGTTTGAGGGTTCTTCCCTATTGGTCTTTCCACTCTTTTTCATTTTGAACTATGGTTAAACAGCTTCTATCAATACACCACAGTTTTCCTATCTTCAAATTTTAACAAACTGATAGAGAATACAGTATAGGGAAACCCAAAAGACTCTACTCTGAATTCTTCTGTTTGAATGATGAATACTTTAAATCCATTGATTAACAATTCATCATTTAATATGGATTAAGTTACTAATACTCTGCCTTCAATTCTATCATTGGTCATTTGTTAAGAAAAACACCAAATTAATAAACCTTGGTAATGGTATGCGGATTACTTATTAAAATGACTATTTCGACTGCTGCAATCTTGTTATTTCAACTGTCAGGTGTCAAATTGCATGCTCCACCTTTCTATGACCGCTTAGACCACTCCAACCAAGCACTCCTGAAAGCCCTAATTTTCACTATGTTTCAAAATCTCGATTACCAAGCACTGATTTTTAGCCATGATCTTCACTTGCTCATCGTGCATTTTAGATAAAAACATAATTCCATACACCTTTGTCTCATTATGCTCTATTATCATTATTACATCTGCTCTGTAAGAAACCTCCACGATTTACCTCCACAACGATATTCCACCTAGCAAAGTGATTAAACTACAAGAGACACGTATCAAATATATCACACAATGTGATTGACATCTCATGTGTTAGAATCCCAAAGAAACTTACCCAAAAATAATGATTTTTAGCTTAGGCGACTTTCTTGTAGATCCTTTGTGTAACTTTTTCTGGCTTGCACTATAGCAATCCCTTTTTTATGATTTTTTTAACCAAAACTCCAAACAAAGTGTTTTTTTTTGGTAAATAACTTTAAATAAGGTCTTATGATATTTCTTTAGAACCTTTCAAAAATATATACATCCTATAAGCCCATAAAAAACCATGAAATTAATTAAGTCAAGCAAAAATTAAAAAGAAAACCTATTAAATCAATTATAAACATAAGCCTAAAATTAAAATATTTTAAAAGAAAACAAGGTCAAAACTTTAAAACAATAATAAAAATGATATTTTTAAGACAAGCAAATGGTTCAAAAATAGAAAACAAAAATAGGCTATAACATGGCTCCTGCTGCGGGATGAAGTCCTCCCTGTGAGGCTTCAAGAACCTGTAGACTAGTGCCTTCTATAACTAAAACTGCCTGCTATTCTGCAAAACCTCGATTGGGCTATGGAGTCTTTATTCAATCCTTCACACACTGCTATATACAATGAAAATAAAATCTCTTTCTTTGAGGAACCTTCCATTTACTGAATCAAATTGTAATCCCATTTCCAATGTAACCAGGAAAAAATTTCCAACATCGAATATATATATAATCAGAAATATTGGAAAACATGAAGAGAAAAGATCTAACAACTTATATTCACTTTCATCAAATGGCGTCTCTAAAATAACAGATTTATAACTTAGTATTGACTCTAAATAATCTGCCACTGGATCATAAAAATTTCCAAAAGTTACCTTTTCCTGTTCTATGAAAAAGATAGGTTGTCCATAAGAATATTTTGTTCCATGAATATCAAGCAAGCATTGGCAAAAAAAACATCAGGATCAACCTGAATTTTCTCCAGATTTTTTTGGACAGTATCATCAATAATGTCAACAACCTGAACCTCCTTTTCCACACTGTCTTCAAATGAATAACTATCATGCATTGCCTTTGGCTGTTCAAGGATAATGGACTAAATGCATTCCTGAATCTGCTGATCAGATTGTGCCATATCACACACCTCACACATTTCTGGGTCTTTCTTTTCAATTTCATCATCATATTTATTAAAAATTAGAGCATCTTCATAATGGTTTTGAACAACAGATTTATCATAACCATGAATATGAGAAACTTTTGATATAACGTTAAAAATGTGAATAGCCTGGATTTCATCAATTTTATTATCAAAACAAAAAGGAACAAAATATAATTCATCACAGAATTCTTGTCTTGGAACCCTAATCTCTTCCTCATAATGAGTAGCATTCTGGGAAATTTCGAATGATGATGTTGACAGTTCATATTTTTCTTCAATACAAAGCCGATCCTTAACACAACAATGATTTCAAATAGTTTGTTGAACAAGAGATTGATATTCAACAGGATTAGCATTCAAATGATTATTAAGAATGTTGAAATCATTATGAGAATATTCCAAACTATCTATGCTGATCTCATAACTTGAATAATCTTCAACCTAACCTAAAACAACAACTTGATGATCGTAATGATCATGGAGTTCTTCCTTAACAAAAGTATTTGAAAATGTTACCTCTTCATCTTCAACAAATTCTGAAAATACAACATCTTCATTATATGTTTTCAATCCTTGACTATACTTATCATTATGATTTTTTGAATAAAAAATTGTACTATAAAAATCAGCCTACTCACAACAATCTTTAAAAAAAAATCAGTTGAGAACACATACTTACAATGTTTCTGAAAACATGTGTGGAATTCTTTCAGTGAGGAAATGATAGTAGTAGGAAGAGAAAAATACCATTCTTGTGCATCTTTCTCGAGTGAATACATGAACATCTTCATCAGCACATCTTCATGTTGTATATTTAACTGAACCATATATTGATGAAACCTGATGAGGTGATCTGAAGGATTATCCTCTTTGCTTTATCTAAACTGTGGAAGACAGCCTCCCCAAACATCCATAGTAAGTATTGGATTTGGAAAACCTGGAACATCGAAACAATTGAAAGGTGCAAACCTTTGAGCTAGAATGGCTTCCATGGACTTCATCCTCTGCATCTTGAACTAGTGGAGTCACCAATCGATTTGTAAAGATAATTTTGTTTTTCCTCAACAAAAAGAGGAAGGGGTGACAATAGGTCAAATTAATTAGGGCTACATAAAGCTAGGGATGACTGAGACCTTTTAATTTTCCTAGCTATTTTTCAAAATCTATTCTAGGCCTGAAACACCCAGTTGTAAAGGTGACCTAGGTCTATTTCTTCTTCCAACACCCTTCGTAGCCACTGTGAAATACTAGTGAAAAGTAGTCTTTAAGATTTGTTGGTTTAAGTTCACCTCTCAAAACCAGTGAAATGATAAGTATCCCAGGGAAAATAGGTTTTCAACTTCATTCCTAGGCAATGGTGCCAAATATGTTTGTGCCAGAAATTGTTCCCAGACTACAAGAGAACAAGCCAACACAATCTCAATAATCACAATAAAGTAAAGTAGATTTTTCTAAAGTTTTGGTTGAACAGTTTGAAGACAAGAGGGAAAACATTCATAATACCAAAGAAAACACTAAATCATGAACATTTAAATGACTAAGATGAATAACATATGAACCATAATCCAACAGAATAAACACAATACTGAATTTCACCCACAGTTAGAAAGCATTTCAAGCATAAAAAAATTAAATAAGAAATGAATATACCAACTGAGTAATTAACACAAATTAGAAATGAAACAAGTCAATAATCTGAACGACATATAGTGCATATATTTCATAGTTTAGTCCTCAAAAAACACATAAGAGTCTTTACTTAACTCATAAACAAAGCCAGATAGCCTCCCCTTGCCAGCAAAAAATCGAACCCATTGTCTTCTTTCAGACTTACATTTATCCTATTCATTCAAAATCAGTAGATTAACTGAACCCTAACTGCTTTAGGGCTATTTACCAAATATTTCAATCTAAACTATCATTATACAAAAATAAAATAACTTTTCAAACTTAACTAATAACTGACTTTCCTGACTAACTTTACAAATCTTTAGCTGCGTTAGCTAGTAAAGAAATTCCCTCTAAGGCCTGAGCTTTCCTTCTCGCTTTCAATTGATCTGTCTCCAAGTCTGCAACCCTCCTTGTTAGCTCCTCCTTCTGTTGTTGTAGCTCCTGGATGGTTTGCTTTAACTCTGTGAACTGATTCTTTATTGGCCTTTTCCTTTTAAGTGCTTCTCTTGAAATTGTAAACAACTCCTCGTAATGACTGTTGACTTCTTCCAAATCTTCTCTAAATTTCCTGTTTGCAGTAACTAATCCATCATTTGATTCATGCATATATTCAATTTGGGACTTGTATTTTTTAATTCTTCTTCGTAGGTTTTCTTTTTCAGAATCAATACATTTGTCTCCTAATATTGTTTGCATTCCTTGTATCCATGGGATTTTCAGATTCTTATAGATTTCCTCATCCTCCTTCATAAGCTCTATGGAGGTCACAGGAATATCTAGATGTTCTTCAGCTTCAATATTGCAGTGAACTTCTTCTTTAACTATCTCTCTTTTCTCAATACAGGAACTCTTTACATCCTTTTGTTGCTGCTCTTGAATCATGTGATTTTGAATCTCCATAAAATGTCAGAAATCTTAGTATCAGTGAAGAGAGACCTATCTTTTGATACTACTAGTTTCTTACCTTCCGGAACTTCTTTGCTATGATATTCACTACCATCCAATTTCTCTTGAGATGATGAATCATCTATTATTGTAAATTTTTCCTTATCCATTTTGGGATTTAATAACTTCTTCATGTTTAACCTAAGTTTGTTCTTCGGCCTTGTCTTAGATCTCCAGACTGTTGCAACCTCTCCCAACATCTTCAAAGCCTTTCCTTGATTAGTTACTGAGGCAAATTCAACAACCTTCATTCTTTTCCTTCTTAACACTATTTCCTCATCACAATGAGTGTGAATTTATTACTTAGCATAAACCCTAGCTTCATTAGTAATATGAACTCTAGCCTCATCAGACAAGTATTTTTCATCCTCTTTTGACAGTACTATAATAGGGATTTGCTTCTGCTCCTTAATATCTTCTTTTACATCTTGTTAGATTCTGCAAGTAAAACATATTCCACTAACTCAATTTCTTTCATCTCTAACTGTAAAACTTTGCTTTCCTCAACATTAACTCGCTGTCTAAACTCAATGTTTTCATTTTCCTGATTCAAAACTTCTCCTAGTTTATCAGTTTCTTCATCTTTGATTATTGTTGATGTATATGTAACTTCGGAATGTATTCTTCTATGTATCTTATATATTGTAACCTGGTGTTTATTCCGGGATGTTTCTATTATGTATTTGAGTCATGTGGTCATTCCCCGATGTTCTGATCGGGAGGATTAATAATGTAAACAAGTCATGTCAAGTCATTAGGTAAGTCCCCACAGTTTCAGGGCACTTGATTTATTATACACTAATTAAGGTGTAGGCTCTAGTAGTATTTTTTAGGTCAAGCCTACATGTGAAATGTCAATTCAAGTGAACAGAAGAATATAAATAGAGATGGAGACTCTCTATTTATCACACACATCATTCACTCTCTTAAGTGAGGCGCACTTGTGGAGGAGGAAATATACTGGGACTAGAAGGCCACTGCTGTTGGGAGATCTCTTACTGTTTTGGTGCTGATTCTATCTTAGAGGAAGTTGCGGGGTTTTCTCCTTTATGGTTTCCCCGAGAAAAATCTCTTTGTGTCTCTTGTCTCTTGTGATGTGCTTATGTTTTATTGTTGTGCTTGTTATTCTCTCAGTGAAAAGATCCTAAGATCATAATGCTAGCTTAATGTGATGAAAAACTAACATGGTATTAGAGCTAACCTGAGAAGAAGACATTATGCAGCTACAGGAACTAGGGCTTCCTATTTTGTGGATCTTCCTCCAGAGATTTTCAGCAAAAGTAAGGTGGAACAACTCTCCTCCTTAGGGCGCATCTTTCTGTCAAAGTGGAATTTGATTCCGAGCATTTTCAGTCTTCGATGCGGAAATTAGGGCTTTCTACAGAAGATGAATTTTTGAGTGAGACCAGCATAGGGCTATTCTCCTCATGAAAACCGAAGTTTAGAGACCCGGATCAATAAATTTGGTTGGGTAAAACTCCAGGAAAGTCAAACCCTAGTTTGACCTTGAGCTAGGAGAAACCCTAAATACTAAAACTGCTAAGTTTTGGTACAGTCACTATATTCTGATATTGGTGAAGTCTCAGAAGCTGCAAATTGCAGGGGCTGAATATAAAATCCTGATGAAGCCTATTTCCAAAAATCATACTCAGATTCGCTGTACTCCAGGTGATATGATCTCTCCAAGTTAGGGTTCCATCCTCTTCCATAATTCATCCCTGAACAGGACATCTGGGGAGATCTGCAATATCTTGAGCTACAGAGGTCCAAATGGAATTCATGAAGATGTTCCAAAAATGGCACAGAGTGTAATTTCGTTGGTCTGAATATAAGACTCAGAAGATGAACCAGTGACACGTGGCATGTCGTACAACTTCGTTGTTCTGAACAGTCCTGTAAAAGGTCACCTTGGGAAAAGGATCATAAATCCAAAATGGTGAAACCAATTCTGATGAAACTTGTGGTGTTCGATCAGGGACATGCGAGTTTACCTCAGTGAAAAATTTCAGACACAGAGGTACATTAATTGCAGAGCTATCATAGAAACAGTAACAGGCATTTATGCAGAAGAAATTGGAAAATTAGGGCTTCCTGTTCCGGGAGCTTCCCTCCACTGTTTGCAGAAAAGGAGTACATTGGACAGCTCCATTTGAAGAGATATATCTGTTTATATAATCATATCTGAAAGATTCCAAGTTTTGAAAATTAGGGTTTCTGTGACAAACCCTAGATCAGCGAACTTCGGGACAAGGTCGGACACCTCAAATCGGTAAGATCTAATCCTTTGCTATTTCCATTTGAGGTTCTCATTTCAATATGATATATCACATCAGCTTGGTGACAAGCTTGGGGAATTTGACAAATTCCAAGCCTGGAAGTATCTGATCTCTCTGAAGAAACTGGATTGGACACCTACCTGAGTATAGAGGTTCCAATTTCAGAGGGAGACGAGGTTAGAAGCCTTTCACAAGAAGAACTTGGTCAAGGCCAAAGAAGACATAATGCTCATGCTGCAGAGGATGATGAACCATCCAAAAAGAGATCCAGATATGAAAGTGAAGATTCTTCAAGCAAGGATGAATATGTTCTAATATCAGCTCTCATAGGTAACATTACTCATGGAAGTGATGATTGGCTTATAGACAGTGGGGCTTCCAAACATATGACGGGATTCAAGGAATCCTTTGTAACACTGTCAGAACATGAATCACCTCACAAGGTGAAACTAGGAGATGACTACCAATATCCAATAACAGGTAGTGGGGAATATTCATACAATCTAGACTCTGTTAAGTCTCTAACAATCAAAGAAGTATTGTTTGTGATAGGATTGAAGAAGAACCTTCTCTCCATTTCAGCATTGATGCAAAAGGAATGCGGGCTGCATTCATAGATGGTCAAGTCATCATATGGACAAAAGGAAAGACTATCAATGATGTGGTAGTGATTGAAGAACAAGAAGGAGGCTTGTACAAATTGAAGGGATATCCAGAACAAGCCTTGATCCATGACACAGTAGAGCCAAATGAGCTTTGGCATTACAGAGCACTACCTATTGCAAGCAAAGTTGTTGAAGGTCTTCCAGAATTTCAAGCTATTTGAAGGGAAGAATAAAATCAGAATATGACTTAAAGAAACCAGTTGAAGAATGTGAAGATCTAGAATGTAGAGACCATGCAGTCATAGGAGTCTCTCAAATCAAAGAACAACTTGAAGAGGTAAAAGAAAAAGTGAAGAATGCAAAAGTGGTGATGGCCACCTTGAATGGCCTCCCAGGATCGTGGAATTCATTCATGTGAGGAATGTGTGCTAGAAGGAAGTGATTACTTTCAATAGACTCTAGAAAGAGAACTCACAAGAAGAAGAAGCTCAAGAAGAGAAGGTGGGAGCAACTGAAGATCAAGATCTTTCCATCCAAATAATATCCCTCAAGCAATGAGGAATATGAAGAACTCAACTCTTGAAGAACTTCTTATCCACCTTAGCTTTTGGATAAGAAACAATGCTATTATGAATGAAGAAGACGATGAAGCTGAAGGATCAATAAGGAGTCTACCCTCGAAACAAATAAAGATAAGTATTCAATTGTCATTTCATTATATTATTTTGTTATGCATTTGTTTATATTTAGTTATTGTGTTATGCATGATAGGATGTTTGCATTAATGACAGAATACTTCTAATATGCACGTGATGGGTAAGTACCTCATGGGGCTATACAAATTCTCCATTGCTACTTATCTAGAATTAAACCTCTTTGCTGACATAGTGGATTAGTGCACAATCTCAATGTTTTCCTGGTAGAGATGGAAGGCATCTAGAAAGTTTCAATGAGATATGGATGAATGTTGTATTGGCTAAAGTAGTTGCATGATCATATATTTATGCATAAGTGTTTGACAGTATAAATATTCCTTATGAAATGTTTCTAACCATACAATTGCATTTGAATTGTAGGAAAGATCGCATACATAATCGCCTACAAGCAAAGAAGAATGAAGACTTGTTCCGAAGAACAAGTGACGACAGTTCAAAGACAAAGAATAATATGACGAGTGCAGTGACATCATTGATGCAGAACCTTCCAGCCACCAAGAAGAAAGGGAAGACCTGTTCAAGAAGAATGATGTCTGGGCGTAGTATCGAGACCTGAAGAGAAGTTCATCTTTTCATCATGCAGTAGATGGAAACATTGTGGGATACAAAGCAAGATTCATAGCATGAGGCTTCTCATGAAGAGAAGGCATAGTCTACAAAGAAACATTTACAGCTAATAGAAGTGAAGTCACATGACATGCATAATCATGTGTGCAAATGAAAGAAGGCCTTGTACGAGTTCAGAAGACACCCTTGGGATAACACATACATGATGAGCCTGATGAAGATCTTAACCTTTTCTACAAGGTTGAAGATGAAATTATATACACTAGATGGATACTACTTGTCACTCCGGTATAGAATGTTTTCACTGCATAGAGCACAGAAGACAGAGGGAGTATGATGCTTCGCTTCAGAGGGAGTGACTACAGAAGATCTAAGGTTCGACATTGTACGACAGGATGGGCAGATTACTGATGACTCTAGGCTTTACTAAGAGTAAAGCGGATTCCAACCTTTGCTTCAAGTTTGAAGAAAGAAGACCAGTGATGCTCTTGTTATGTGTCGATGCACTATTAATCTAGGTATGGAGGTGTGGCAGAGTGCAGATGGAATCTTCCTTGGACAAGGGAAGTATGTAGTAGAGATCATGAAGAGGTTTAGGATGATGGAATGCATGGCCACACTTATGGCATCGAACCTAAAGCTATTGAGTGATGCTTCATCAGAGACGGTTGATGCTACGATGTATCCTCAGATGATTGCGTCATTGATGTACTTGAGGAACACGAGACCAGATATTTTCTTTACTGTGAACACCTTGAGCCAGTACCTGACAGATCCGAGAAGTGTTCACTTGATGGCTGCAAATCATATTATGAGGTACCTGAAGGGTACAATTGATTATGGGCTCAAGTACAATGTGAATCAGAAGATTAAACTGGAGGGTTATGTTGATTCAGATTGGGCAGGCAGTGCCATCGACAGGAAGAGTACTTCGGGATGTTGCTTCAGTATGGGATCAGGTGTGATCTCTTGGTTTAGCAGGAAGCAATCATGTGTGGCACTGAGTACAGCTGAAGCAGAGTATGTCGCAGCTTGTTCAGCTAGTTGTGAGGCAGTATGGTTGTGGAAGCTACTGCCTGATATATTTGATCTCTAGTTAGATGCTACTTGTATACATTGTGACAACCAGAGTTGCGTGAAGTTGTCAGAGAATCTAGTGTTTCATGATAGGTCGAAGCATATCGAGATCAAGTATCACTATATCAGGGATATGGTGCAGAGAGGAGCGGTGAAGCTCCTGTATGTTGCGACAGAGGAAAAGATATCTAATATATTGACGAAGCCATTGGCTAGGCTGAAGTTCGAGTACTTCAGAGAGAGACTTGGTGTTCTCCAGATTGAGGCTTCCTCCCAGAGAAAGTGATGAGACCCATAGCCATTCTGACATGGTGAGAGGATTGGTTCCTTCCATGGTCAGATGTAAGGGCTGAGCCATTCTGTCATGGTGAGAGGATTGGTTCCTTCCATGTCAGATATGAGTGCTGAGATCCATAGCCATTCTGACGAGTAGGTCAGATATAAGGGCTGAGCCATTCTGTCATGGTGATAGGGTTGCTCCCTTCCATGATAGATATGAGTGCTGGCCATTCTGTCGAGTAGGACATATGTAAGGGAAATTTCCATTCTAGGAATGGAGGCACCTAGTCAGTTACCAGGATCACTCAGTGCAGGACTGAGTAGCCATTCTGACATGGTGAGAGGATTGGTTCCTTCCATGGTCAGATGTAAGGGATGAACCATTCTTCTCATGGCTAAAGGATTAAGTTCCTTCCATGTCAGATGTGAGTGTTGGCCATTCTGACGAGCAGGTCGGATGTAAGGGAAACTGCCATTCTCTAGGAGAATGGAGGCACCTGGTCCGTTACCAGGTAGCTCAGTCGAGGAGGACTGGGGGCCATTCTGATATGATTGTTGGGATGTGTTCCCCTCATGATCAGATATGAGTGCATGCCCTTCCATAATTATGAGCAGGATGTGTTCCCGCCTGGATGGATGTAAGTGCTGAGCCTTGTCACAGATGATAGTAGGTGTGTCCTATCATGCTGGTGACTGTAAGTGCTATGCCATTTCACAGATGATAGTAGGTGTGTCCTATCATGTTGGTGACTGTAAGTACAGTGGCTTTTCACAGATGATAGTAGGTGTGTCCTATCATGCTGGTGACTCTAAGTGCAATGCCTTTTCACAGATGGTAGTAGGTGTGTCCTACCATGCTGGTGATTGTAAGTGCAGAGCCTTTTCACAGATGGTAGTAGGTGTGTCCTACCATGCTGGTGATTGTAAGTGCAGAGCCTTTTCACAGATGGTAGTAGGTGTGTCCTACCATGCTGGTGATTGTAAGTGCTGAGCCTTTCCACAGATGGTAGTAGGTGTGTTCTACCATGCTGGTGGATGTGAGCGCTGTGCCTTTCCACAGATGATAGTAGGTGTGTCCTATCATGCTGGTGGTTGTAAGTGCTGAGCCATTTCACAGATGATAGTAGGTGTGTCCTATCATGCTGGTGAATGTGAGTGCTGGGCCTTTCTGATGGGATTGTAGTTTACTACATGATCATATGTGAGTGTTGGGCGTGCCTTTCTGACGAGCAGGTCAGATATAAGTGCTGGGCGAAGACCTACATGAGGGTATGCCTACAACTAGCATGAAAAGGGGCTGGCTCTGTAGAAATTCCTATGACAAGAAGAATCATGAGATAGCACCAGTGTTGATCCAGATCGAGTGATGATCTAGATCCAGTAATGATGATCTAGCAGTAGTGATCCAGATCGAGTGATGATCCAGATCCAGTCCAGTGATGATGATCCAGATCGAGAGATGATCTAGATCCAGTGATGATGTTCTATGATGATCCATATCGAGAGATGATCCAGATCCGATGATGACTTGAAGACGAAGATGACTTGAATACGAAGATGACTTGAAGACGAGATGATCCAGTTGATACAGAGAAGAAGACCAGTGCTGAAAATTGTGCTGAAAGAATACCTTCCTAGTTAAGAGGGAGTATTGATGTATATGTAACTTCGGAATGTATTCTTCTATGTATCTTATATATTGTAACCCGATGTTTATTCTGGGATGTTTCTATTATGTATATGAGTCATGTGGTCATGCCCCGATGTTCCGATCGGGAGGATTAATAATGTAAACAAGTCATGTCAAGTCATTAGGTAAGTCCCCACAGTTTCGGGGCACTTGAGTTATTATACACTAATTAAGGTGTAGGCTCAAGTAGTATTTGTTAGGTTGAGCCTACGTGTGAAATGGAAATTCAAGTGAACGGAAGAATATAAATAGAGAGTGAGACTCTCTATTTATCACACACATCATTCACTCTCTTAAGTGAGGCGCACTTGTGGAGGAGTAAATATACTGGGACTAGAAGGCCACTGTTGTTGGGAGATCTCTTATTGTTTTGGTGCTGATTCTATCTTAGAGGAAGTTGCGGGGTTTTCTCCTTTATGGTTTCCCCAAGGAAAATCTCTTTGTGTCTCTTGTCTCTTGTGATGTGCTTATGTTTTATTGTTGTGCTTGTTATTCTCTCAGTGAAAAGATCCTAATATCATAATGCTAGCTTAATGTGATGAAAAACTAACAATTATGACCTTCTTTCTAAGCTTCTTAATCAGAGTTTGAACCTTATCTACCTGTCTCTTTTTGGATTGTTCCTCCTGCTCAGTCTTGAAACCTAAACAAAATAAGAAATGCTCCCATATCTTTTCTCTTTTCTACAATACAGTACTTATGATGAGTTTTATGAGTCCATGGTGAAAAATTGATTGTTTTGTATGATCCTGGTGTTCTCTCACCCTACATGACATCTTCTGTAAGCTTTTCAAAAAGAATAAATGAAGATTCATTTTAGATTCATGACTGAGATGTTGAAGGAATCTAAAATGATACTTGAACACAAAGGAAAATATACCCTCATAGGTGACATAGCTTTGCAATACTTTAATAGGCTTAATCCACTTAGGTTTAAATTTTTGAATTGGAACACCTTTTCTCCAGTATGGAACTACACCAGGAAGCAAATATCTCTGAGCATCAAAGGTGAAGGCCACCTTTTTGAACCAGAATTCTCGCTCATCTAGAATCCATGTTGCTTCAGTTAGTAATTCCCTAGTTAATTTGAACTTCAAGGTGTCAAAAGACACTATATCCTTATCTAAACATTGAGCAAACTTGTAAGAAACCTCTGAATTATAACTTGCAATCTTTTCAAAGAACACTAACCATTCTACTTCTGCAAACAACTGTGCACAATCTAAAAAGTTTTTTACCTAGCTTAAGTTTGAGGGTTCTATGCTATTGGTATTTCCACTCATTTTCATTTTAAACTATGGTTAAACAGCTTCTATCAATACACCACAGTTTGACTGTCTTCAAATTTTAACAAACTGACAGAGAATACAATATAGGGAAACCCAAAAGACTCTACTCTGAATTTTTCTTTTTGAATGATGAATACTTTAAATCCATTGATTAACAATTCGTCATTTAATATGGATCAAGTTCAAAACTAATACTTTTCCTTCAATTTTTTCATTAGTCATTTGTTCAGAAAAACCCCAAATTAATAAACCTTGGTAATGGTATGCGGACTACTTGTTAAAATGACTAATTCGACTGCTAAAATCTTGTTATCTCAACTGTCAGGTGTCAAATTGCATGCTCCAACTTTCTCTGACCGCTTAGACTACTCCAACCAACCGCTCCTAAAAGCCCTAACTTTTGTTCTGTTTCAAAATCCCAATTACCAAGCACTGTTTTTTAGCCACAATCTTCACTTTCTCTTCGTACATTTTAGATAAAAACATAATTTCATACACCTTTGTCTCATTATGCTCTGCTATCATTATTACATCTGCTCCGCAAGAAACCGCCATGATCTGCCTTCACGACGATATTCCACCTGCCACAGTGATTAAACTATAAGAGACACGTATCAAATCTATCACACAATGTGATTGACATCTAATCTATGAGAATCCCAAAGAAACTGACCCAAAAATAATGATTTTTAGCTTGCGCGACTTTCTTGTAGTGCCTCTGTGTAACTTTTTCTGGCTTGCGCTACAGGAATCCCTGTTTTATGATTTTTTTAACCAAAAATCCAAACAAAGTGTTGTTTTTTGGTAAATAACTTTAAATAAGGTCTTATGATATTTCTATAGAACCTTTCAGAAATATATACATCCTTTAAGCCCATAAAAACCATGAAATTAATTAAGTCAAGCAAAAATTAAAAACAAAGCCTATTAAATCGATTATAAACATAATCCTAAAATCAAAATATTTTAAAAGAAAATAAGGTCAAAACTTTAAAACAATAAGAAAAATCATATTTTTAAGACAAGCAAATGGTTCAAAAATAGAAAACAAAAACAAGCTATAACATTTGGCTCTTGCTGCGGGATGAAGTCCTGCCTATGAGGCTTCAAGAACCTGTAGACTAGTGCCTTTTGTAACTAAAACTTCCTGTTATTCTACAAAACATCCATTGGGATATGGAGTCTTTATTCAATCCTTCACACACTACTATATACAATGAAAATCAAATCTCTTTCTTTGAGGAAGCTTCCATTTACTGAATCAAATTGTAATCCCATTTCCAATGTAACCAGGAAAAAATTTCATCAACCCACCAAAACGTGTTTCGAACTTCGAATATATATATATAATCAGAAACATTGGAAAACATGAAGAGCGAATATCTAACAACTTATATTCACTTATATCAAATGGTATCTCTAAAATAACAGATTTATAACTTAGTATTGACTCTAAATAATCTGCCACTGGATCATAAAAATTTCCAAAAGTTACCTTTTCTTGTTCTATGAAAAAGATAGGCTGTCCATAAGAATATTTTGTTCCATGAATATCAAGCAAGCATTGGTGATAAAAAAAATCAGGATCAGCATGAATTTGCTCCAGAGTTTTTTGGACAGTATCATCAATAATGTCAACAAGCTGAACCTCCTTTTTCACACTGTCTTCAAATGAATAACTATCATGCATTGACTTTGGCTGTTCAAGGATAATGGACTGAATGCATTCCTGAATCTGTTGATCAGATTGTGCCATATCACACACCTCACACATTTCTGGGTCTTTCTTTTCAATTTCATCATCATATTTATTAAAAAATTAGAGCATCTTCATAATGGTTTTGAACAACAGATTTATCATAACCATGAATATGAGAAACTTCTGATATAACATTAAAAATGTGAACAGCCTGGATTTCATCGATTTTAGTATAAAAAAAAAGGAACAGAATATAATTCATCACATAATTCTTGTTTTGGAACCCTAATCTCTTCCTCATAACGAGGATCATTTTGGGAAATTTCGAATGATTATGTTGAAGGTTCGTATTTTTCTTCAATACAAAGCCGATCTTTAACACAACAATGATTTCTAACAGTTTGTTGAACAAGAGATTGATCTTCAATAGGATTAGCATTCAAATGATTATTAAGACTATTGAAATCATTATGAGAATATTCCAAACTATCTCTGCTGATCTCATCACTTGAATAATATTCAACCTAACCTAAAACAACAACTTGATTATCGTAATGATCATGAAATTATTCCTTGACAACAATATCTGAAAATGTTACCTCTTCATCTTCAACAAATTCTGAAACTACAACTTCTTCATGATATGTTTTCAATCCTTGACTATACTTATCATTATGATTTTTTGAATCAGAAATTGTATTATAAAAATCAGCCTACTCACAACAATGTTTAAAAAAAAATTCAGTTGAGAACACATACTTACAATGTTTCTGAAAACATGTGTGGAATTATTTCAGTGAGGAAATGCTAGCAGCGGAAAGAGAAAAATACCATTCTCGTGCATCTTGCTCGATTGAATACATGAACATATTCATCAGCACATCTTCATGTTGTATATTTAACTGAACCATATATTGATGAAACCTGATGAGGTGATATGAAGGATTATCCTCTTTGCTTTCTCTAAACCATGGAAGACAGTCTCCCCAAACATCCATAGTAGGTAGTAGATTTGGAAAACCTGGAACATCGGAAAAATTGAAAGGTGCAAAACTTCGAGCCAGAATGGCTTCCATGGACTTCGACCTCTGCATCTTGAACTAGTGGAGTCACCAATCGATTTGTCAAGCTAGATTTTTTTTTCCTCCTCAGAAAGAGGAAGGGGTGACAATAGGTAAAATTAATTAGGGCTACATAAATCTCGGATGAATGCGACCTTTTAATTTTCCTAGATTCTTTTCAAAATCTGTTCTAGGTTTGAAACACGCAGCTATAAAGGTGAACTAGGTATGTCTCTTGTTCCAACACCCTTAGTAGCCACTGTGAAATACTGGTGAAAAGTAGTCTTTAATATTTGTTGGTTTAAGTTCACCTCTCAAAACCAGTGAAATGATAAGTATCTCGGGGAAAATAGGTTTTCAACTTTGTTCCCTGAAAATGGCGCCAAAGATGTTTGTGCCAGAAATTGCTCCCAGACTACAAGAGAACAAGCCAACACAATCTCAATAATCACAATAAAGTAAAGTAGAGTTTTCTAGGGTTTTGGTTGAACAGTTTGAAGACAAGAGGGAAAACATTCAGAAGACCAAAGCAAACACTAAATCATGAGCATTTAAATGACTAAGATGCATAACATATAAACCATAATTGAACAGAATAAACACAATACTGAATTTCACCCACAGTTAGCAATCATTTCAAGCATAAAAACATTAAACAGGAAATGAATATACCAACTGAGTAATTAACACAAATTAGAAATGAAACCAGTCAATAATCTGAAGGGCATATAGTGCATATATTTCATAGTTTAGTCCTCAAAAAACACATAAGAGTCTTTAGTTAGCTCATAAACAAATCCTAATAGCCTCCCCTTACCAGCAAAAAATCGAACCCATTATCTTCTTTCAGGCTTACATTTATCCTATTCCTTCAAAATCGGTAGAATAACTGAACCCTAACTACTTTTGGGCTATTTACCGAATATTTCAATCTAAACTATCATTATACAAAAATAAAATAGCTTTTAAAACTTAACTAATAACTTACTTTCTTGACTAACTTTACAAATATTTAGCTACTTCAGCTAGTAAAGCAATTCCCTCCAAGGCCTGAGCTTTCCTTCTCGCTTTCAATTGATTTGTCTCCAAGTCTACAACCCTCCTTGGTAGCTCCTTATTCTACTGTTACAGCTCCTAGATGGTTTTGTTTAACTCTATGAACTGATTATCTATTTGCCTTTTCCTTTTAGGCGCTTCTCTTGAAACTATAATCAACTACTGGTAATGACTGTTAACTTCTTCCAAATCTTCTATAAGTTTCCTATTTGCAGTAACTAATCCATCATTTGATTCATGCATATATTCAATTTGGGAATTGTATTGCTTAATGCTTCTTTGTAGGTTTTCTTTTTCAGAATCAATACATTTGTCTCCTAATATTGTTTGCATTCCTTGTATCCATGGGATTTTCAATTTCTTATAGATTTCTTCATCCTTCTTCATAAGCTCTATGGAGGTCACATGAATCTCTGTATGTTCTTCAACTTCAATATTTCAATGAACTTCTTCTTCAACTATCTCTCTTTTCTCCATATAGGAACTCTTTACATCCTTTTGCTGCTGCTCTTGAATCATCTAATTTCGAATCTCCATGAAAATGCCTGAAATATTAGTATCAGTGAAGATAGACCTATCTTTTGATACTACTAGTTTCATACCTTTCAGAACTTCTTTGCTTTCATCTTCACTACCATCCAGTTTCTCTTGAGATGATGAATCATCTATTACTATAATTTTTTCCTTAGCCATTTTGGGATTTAATACCTTCTTCATGTTTAACCTAAGTTTGTTCTTCAGCCTTGTCTTAGGTCTCTAGATTTATGCAACCTCTCCCAACATCCTTAGAGCCTTTCCTTGATGAGTTATTGAGGCAAATTCAACAACCTTCATTCTTTTCCTTCTTAACATTGTTTCCTCATCAGAATGAGTGTGAATTTCTTTCTTAGCATAAACCCTAGCTTCATTAGAAACAGGAACTCTAGCCTCATCAGACAAGTATTTTTCATCCTCTTTTGATAGTACTATAATAGGGATTTGCTTCTGCTCCTTAATATCTTATTTTACATCTTGATTAGATTCTGCAAGTAAAACATCTTCCACTGACTCAACTTCTTTCATCTCTGACTGTAAAACTTTGCTTTCCTCAACATTAACTCACTGTCCAAACTCAATGTTTTCATTTTCCTAATTAGAAACTTCTCCTGGTTTATTCAGTTTCTTCATCTTTGATTATGGCATTCCTTCTAAGCTTCTTAATCAGAGTTTGAAACTTATCTACCTATCTCTTTTGGGACTGTTCCTCCTGCTCAGTCTTGAAACCTAACCAAAATAAGAAATGCTCCCATGTCTTTTCTCTTTTTTGCAATACACTACTTATGATGAGTTTTATGAGCCCCTGGTGAAAAAATAATTGTTTTGTATGATCATGGTGTTCTCTCACCCTACATGACATCTTCTATAAGCTTTTCAAAAAGAAGAAAGGAAGATTCATGATTGATATGTTGAAGGAATCTAAAATGATACTTGAGCACAAAGGCAAATATACCCTCACAGGTGACATAGCTTTGCAAGACTTTAATAGGATCAATCCACTCAGGTTTAAAGTTTTGAATTGGACAACCTTTTCCCTAGTCTACAAGTACACCAAGAAGCAAATATCTCTGAGCATCAAAGGTGAAAGGCATCTTTTTGAACCAGAACTATCCCTCATGCAGAATCCCTGTTGCTTCAGCTAGTAATTCCCTGGTTAATTTGAACTTCAAGATGTCAAAAGACACTATATCGTTGTCTAAACATTGAGCAAACTTGTAAGAAACCTCTGAATGATAACCTGCAATCTTTTCAAAGAACACTAACCATATTTCTTCTACAAACAACTATGCACAATCTAGAAATTTTTTTACCCAGCTTAAGTCTGAGGGTTCTGCCCTACTGGTGTTTCCACTCTTTTTCATTTTGAACTATGGTTAAACAGCTTCTATCAATACACCACAATCTGACTGTCTTCAAATTTTAACAAACTGACAGAGAATATAGTATAGGGAAACCCAAAAGACTCAACTCTGAAGTCTTATGTTTGAATGATGAATACTTTAAATCCATTGATTAACAATTCGTCATTTAATATGGATTAAGTTCAAAACTAATACTCTGCCTTCAATTCTTTCATTAGTCATTTGTTTAGAAAAAACCACAAATTAATAAACCTTGGTAATGGCATGCGGACTACCTGTTAAAATGACTAATTCGACTGCTGGAATCTTGTTATCTCAATTGTCAAGTGTTGAATTGCATGCTCCACCTTCCTCTGACCGCTTAGACCACTCCAACCAAGCGCTCCTAAAAGCCCTAATTTTCGCTCTATTTCAAAATCCTGATTACCAAGCACTAATTTTTTTCCACGATCTTGACTTTCTCTTTGTGCATTTCAGATAAAAAATTAATTCGATACACCTTTGTCTCATTATGCTCTGCTATCATTATTACATCTGCTCTACAATAAACCTCCACGATATGCCTTCATGACGATATTCCACCTGCTACAGTGATTAAACTACAAGAGACATGTATCAAATCTATCACACAATGTGATTAACATCTCATTTGTGAGAATCATGATGATACTGACGCAAAAATAATGATTTTTAGCTTGCGCGACTTTCTTGTAGCGCCTTTGTGGAACGTTTTCTGGCTTGTGCTACAGGAATCCCTGTTTTATGATTTTTATAACCAAAACTCCAAACAAAGTGTTGTTTTTTGGTAAATAACTCTAAATAAGGTCTTATGATATTTCTTTAGAACCTTTCATAAATATATACATCCTATAAGCCCATAAAAACCATGAAATTAATTAAGTCAAGAAAAAATTAAAAAGAAAACCTATTAAATCAATTATAAACATAAGCCTAAAATCAAAATAATTTAAAAGAAAACAAGGACAAAACTTTAATAAAATATGAAAAATCATATTTTTAAGACAAGAAAATGGTTCAAAAATAGAAAACAAAAACAGGCTATAACAGTGACAAATGACGATGTGGATGCAATCGTCAATCTTTGGCCAAAGGAATGGTGCGGCCCACTTGCAGAGCCTCTACCTGAAGAACAAAACTAGAAGAACCAGCAATTCATGAAGTTAATGGTGAAGAGCATGCAGGCGATGATACCCAAGATGATTCGTCACAAGAATACATTGATGGCAATGATGATATGGATGACTCGGACCATCATCCTTCAGAGCAGCCACCCGGTGGAGATCAGGTGCAAATGTAGACCCATGTATCGCCAGAGGAAGGCCAATTGTCTTGAAAGAAATAGAAATCCGACAGAACTACATACACAAATACATTGACTGAGGATGAGCTACAGGAACTTGCCAATGTTGTTGATAAAATTGTGTAAGATAACCTCGCCAGTCTAAGGGTGCAACAACTAAGCATTGCTGCCCAAGTCTAGGACCACCTCAATAATCTTACAAAAGCCATTAACAATATCAAGGACACTGTGGAGGCTGAAACATATGGTGTTGATCCTAGCATGCAACTAATTACACCAACGCTGGTGCCACCGATCAAAGTGTTGATTTAGAGGCAGACACTAGGAACGAATGAAGAGACAAACATAGGTCCTGGTGATAGCAACGCCAAGATAGAATTCTCCAAGATTCTATTGAAGGAATTCTATAGCATCTAGTAGGAAGCCACAACCAAACCTTGGCTAAGGAAAAATGTGTTGCTTACCAGGTAGCAAAGCATCAAAGGAATGACAAACTGCGTAAGGCCCTATTGGAGGGAAAGGATCAGGAACTGCAATAGCACATCGACCTCCTTGCTCAAAAGGAGCAGGAAATACTATCTCGTGAACAAAACTATATCATGTTGGTGGACTCTATTAAGAAATCCATTGCAACATTCCCACTAGGGGTAGGGTAAGAGGATGAAGACTCCTTGTCTAAAGTCATCAATCTTGTGAATATAGCACAAGATATTCAACACCAAGTGGAAGATCTGCACCAGGAAGATACCAAGCATACCCCTGGAGGTTCTTGCGGAAATAAGAAGAGAAGTGTCTAAAGCTGCAGATAAAATCAAAGAAGGAGAAGCACACTGTGTAAAGACTGTAGATGCTATTGCAAACATTTGGGGAACATTGCTCGAAGATGACACAGCTGAGAAAATAAGTTAGAGTGTGCGAGGGGTAGATGAGCACATCAGTGCTGCAAATATGGAAATGCAAAATCTGCCCCTCCATCATAAGGTCCTTAAGAATGCAAAGATCAAAATCCTGCAGCAGGAAGTGCAGACTTTTCATGAACAAGAAAAATCTAGGGAAGTCAATATTGAGGAACTCAAGTCAGAAGTTGAGCAGCTCACAGGGCATATTCAGCTAGTGCAACAGAAAATTAAACACATAGTTCAATCGGTCGAGGAGGAATCGTTCAAACATGTACATTCCGACTGTGTGGAGCATTTGGCCGCACAAGAAAAGGAAGCTATGGCGAAAGTTGCTAAAGTTCAAATAATGGTGCAGGAATTCCAAGACAAGGTTCGTACTATTGGGCATCCTAAGCCAACACCAGCAACTTAAAATAGTGCAAGAAAATAAAATTGAGGCACATAACCAAATATATATATATATATATATTTGGAAACCAGCAAATGAGGCAACCGTAGTGCAGCTTGTGAGTAACGATGACATGGCACCAAAAGCAGAAGTTGCACAGAAATGATGATGCACGTTAAAATTATCACCAAACTAGTTATGAGACAAATGATGGCAAGTCCATGACATCTGGAAAGCACTAATAGACCATTAAATGCATCAAGATTTAGCATAGATTTGGTGCTTGTGACAGGACAACATTGTAAGCAGATTAAGTGTGGGAAACTCTATAACAGTGGTCGTCTAGCTCATCACTACTTGATCACGACTATCAGTGCCCAGAAGTGACGACACTGGTAATCATAGCAAATCTAAGAAGAAAATCTGGTACACGAGATGAAGGTATTATCTTACTGATGCACCTAGATAATCCTACATGGAAGATGACCTGATGCTCTTCCTATAAGATCAGGATGTCCTTACAGCAAGCATACATCACTGAGTCATGCTGATAGACCCCCAAATGTAGTTACAAATGGGTTGGAGAGTGTCATGTCGAGTAGCCTTGCGGGGTAAAGCACTTACTGCAACTTTTAGTGTGTTGGGTATATCCAGCGACAACAATAAGGAAGGTGGTGATAGTTTGCAAGTTAATTCAACCCAGCTAGAAGTCTCTGTAGAATTCATTCTTGGCTAATAGTAGATCAATAGATTATAGGTCCTGTCGATGGCACCGGAGTGGACTCCAATAGGGACCAGAGTTCCTGCCCAATTTGACAAACTCTGTGGGTTCCGAACCAGAGTCCTTGCCGTCTTTCATAAATTCTGTAGGCTTGGAAAGTAGGCTCATCTTCCAGTAATCAAGGCAGGATCTCCAGGTGTCAGTGGACCAAGGAAGGGCCAAAGGGATAGTTACGCATTGTACTTTATGCTGCTCAGGTGAAATTTGTCAAAGTTTGGAAAATCACTCACCTCCACCACCCTAGCTGGTAGGTATTTTTGGTTTTCAATATGGACAAGTCTTCAAATTCCATATCTATGGAAAAAAGGGTGGTGAAGAGCAAGATGAAGAATAGATGAAATCGAGGAAGAACAACAAGAGAACAAGCCAAAACAAGCACACGCAAAACCTCAGGAGCATGAGAATGGGGGAAGAACCAAGGCCACTTGGATTGCTATGTTAGAATGGGACACTAGCCACCCTTGGTGAAATTAGAGGTAGACTATGATAATATGATGAAAGATTCCTAGAGCAAAGACAACATTACTGTTCGTGGGGATCTTGGTCCCAATAAGAAGCACATAGCTTACTTTGTCTGCCCAAGCGAACTCTGAACAGGAACCCTCCATTTCTTGTCCTCTGATGGTGATGACAAACAAGATGTATCGGTGTGCTATCCTTGCAAAGAACCTAAGTATGAGAAGAAGCTTCCCTGAAGAAACCTGAAAAAAAAGCATAAGGAACAGGGTGCGCAAGCTAAGAGGCAGAAGAAGCTGCGCAAAAAAAAAAAATTGCAAAGGATGTCGCATAGGTCATGCTGCTCCATATGTCCCTTGCTTTGTGGCTTGGGATGAGCCACATGTGAGTGTTGGGGGCCTATTGTCCTAGGAAAGGGCCATAAGGAGGAAGTTCACACATCCGTGTTAGAAGCAAAGGAAGACTACGAAGGAATCAAAGGATCTGCACAGGCAAAATAAAGAGGTGTGCGATGAAGGAAAGGTGAGCGTAGAAGCATGCAAGGGATAATGGCCGAAAAGCAACATATGCAGAATTCAGATCATGGCCATTTACGACGGCGTAAGCTTGCAGCTACGCACATATGAGAATATATTTGTAAGTTAGGCCAATAGTGCCTCGTATCGAGTCATGATCACCATAGCTATAGCTTGAGGGGTGGCTAATGGTGATAGTTAACAAACTATCGGTATGCAGTCAAACTTGCATGGTCATGTAAAATAGTATAAATAGAAGGGATGCAATAGCTACAGGGTTGGTCTGTATGGGTTTTGTTGATCTAGGTTGGGCATTGCTCATATTTAGTGACTTTTACTGTTGATTATGGTTATGTATTAGGTGATTTATTCTGTAATAGCTTGTCTGTTAAGTGGTAATTGATGGAGAAGGATGCCACTCCTGCTGTAATGTTATAAAGATCAGAAAAGAGGAGACTCAGGAAGATTCTAGTAGAGATAGAGGGGCTATTGAGCCACAGATCTAGATGCTATGGGAGCAAACCACTAGGGGTAGATGTAGAGTAGAAGAGAGAGCCAGAGAGCATGAGGACCATGAGTATGAAAATTAAAGACATATCTTAATATTATTCTATATCCTGCAGACTGCAAGGTGCTATATCCTTTCTCATGCCAGATGAAAAGCACCTTGTTGGTTTTTCCCAGATGGGTTTCCACGTTATCTCTTGTGTCTAAATTAATGATTGATGTGGTGAATGTCTATGTGAATGGTTGTTATTTGCTTTCGGAATAATGTTGAATGCTGCTTAAATATCTGATGTTACTCTTTAATCAATAGATGAATGATTAGAAGACATTATCGAAATGAACATATGTATATCAACCTATATGTTTCTGTATTGAGTCATGACTAGAGTCATAGGTCCAATTGATATGAGTCAGTTGCATCACACAAGTTGCACCAGTTGTGATGTGGAAAGGAAGGTCAAGTCGCATGCGATGACATGTATTTGTGCTTGGTCGTGTAGAACTAACTCCTCTGTCCAGTCATCCTGTTGCCTTCGTTGAGCTCCTTGGCTGTGAGCCAAGGGACTATAATCCCTCGACAATCATGGAAACATGGTTCTAGTGGTTACCCATCTAAGAGATATCTCAGGTGATACTTCTCCTACTTTGTAGGCGTTTCCGATAAGGCTTACTCTATCAGGCCGGTATCTTGGGTAGTTGTTGGATCGACTGGATGCGTAGAACCTGGGTCGCACAAGATAGGAAAAGTATCCAACATGACTTATATCATTGGTATCCATTTGTTTGTATCAACTATTGCTCAAGTCACTATTATGTTGTTCTTATGTTCAAAGGATGTTAAAATATGGTGTCAACAATTCCTTCAATTTCTTGACTTTGCATGTTGTCCTTCCCTATTGTTAAGTTGTTAATTAATTCATGTCTAGTGTTTACTCGTGCCAATATAGAAGTTATTCATGAACTTATTTTTAGTGGGTATTATCTCATCAACTTCAAACCATTATTATGAGATATAAAATTAGAGTTGGTATCACATAGGGGTTTACTTTCTTCATTGGTAGGTTACACTATACTCAACATACGATATTTAATATTTGGATGTTGACCTAGTAGTTCGTCCCATGTTTGATGCCAAAAAAATATATTCATATAATTGAATTTGTGTTGTACCTTGGGTTCAATTTTCATCATTGGTGGAATTCCTTTCTTTTTCCAATAGATTTGATTATTGGCTATTGTTGAGGGGGTCTTTTCATGTAATATCTACATTTGGTGCAGGTGAAAGATGTACTTTGTGTTGTGTTCATTCAAAATCTTATCTGAGATGTTTAACTCAAATCATACTCCTGATATTTGTTGGTGTTGGTTGATCATGTATTCTCCAATGCCATTCTTCCAATGGATCTCATCCTATTGATGTCAACTCATTTCCTATGAGAGTGAGATTTAAAGATCCTTACAATACTTGGGATATGCAGTCAACACTCAGAATATGTCTTACAAGTTCTTAATGTTTTAACTGTGTATTTAGGCCTGAAAATTATTGGATTCTTGACTGATTAGTTAATATGTTAGTGATAGAGTAAATATATTATACCCTAGATGATATCTATATTTTGTTGTATTTTGTGTGCAAAATCTATATCCATGGTGAAATATCTATGCTAACAAATTGACAACACTCAACGATAACGGTTTTTTATACTAGTGTTGGGGCCTTAACCTGTCAATATGAACTCCATCCAAATGCAAAATGAACTTGATATTTTTCTAACCTACTCCTAGTCAAAGTTTTGGGAAAGTAGATGGAACTAAAGGGGAGAGGATTTTTTTTTCATGGATTATTTGAAATTTTTTGTATCCAATTAAATATTTTTTCTTTTAGTATTATATAACTTCGCGGAAGCAATGTTTTGTGGGTCTATTTTGGTTTTTTCTTTTGCACTTCATCCTGGAGAGGAAAGGATTGTATGATATGTTCAAGACTGTATTATCTTAATAGTCTAAGACATGTCCTTTCCTTTGTATGTGGCCATGCCATATATTGAAGTGTATTTTTCATTTAAGATAATTTAAAATATAGCCCTTTGTGATGGTGTTATGTTTGTATTGATGTATTAGTCTCATCCATAATTGAAAGGTTATTAGCAATCTCATTTACTAAATTGGTAGCTGGTGCCATATCTAATTTAACTTGTTCTTCCATAGCTATAGGTGAGTGTGATAGTTGTCTGTAAACACATCTACTTGCTGGTTCTTCTTCTTTCTCCACTTTCTTGCTTTTAACTTCCTCCACTTCCCTCTCAAATACTGCATTGATGCTTGTAACATCTACACTTCTATTTCTCTTTCAAAAGATGTTACGTTTGAGAATTTATGCAGTGCTCCAGAAGCTATAGTTAGGTCTAATTCTAATGCATTGTATTGTGTGTGAATGGTATTTGAAACTTATGTTCATACATTGATATATGGATATTCCTTTGGTTCTTCATGTTGTTCTTCTAGAGCTGGATATGAGGTTAAATATTGCTCATCTGCACCTACGGTTTTGGTCTTTTCTGAATTTTTTCCATTGTCCTTTTCATGTTCTACATACTTGTCCTGTGTTATTGTATCAATTAGAATAATTACCCTCTTTTTTTGCAGCATTAGATGGAGCCCTACTGGATTCTTTATCTTTTTCTTCCACTACTATAAAGTCTATTGTTTTTGCATCTTCTCTTATTAGGAGGGTATCAACAATTTTGGTTGTTGCAATGCTAGCTGGATTACTATATGATTCCTTATGTTGTTGTTCTAAACCTTGACACAAGACTATTTGATGTTGGTCAATTTACTCAATATGTAAGGTTTCCGACTCTTTTACAGTTTCAAAACCATTACTTTCAATTTCCACATCTTTTGCATTGCCTATTACTTCATCAATAGTTGGAATATCTATCTTTGTTATTGCATCTCTGTCAAGTGTTATCTTGCATTCTTGATGTGGCTCTTCTAATCAGAGATGATTTTAGGGGCAAATTTTATCCCATGGGATAATTTTAAGGGTTTTTAAAAATTTAGTGGGCAAATTTTTTATATTAAACCTATATTTTTTCATTAATAAACTTTATCCCACAATTTATTTACCAAAAAAACGTTGAAAAGGAGGTTAGCCTAGTCGTATCTCATAAGGAAATTTGGTTGTTACCACCTAAGTTGTACTTGGTGGTTTTATCAAGTGAGCATGGTGAACCAGACAAAGATGATTTGTTCAAGCTTCAAAAGACCTTCAGACTTGCTTTTGGGAAGTGCTTTTTTATTATCTACCACATGTTCATACCCCCTTGAGGGAGTTGTAATAAAATATTCTAGCATGGTAGTGTCTGTAAAAGACTCGGTCTCCTAGACTCATTTTTCAATCCGATCATACTAGAGTGTTTTTTCCCTTGGTTATTATTGGTTTTTGATTAAACAACTGATAATTTCTGAGTTTTTCACTCAATACCTCCAAAGTTGGGGTGGTTGGCTTGACATTTAGGCCTACTAAGGTTATTAGAGTCTGTGTGTAAATGTATAAACATGCTAGGCATTATGATCGAGTCATATGAACATGTGCTAAGTCCCCCTAGGTTTTTTTTTAAATTTTTAATCTTTATTTTTCCACAAAACTTAGGCTACTTTTTAATAGTCTAAATGGAAAAATTGGTCATGTAATAAAAGTGGGGTAAAAAGTCAGCTTCAGTCATGGGGGTGCTCATTTTCTAACTCAGAGCACCCGATAAACCCATAAACCCACTTTTCCTAAGTTTTGAGTGATTTTTCCATCACTCATGTAAGAAAATCCAAAAAAATCAAATATTAATTAATTTAATTAAAAATTAATGAAATAATGGAGTCCAAGATCCTAAATCAGTGGGATTTGCTCTGTTTTGATTGAAATCAGTCTCATCAGTTTCATATTGACCAGTATTTTTCATTCCTGGAATGAAGGCAATGATCAGGGCTGAAGAGGAGCTTAACTGGCTCATGCAAATATCATGGTTGCGCCATCCTTTCTCTCTCCTCCACACGCGTGGATCAATTTGGCAATTGTTTGATGGGTGGGTCAGTTCACTGAGTGAGGTGTCACTTCAATTTGCAGTTCCAGTCTAGTTAGACTTATTTCATTATCAGATCAGGATTGACTTAAATCTCCATCAGCTGCAGTCTCTCCTTCAGTCAGGCATGCACCCCTCTTGGCCAGGTTTGGCTATAAATTGAAGCTGCCATTCCCTTCTTGAAGCTAGTTCGAGTTGGAGAGAATAGGATTGATATTGTAATACTGTTGTAATATTTTGATTATTGGAATAAATAAGCTTTGGAGGCTAAATGGTGTAATGCTCTCATGTGTGTGGAATAAGCATTGTCTTGCAGCTATTGATGTTGCCGATTTTTCTCTCAATTTCTACATCTGAACCTTTTCTGGCTTGAATGATTCAGCTGAATCAATAGGAGTGTAGTTGGGCAAGTAATATTACTTGTTTTTTTGTATCTCATAGAATATATGTTTGAATATCTAGCTTATACATGTTTAATAAGCTTATTTGCATGTGATTGTTTTCTCTTTTTCATATATATATCTAGATCTCATAAGGTTTTGTGCAGGATTGTGTGTTTAGCTTTCAGGTGGCAAGGATTGGATGATCTGTGGATCTAGTTTGAATCCACTACATCCGACATTTTTGTGAAGGAATTTCCCCTCTGTATTCCACTAACAAGTTTCCATTGTAGATCTATCCAACAACATGCCTTTCCCCTTCTCTTCCTCCTTTCTATTAAAATCAATCTTCCGGTTACTTGTTCTTCCTCTTATGATCAGATCTACTTCTAAAAATTGCTTATACATTGTTATATCTAGTTCCTAAGATTCTTGTTGCTTAGATCTGAAAGTTCATAAATAATATCACATTTTAAGGATAGATCTAGGAGAAGAAATTTCCTTTTTTGCAAGTAGCTAAATCATAGATCTAAAGCTTGCTCGTAAGGTAGTTTCTTTTTTTCATTCTTTAAAGTTTTAAATTCTGCAATAAAGTGTACATCACATTGGCTGCCTAAAAAGAAATCCAAGATCCCAAGGAAAACTTTCTTTCCTTGGTTCCCTTTTGCAAAACTAAATTGTTCTTTTTTTTAACAATTTTTAACTAAGTCTTTTTTCAGTAATTAGTGTGTTGACCCAATGCACTTTTAAAGTGTTTTTGGGCATATTGGATTTTAATAAATTTCTGGTTTTTAGCAGGTTTAACAATAAATAGAAGGATACTTTTCCCATTTTCCGACTCTTGGGCAAACCAGAGCTTCCCGGAGGCTTCCCCCACTATTGTGCTTCCTTATTAGGCTTGTTGTAAGATTGTTTTAAGCCTTTGGATCCAAAATAACAAGGAACAAAGTGAAAATTAGTTTGATTATATTTTATCCCTTAATAATAAAAATAATCACTTCAAGTAGGATCTTTCGATCCCACTCCCCACCCCCCCAGAGGGGGATCTGCGTTCGTTTCACTTTTTTGCATTTTTCCCTTTTTTTGCTCTAGCTTAGTCTTGTTGTGAAGGATTATATACTTTGATCATAGTTGTCATTATTCCATATTTTGAAATCAAATTAATACTAATACTTACCCCAAGAATCCCCGATTGAACCAAAAGGTGAAAGAGGGTCGTGGTAGAGTTAATTAGAAAACCTGTGGTGTGTGTTTTTTTATTCTATTTTCATTGTTACTTTTCACAAGCAAGCAGTAAAATTAACCCCTCCTTGATTTCCTGATTGAGGTCCACTTGGACTGAAAGAGATTCCTAAAGGGTCTTTTTTTTAACAAGAACATGCTCTTAAAATTTACTAAAATTTACAAGACTCCGGTGTGTATGCTCTGCACTTAGCTGTGGTTCGTCTGATCAGTCAAGATGCATCAAAAGAAATGCGACTGACTAGAATAATTAGGATTCACTTTCCCAATTAACCACCGTAGGAGAAAATCCAACGACTCGATTAAATCGTAAACGGTGGAAAAATACCCAAAGGAAGCCAGAACTATTGGACAGTGACCTCGAGGCACCGATCTCTATTACATCCTAGTGGGTGTATTATGAACACAGTCCCAGAGAGTCCATCCATCCCACACATTCCTTGATGGTATCTGTAGTTGTTGTTACTTTTGGACATACTCCAAGTACCCCCCGGGTATATCTGGAGTCCCCGCACCTATTTTAATTCACTCATATTTTCACATTAATTTAAAACTTACCAAGATAAAATTGCACAACATTCACTCTAGCACTTACAAGCACTCTTAATTATTTTGAACTCCATTTAAAGGCATTGGTCAATTGTTTATTTCTTTCAATCTATACATGATTGGGTTTCATATTGTGCTTATTTGTGATTGTCTCATCATGTTATCTGTTGTTTACAATTGCTAATAAAAACTCCTAAAAAACTTACTCATTTAATATCATCATCATCTAAGTAACCAGCCTTAGTAACTTGTAGGGTCTACCCCCCTTGGCTTCGTTAGGAGTTTGCCTAAACAGAGGATTCAAGCACAATGTGACAACCTTGAATTGAGACTTCCCCCCAAGGACACACTGAGTGGCTTGAATATTTCTGCCACGTTCCCCCCTAGGTGTGTGAAAGGAGGAAACACTAGTAAAAATAGCTTTCACCCTCTCATAATTTCCTTCAATATTGCATTCACCCCGATTTTTTTTGGAATGGTGGTTGTTGGGGACAACCCTGTCTAGTTCCTCAAATCCACAATGGAGTCGAATTCACCCCCAATTTAGGGCTTGAATCAATTTTACTATTAAATTCACCCTTTTTTTGGTTTGAGGCATGTTTTAAACCTTATATATATGTTATTGATACTGCTAGGTTGCAATACCTAATCACGAGTCACTTGTGATCCCTCATCCTTTTGTTAACAAGCTATAAAGTACCATTTTTCTGGGCTTTTATCAAATATCTGAGATCCCGAAGGCACACACCAGTGACCAAAGGACAACACTAATTAAGGACCACACTAGGTTTTTATCAGATATCTTATATTCATAGCTTGAGTTTAGTGTTCATTTCTATTTTGTGAATGGAATCGAAATTCAATCATTTAGAGTAGTATGTAGAT
This sequence comes from Pseudotsuga menziesii, assembly GCA_001517045.1. Lineage (NCBI taxonomy): Eukaryota > Viridiplantae > Streptophyta > Pinopsida > Pinales > Pinaceae > Pseudotsuga > Pseudotsuga menziesii. The sequence goes on from LPNX011186407.1 coordinate 116,589, forward strand.
AGACCGAGTGAGCACAAAAAACCATGAATCTTTAATTATCTCTAGTATGTAGAAAAAATTATCTACAACGATTTCTTAGTCTGTGCATTTTAAATTGAACTTGAAAATAGAATTTATTTTATCAGTCATTTCTATAGAGACAATCCTAAATCCCTCACCAATCTAGAGTCTGAAGGTTCATCTGAGAAACAATCAGTCTCTCCTTATTGTTTGCCTGATCTAAAGGGACAACTTGGAAGTAAGAATCTTTCCACCTAAAAATCAGTTTGTAGGGTAGGGAGAGCTTGATATTTGTGTCCAACTACTTTCTCATGTAGAGAGCTAGTCATTGTTGATCAGGGTATTAGAATAAAGTGGAAAGAAATCCCTTTGTTCTATGCATGAGCAACGAAATTTCTTGCATTTCTCATTTTAGGCAGGGCATTGGAAAATGAAGTGCTCCTTCACTCTATCTCCTGTAGGTGATATAGATGGAATATCCTATATGAGCATGGGATGTAGTGGTTCTCAATCCGAAATTTGTGAGAACCCACCTAGAAATGCTGGAGGGGGATTGGGAGGGAGTGCATCTAGTCTGCATGTATATGGAGGTTGGATGATCAGGTTTTCTGACACCTCTAGGAAGTCATTTATCTAGTACAGGGAGTCAACAGGGAGCATGTTAGTTGAACTAATCAAGGTCCTCCTCTATTAAGTTATTGAACTCCATTAATAATGGTGATTCAATATTTATAGATAGATCTCTTTCTATAGGCCCTAGGGGTGAGCATATTATATGAAGTGTATATTCTGACTGCTCTTCTGAGAAATAAAAAACTATGGAACTTTTAGAAATAAAACTGAGTCTTATTTAATAGGAAATAAAGCAAGCCAATATCAAGAACGAGCTGATAAGGTAGGAATCAGTATTGCTTGTATGTTTTATTATTCTTATGGTTCTTGCAATTGCTAATGGATTTTGTGCAAATTTTGTAGTCATGAATCATGATTTCTTTGATTTCTGAATTGGATAAACATAGTCACTCTGATCCCTTTCTAAGTCGCTTAATACTGATATATATTGAAAGTAAGAACACGATGACATTAATGGAGAAGAAAGGTGGCCCAACAAAGTAACAACGGATGCCTTAATAGAGTCTAGGTAGGCCTGCAAGGGGTCATTGTTAAAATTGTTGTGCCATTTAGATCTTCAAGCAATGAGTCAAATATTATTGATGCAGTAAAAGAAGAATGATGATATAGACTGAAAAAATCAAACCACAAAGGAAACAGATGAGTATAGCTCAGATAATTACAACATCATTGCCATTAATTAATCCGGTGTTACAATAGTGTTACATAAGGAAGAATTCAAATTCATTAGGGAGGAATTCGAATCTACCAACTGGATGTGACTGTACCTAACTGAATAGCTAACTTAGGATGTCTCATTCAATATCGGAGTCCAAATGGTTAACTCCAGATGTCTAAACAACTCACAAAATCCATAGTAAATAGTTAAACTAGTCTAACTGAAGTGGTAGGTGAGAAAAGACGCCTAATCCACATGAAACCATGCATAGCTAGTGCTAACTAAACTGATTGTGATCTAACTGAGTGTAACTAGAAATTAACGAAGCTTAACTAGTTCCAACTCCAACTGACTGAAGGAGGTTGGTGTTGGGACTCCCAGTGGCTCCTACAATGTAGGGATTGGCCTAGGAGGAACCTAAACTGACGCATGCAAGTTTAGTCAGTGGAATTTAGCCTCTAGCATTGTTCCCCACACTCTAGTAACTCGTACATGTGGCCCCATTAGGCCATGTGTACCCAATGGTACAAGTGGACTCAATTAATTAAATAAAACTCCAATGTTAGGCTAAAATAATCTAATAGACAGTTTGGTTAAGGGAGGATTATAAATCCTAACACGCCCCCCTGAATCCTAAATTGGAAAACTATGGGCCCTAGAAACAAGGACATAAGTCACCAATATACAATCTAAAAGATAAAATGTTTCTTAATAAAACCGAGGAAACAGGGGAAACCTCATGGGAACAACCCCCCCCCCCCCTCAAAATAAGCAAAAATCAGGAAATACAAGTTAAAAAACTTGCAAAATATTTTGCTACAATTTGCAGTAGTATGTAGTAGTAATGCAGTATTCTGGTTCTTCTATGTAGCAGCATCCTAAATCTATTCCTGTGAACCTCTAAATCCAAACAAATTGATTATGTATGGGGGAATATTCCTCTTTGGAAGAAGAATAACGTGCTCAACTAAATCAGGAATATAGACAGTTGCAGGATGAAAAGTGGACCCATGTAGAGAAGATGAAATCAATTGATGAGAGAGAAAAGGTGCTTGAGAATTAGAACCATGCGAGTAACACCTAATTAACTGATATATTACAGCATTGAACATCAAACCATGTGAGAAAAAATCAGCCCCAAGTTTTAGGAGCAAGTGTCCGAGCAGATGCAGAATGTCTCCAACTTTACTAGTTCTGTGAGGAGATGAGCATGTGATCAAAAGGTAGGTAGAGAAGTCATGGACCATGGAGAGTGAATTATTGAGCTCCATAATTTGATATAGCTTCAGAAGTAACCAATAATTCACAAAATCTAATATCATCAATCTCATAAGAGGAAACTAACATCGAATCCTCATCAACAAAATTGAAGGAGACTTGCGGTGCTTTATTTGTCACACCAAAATTCATGAAACCAGTTACAAGCAATATTGTAAGCTCTTGAATCTTAAAACCTGAACCAAATATTATCAGATTAGAAAATAAAATAGATCCAAATAGGTTCATATCAGATCCAAAACTGTGCTCCACCTAGATGGTAGATGCACAATTTTCTCCTTCTTCAAAATTCTGATTATTCGTGCATGCAATCATGTAGGAATTTACTAGAAGTTCTAGATTAATGAGAGTAAATGGATCACTCCTATAGTATGATATTATTTCAAGAATATATATGGTATTAATTATCTACACACTAGCAACATCATTAGAGATAGAGAAATCAAATTCCTCTTCCTTTAGTGAAACAATCACCGATAAACTATGCACATAATTTAAAATAGAAGAATCACTGGAGAATTTTTGTAAAGAATGGAAGGAGATTTTTTCTACAATAACAAAGATTCGAATGTATTCTTCTAGATCATACATATAAGGAGACGAGATATCATATATCTCATGCACATTCATTGCAGCAGGAGAAGGATTCACTCCAAGGAGACTTTCTTCAATTCGAATTGACTGTGAGGAAAAGATAAGAGAGCCCAACGAACTAAGTTACAGAAACTATAAAGAGCGTGTCGCAGCTATGCAGGATGAAGTCGTAGGACTTCAGGATAAGCTTCAGTGCACTTTGCAGGAAGCTAAGGAGAAGCTACAGTAGGAGAAGCCTGTTGGTAGTGGCTCGGGGACGAGCCACAAGTAAGTGTTAGGGGACTGTTGGAGCAGAGTCCCGTAGCTACAGGAAAAGCTGTCAGTTTGGTGGATAGACAGTTTGGTGAAGACGAGGAGATAAGGTAAAGCTATGACGTCATAGCATGTTTCTAGCTGCAGAGCAGAGCCGGAAACCGTGACTGTTTGAACAGAGAAGTCAAAGGAGATGATAGTACCTGAGCGGCCGAGAAGAGAGAGCTCAACCACTGCATTGAAGGTAGCGGCGAAGACAGGAGGGCTCAACTACCCTCATAAAGGAAAAGGAGCGACGAGGACGAGGTATTGAAGATGAAGGACAGAAGAAGGGAAGCGGTGCATAGTACCCATGGTCAGCGTCGGGAAGCATGGAAGACTGCAGAGAGCAGTGGTGTGATGGAAAGCGGCTACTCCAAGTACAGATAGGTCGACTGTCACTAGTTAGGGTTTTGGGTTACTATTGGGATAGGCCCACAGTGTTGTAATGGTGAGACCTCCGGGCTGCCTATAAAGGGATACATTTTGTAGTGTAAAAGGTTGGCATTTTGTGCATTTTAGGCCATCCAACTAGTCAGATTTTCAGTAGTCCGTTAGTTCACTGTATTTTGTATTGTAACAATCCGAAGGGATTGACAGAGAGAGAGAGAGAGAGAGAGAGTAAGAGTATATTGTAAGAAGGAAATATAGAGAAGAGATATAGGAGAGAAGGGCTCCAGGTTGTGTGTGGAATTACCCAGAAGATCTCTAGCTGCATATGCGGTGCAGCAGAATTGTGTACCTCTCTCAAGTTATAATGAGAAACACAATTCTGTGGACGTAAATTCCACCCTGGAAGTGAACCACGTAAAATCAAAGTGTTATGTGTTGATTCATGTGATTGTAGTTGTTTGTTATATCTGTCATTCATTACATGAACTTTGCTTACAGTAAATGTATGTGTATGTTGTTCAGTTTATAGCATATAACCAGGATAAATGCAAGTTAAAGTCTTTAAGTAATATGTATAAGAGTTTGTCTAAGTTTCACTCTAGACAGTAAGAATCACAATATCAAATAGCCTTGTATGTTGAGTCCTGTAAGTTGAACATGAGTAACACTAAGTACGTAGAGGAGCTGTGGTGCGTGGTGCCGCAGGTTAAGGATCAAGCGTAGGAGAGAGTTATGTGTTGCCTAGGACGAGGCGATGCGATAGAGGTTGGGATCATCACGAGTAAGAGGAAGCTGCACATTGCAGTGCAGAGATAGATATCTCATAGGCTAAGAAGAGCTGCAAGGCACACATAGGATGTGACAGAACCTGACCGAGACACCTGAGCCTTTTCAACCCATTAGGATCACTTCGAGTGAGACTTCAGGCTGCTCCATGGTCTGTTGCCGAAAGGGCCAGTGAGCTAGGGGTGTTGTTGGTTCATTATAGTAAACCCGGGTATGCCCAGGTGACCAACAGATGCTCCAGAATCTATCAAATAAGCCTTCGATGGAGTGAGTCTTGCATGCAAGAATATCTCATCTTCTTTAGTAATCGCTTCATCATCAAACATCTGTGTACCTTGTGGAAGGGAAATATTGTTTTGTGCACATAGAGATTTCAATTGGTCGAGGGTATTCTTCATGCATGAGCCTTCTAGATGAAAACCCCTCATACAATAAGGACACTTTTTCTTAGAGTCAGAGGCTCCTTCAGAATTCTTATGATTCTCTTTAGGCTTAGAATCAACTTCTTTAGGCTCCTTCCCCTTAGGCCTCCCTTTAGCTTTTTCTTTGGTAGAGTCTGTCACTAGGAGAGCTTGATCTTTGGATTCTGCATGACTTCCATCCAGATCAACTTCTCTTTCTCCTGTATTAAGCACTTGGCAAAGAAATCAAGTGAGGGAATTTTCCAACCGAGAAAAGAATCCCTTTTGGAATTAAATATTGAGACAAATATAGAATACTCATAAACACGTTTGCTGAGAATGGAGAGCAAATTTTGGGCATCCTTTCTTTTTATTCCACACTGTCTCCATTGAATTGCAAGAGACTTGAATTTAGTAAAGAATTTCTTTATAGTTTCAAAGTTGCTAAGATTTAAGGCTACTAGCTCATTTTATAGGAGGTGTCCCCAAAGCTCATCTTGTTTTCTAAACAAGTCTTCAAGCTTCTCCTAGTCTTCTCCGAGAGTCCTCAAACCTTCAAGGTGGAAGATGATATCTCTATATATATGATTGCATAGATAACCGAAAGCTTCATCTAAGTGTTTCAAAAACTTGTTTTTCTCAATTGAATGATGGGGATCTATAGTATCCTAGCTTGCACAAGTCCAGCTACATATCTTCCCTCCATTCAAGATAATTGAATGGTGTTAGGATCTGAGGAGTAGAAGGTAGAGAATCCATAATTCTCCTACTGAAGAAAAAACAAATCTTCACACAAGCTACATAGCACCTGCAGAATTTCACTGCAAAACACTAAACATTCGAATTATGTTAGAATCATGCATTCCCTCTCAACATGAACACTTTCTTAGGGTCTGTCATGCCCACATTTCCACTCTGAATAAATTCATAGGAATCAAGGCAATATTTGTAGGACTTCTGTGGAAACCCAACTGCTTCTGGTGTTCAATGGAGAGAAACAAATAGGAAGCTTGCTTGAGATGGCTCTGATACCATGTTAAAATTGTTGTGCCATTTATATATCCAAGAAATGAGTCAAATATTATTGATGCATTAAAAGGAGAATGAATATACACACTGAACAAATCAAACCACACAGGAAATGGATGAGTATAGCTCAGAAAATTACAGTATCATTGTCATTAATTATTCTGGTGCTACAATAGTGTTACATAAGGAAGAATTCAAATTCATTAGGGAGGAATTCGAATCTACCAACTAGATGTGACTATATCTAACTGACTAGCTAACTCAGGATGTCTCAATCAATACTAGAGTCCAAATGGTTAACTCCATATGTCTAAACAACTCACACAATCATTAATAAATAGTTAAATCAATCTAACTGAAGTGGTAGGTGAGCAAAGGTGCCTAATCCACATGCAGTCATGTATATATAGTGTTAACTGAACTTATTGTGATCTAAATGAATGTAACTAGAAATTAACTAAGCTTAAATAGTTCCAACTCCAGTTGACTGAAGGAGGTTGGTGCCGAGACTCCCACTGGGTCCTAAAATGTAGGGATTGGCCTAGGAGGCACCTAAGCTTATGCATGCAAATGCAGTCAGTGGTAGTTAGCCTCTAGTAGTGTTCCCCACACTCTAGCAACTGGTACATGTGTCCCCATTAGGCTATTTGGACCCAATGGTACTAGTGGACTCAATTAATTAAATAAAACTCCTAAGTTAGGCTAAAATAATATAATAGATAGTTTGGTAAAGGGAATATTATAAATCCTAACAGTCATATGTCGGGTATATAGTGTGCAAGCATTGATATCTCTTTCCAAGCATGTAGATATGATTTGAATTAATTTATTCTTGGGGTACAAAGGCCCCCTTATAAAGCTACATAACACTTGATATCTTTACCAGCATGGAATTTAGTGTCAAAGGAAAAACAATTATCCCTAATTTGTTCTCCTTCTTTCACCGAGGTTTTCCATAATCCATAGGTATGCTGGCTCTTTAATAAATACCATAAAGGTGACTTTGGTAGGGAATAGTCTGTTAGGGAAGGGGTAAACAAACCAAACTATTATAGATGGTAATGGCCTATAGGGTTACAAAATTCTTCACTGATAAATTGATAATATGTAGTCTTATAAACGCATCAATCCTGAACTAAGAAACCAAATATGCCCCTAGAAAAGTGGATCACATGTCCCAAGGGAGATGAGTATGATATTTAAGAGTTAATAATAGGGAAGGATGGCCACCTACTTTAGCATATTATTATGATTTCAACATGGTGGTATTGATATATGATGTTTGGTTTTAAGTGGATCTGTAAGTCATACTTGCATGTTTTTTGACAGAACTATGTCAATTAGGAGATTAACAAAGATGTGACCACCTCTCCATAGAGAAACCTTGTGTGTTGTGTCTATTTTAAGACAGTTCTAGGACTTTAACTTGAACCTGTTGTAACTTCTCTCCCCATCCAAACTCCATAAATTTGTTTTTCGGATTTTAGATAGTTCTAGGACCATCAATTGAACCTGTTGGAAGTGCTATGTCCATTCAAACTCAAGAAATATTCATTGGATGTGGCTGTCATTAATCCAAAATATACATAGGAATTACTATAGATTAAAGTAGTACAAGAGGAGAGAGACTTTCCAATAGGGGAAGCTCAAATATTGTTTTGCCTCAAGTTATGGTCTTGCTCTCAATGCATACAACATGCTTATTGTTTTTATACATATTGAACTGTCCCTCTATGAAATGAACATATGTGTATTTAAAGAAAACATCAACAATCTTTGTAAGCATGATTAGCTTGTACCATTATTTCTTATGGCCTTGCAAACTTCTTCTTTTACTTTCTTGAAGTGTATTCTACACATTGATATTGCATTCTATTGCATGCTTCTTCTTTATTGGTTTATTAATATATGTTAAAGACAACTTATGCATTCATTTGATGGTTATTCTTGATGAAATCTCTAGGCAATTTGAAGGCTTTGTTCATATATGGAAAACCACCTTACAAACCTTGGTTTGTCACACTAGTTTCTATTCTCAGCACCATTGATGACATTAGTTGTCTGTAGACATCAATATAATCTTTATTTTATGATCATTGAGATTTAATTGTAAATTTTAATGACTAGATTTTTTGGTGGAAATTAATATAATTATCTCTTTTTGTGTTTTCTAAGATATAGAGTTTGAATTCACAAGGAGAATGAATAATTAAAATGTAAAATTGTGTTTAATCCAAATTGGTAGAGTTGAAGTTCCATCATCAAGGATCATAGATCTCAATTTTAAAAATGGATTATAATTTTGGACTGCTAGATTACAATAAATGAAACTTTGGAAACTCATTTCATCCATCCAATAGGTGGGTGCCAATTGCTTCTCCTGGGATTTGGGAGTTGTAGTGCAAATAAATAAATAAAATACTATATATGATGTCCATAGATAACTAAAAATGGAAGGCCAATGAGAAACCTATATGCTAGAAAAAATAAAGGAAGTGTGTAATCTTTTTTCATCTAATGATTTAGATCAAGACTGAGAGTACTTGTAAATCTGTATAACTTGTAATGTGACTCTCAGTTTTTATGCAAAAATTTGGAGGAAGACATTCAGAATGGTGACGGGAAATCTTATACCATGTGATGCAATAAAGCATATATATCAAAAGTGGATTGATAGTGTTGGTTAAGTTTAAAAGTGAGTTTATCTTTCTATATTGTAATGCATATGTATTTGTTTTTGTACTTGGATTGGAGAGGTCCTAACGTCTTCCTTGAGATATTATCTAGATAGAATTAAACAATGCCTTTGAGAAGTGATTAATAAAGTTTGCAAATGTTTTTATGTAACATAAAAGTAATTCTACATGTTTCTTTATTTATTTCATATTCATTGCCTATCCTTTCCTGGAGAAAATGGATGAACATGGATACTAGCTTGCTTATATGTGTCACTCTGATTTCTAGTATCCTTAAGCAGTAGTCAAGCTCAATTTGCGTCAACCTCCTTTACTGAAATACTCGTCTTGAATTAAATTGATGAGAGTTGACAATAGAACAACTAAACAATTCTCTTATTAATGAAGTTGTAAGCACTGCCTTTCATATTTTCTGCATTTTATTGGTTTCTTTATAGGGTGGATACTTAATATGGGGACAAACAAATGATTATCATGGAAAATTCCCTATCTGAATATTTTGCTTCATGTTTTAAATTTTTAGCTTCCTATGATATTGTCACTTTTTTGTCTTATGAAGGAAAGATTAATTTATCAATCGATTCAGTACAAGTGATGAAGGCCACAACCTCTGTGTTTAATCATCAGATGCCAAAATGACTATAGTATCTTTGGTGCATAAGAATTTAGAATAAAATTATTGGAAAATAAAACTTGAAATCAGGGAAACAAAATAATAAGTTTTTTTTTAGTTGTGTTGTTCCCTAAATATGTTTCGTAAGGTAAATATCTAAGTATTGAAGGGGAAACATGCATCTATCTATGACTCCAGTAATAGTTTTATTAGTAGTCTTCTTATTGATAAAATGGTATTTTCTGTAAAATATGGGTGCTGGTATAATAATATCTTCCTTATCCCTTACCCGACAGAGTTCAACTGGTTGTTGTACTTATTATGGTGTTTATAAATACATATAAATTTGTAGTTTGAGTTGTCTACTATTGGATGTTGTGTCAGTGTTGTGAAACATTTTAATATCTCACAAATACAACAATTTTCCAAGACTGTTGAATGCATAGAAGGCTGGCATGCTCTAAAATGACTATGAACATGGCACTACACATTGGAATGGACATGTCAAACACATGGATTAAAGAAGGAAAGGTTGGCTTATCAATAGATTCCGTACAAGTGATGAAGGCCACTACTTGTGTGTTTCATCGTTAGTGGAAAAAATGGATATAGTATCTATGGTGCATAAGAACGAATAATAAATTATTGGAAGATAAACCTTGCAATCGTGGAAACAATATGATAAGTTTGTTTACTTGTTTTGTTCCCTAAATATGCTCTGTAAGGTAAATATCTATGTAGTGAAGGGGAAAGTGTGCATCTATCTTCGACTCTAATAATAGATTTATTAGCAGTCCTTATAATAAAATGGTATTTTTTGAAAAATATGGGTGTTGGTATAATAATATCTTCCCTCATGATTCATCCGTACCTGGAATATTTCAACTGGTTGTCGTAGTTGTTATGATGTTTATAAATACATAGAAATTTGTAGTTTGATTTGACTACTTTCCATCAATAACATTTGAAGGGGTTACACTCAAGGGATAAACTGTAGTTTTAGTTCCAGAATGTGAAGAGTTGAGCAGTTTGGGTTGAGATCAAAGTCATGAGAAACACTAGAAAATTTTTCCACCGCCTGTTCGAGTTGTCAAATTACCTCTAGGGTGGGTTGATGCATGAGGGGAAGTGAAAGGATTCATTACCATGGGAATAATCCCCCTATTCGAGCTGTCGAATAATTGTTAGGGTATCCACTATTATAATTGTATTGTTTGCTTATTACAATGCCACCATTGCAATTTCGGTGTTAGATTTAAGGAAAAGGTACACATAGGTAAAATATTTAATGTAAAGGCTCAACATTCAACAGGGAGTACTTATTTAAATGCATCCTGTCACTTTCACAATCTATATAAGGATTGCAATCTGCATCCAACAAGAGTCGTAATATGCACTTGTCACTGTGAATTGTAGAAATATGACTCTTTCCTTCTGAATAGTAATTTATTGTTCACATTTTATTTTTCTTAGCAGATTAAAGTTGGAACCTATTTCTTATTCTCACTTATTCAGGTGCATAATGTTGCTTTAGCAAAGGTTTTCTTTCAACAGATGTGCATTTCTATTTCTAATATTGGGTTGTAATGCAATGATAGGCTTATATATTGGTCCATGACATGTGTGACCATTTGTGACCTTGATTGACCTTGTGGACTATTGTAGATAGGTTCGTGACTTTTTGGGATTTCAGATATGGCTTGTGAACCTTGTGGGCTTCTAGATATGAACCATGAACCCTTATTAGATTGTTAAATTCATCTGTGAATATTTAAAGGATGTTTGGATTAAGTTGTGAACATTGGGAGATCTCTAAGGTTGATCCATAAATGTCCTACGTTTTGGTCAACCTCTTAGAAAGGGATGCAATTGTTGTAGTCATGTTTGGACTAGGTTGTTACATATGTGGGTTGTTTGGACAAATTCATTAATGATTTATAGTTTTAGATGCTCCTCATGGTTGGTCAACGATTTCTTTCTCAAATGATGAAATATTTCCATATGCCCCCTTTGAACCTCAGTTCCTTCCTAGGAAAAGCTCACTGGACAACACCAATGGGTACGAACAATCTCATTGGGTTATCATAACTGAATGTTTCTATTTGTAATTCATGAGTTAGGAATACAAATCATAGACAAAATCTCACAAGTGATTCAAATTACTTGGAGACTCCATTTTCCATCCTGCTAGCCTCTCCATTGATTGATTAATATTACTTTCTATTTTTTAATATGTACTATTATAAATAGGACATAGTGTTGGAGACTCCATTTTCCATCCCATCAATCTCTCCATTGATTGATTAGTATTACTTTCTATTTTTGAATCTGTACTACTATAAATAGGACATATTGTATGATGTGTGTATAGTCAGACATTTCTCTGTTGCATTTTTTCTTATATGTGAAAGTAATGCATATCACTTGGTATTAGGATTTAAATATCATGACTCTTCTATGTGAATTTTTTACATATCACTTGGTATTAGGGTTTAATGATAATGACTCTTTATGGTTCAACAATTCAAATGTTTAGAGGTTCTCCGACCCAAAATTCCACCTCCAAATAATTCTCCACTAAGATATCGATCAAATCATGCATGGGTGATTGTTAGAAATCATTTACAAATAACTGATGTGTTTCCTCTCATAAATTTGTTCAATTTCTCCTTTATCTTGGGCATATGTTTGTTCAGAATTGTTGTTTTGTTCCAAAGAAGTGGAATCTATACATTTTTTTGTATAATTTGGTGAATTTCACTCAAAAAATATGTTCCCGTTACAATTCTTTTGACTCTGGGAAAAAACCATCAGAATTGTGAAAACTAGTAAATTTTTGAGTCTCTTCTGCTGCAAAACTGCAATTTTCCAGAAAATCATTGCTTTTCCTCATTTCCAATGGAACAGTTGGACATACTAGTCGACTTTGTTTTTATATGGAAACCATGCATGACATTGATCCTCCATGAGATGCTAAAATTCTCCATCTTCTAACCAAACAATGGAGACTAAAGAAGAAATTACTTTACATTAATTTCTAGAATGACTCCAAAAGCTCATTGATAAGATGGACAAATTGCTTGAGCAATGCCAACATTAAATTGAGTTCCAAGAGAAGCTCATGTAGGGCATGATATTCATGTTTTATAAAATTATGAGTGGCAAAAAAAAAAGTTGTAACAACACAACTTGGTTCCCATTTCCATTCCCATCACGACAAATCCATTCAAGTTGTATGATTTTTTTTTGTTCTTTACTTTGGTGCTCCATCAGTAGCGATAAGCTATATGCATGGATGCATAGTCTTGAATCCTACTTCAAAAGTTATTCTTACTTATATGACCATTATAATATTATGATTGCTAAGGCTCACATGGAACCCACATATGGTGGCATACTTGCACACAATAGTTGGTGGCTTCAAGTACTAGTTAATCACTTGTCGCCTAGTGGGATGGTTTCAAGGACAATATTTACAAGAGATTAGACACCCTTGGCTATTAGGATTCCCTTCTTGTTTTCAAATATGTCAGCTTCGAATCCAAGCCAAGTGTTTTGCATTTGTTATAGAGTACATATAAATATAGGGTTGCAACTTAAGTTGAATTTTTTTTTTCTCCAAACATTTAAAAGGGTCCATGTCTTTGCATCTCAACAAGTTTGTCTAATTTTTCTATGTACAGTGCAACATTCTTACATTTTCATTTTCTATCCAACTTGTAATATTATTATGTAGGAAGTAATGGAGTAGATTCTCTTCATCCAACATGAAGGGTCGAAAAGGCTTGAGTTTTTTTTTCATTTTTTGAAAGTACATATGCATATATTGTGGAAACTTCAGTTGAAATATTTTTCTCTAGAGATTTAAATTGATCCATGTCTTTACATATCGACAGGTATGTCTAATTTTTCTATGTAAATTCATCCTTCTTCCATTTCCATTTTCTCTCCAAGCTATAATGTTCTTATGTAGGTATTAATGGAGTAGATTCTCTTCATTCAACACTAAGGGTTCAAATGGATTCAAATTTTTTGCATCTGTTATATAGTACATATATGCATATATGGTGGCAGCTTCAGTTCAAAACATTTTTCTGCAAATATTTAGAAGGATTTATGTTTGATGGATTTATTTTCTTACCTTCTCATTTGAACCTCTTTTTGTTCAAGTAGATCCCATACCAAGTCCCATTCTTCAAAATGATTACCCTTTCTAAGCATGCCGTGTCTATCTATATATATCTATTGCGTATTTTGCAAGTGTTCTTGTACCATTATATATATATGTATGCATGTATATGTTGGACACTATTAACAAACTTGACAAATTTTATTTTTTCATTGTTTGATGTAAAGACTTTATTTCTACCTTTGTCAAAACAAAGATCAAATGGATTTTTTGGTAGAAATCACAAACAAGTAAAAAATCAAGACTATTGAGAAGAGCCATGGATTTCTCTTTCTTTGTGATGTTAGATACATGGGAAAATTTCATCCTATGCCCTTGGATTTTTTTTATGGTAGGCTCTTAACAATTCAACTAGTGTTCACTTCACAACTTCTATTTTCCTATCTATCTATGCGTGGAAGGAAGTTCTTTGTTTTAGTTTAGTATCCATCATAATAAACAATCATCAATGTGGTCCAAAAATGACACAAATGATGCGACCTCTATAAGAGATAATGGATTCTAGCACCCCAAAATTCTCCCACACATGGATGAAAAATAACCTAGCTTATTTATCTCCCAATATCTGTTTTCTTATAGTGGTATAAGTACTTCCATTTTAACAAATATCTCAACTATGACAAATAATTCGTCATAACCCTACCTAGTTTTTGGAAATCCTTCAATCAAATTCATGAATAAATGAGATTCTTTCCTATGGTTGATTTGGTACTACAAGAGGTGTGTATAGAACCAACATTCCATTTGTTGGATTAGAGGTACTGCAAAATGCGCAACCTCGAATTAACTTAGTGAGATCATTGGGAAATTTGAAATAGATACATACCTTTGCAGATTCAAGGTTGTTTTAATTCTTAGGATTATAATCCTCCCTTCTCCAATTTGGCCAATCATGCCTAAATTAGGAGTCTTTCAGTCTATATTTAGTCACTAGCATCATTGGGTCCACATGGCTTAATTCAGAAACATGTACCAATTACTAGAGTGTGGGGAACATTAGTTGAGGCTAACTACCACTGACTGCACTTGCATGCATCAGTTTAGGAGCCTCATAGACCAATCTCTACAATTTAGGATCCATTTGGAGTGTAGGAACCAACCTCCTTCAGTTGAGTTCAGTTAGTGACTAGTTAAGCCTAGTTAGGAGTCAGTTACATTTAGTTAGCGCCATTTATTGATTGATTTCATTTGGGAAGGCACAATTCCTGACCTACCACATTCAATTAGGCTAGTTAACTGATTCTAACTGACTAGTGCACTGATTGAGGCAACTGGGATAGAGTAGTTGTGCTCCAATAATGATTTATACATTTCCAGTTATCCATGCAGTTAGGTAGAGTCAATCAATTCAAATTCCTCTCTCATGCATTTGAATGGAATGGTTATTAATACTAGTGTTACATTGTAATTAATTATCCAATTACTTTTTATTAATGAAAGCATTCACAATTGCAAGCCATTTTTTGCATTGTTTCATTCTTCAATTCCCGAGTAAAATTTTATGATCTATTTTGTGAGTTGTGTGTTAATCCATAGATCTATGTGCTCAATTTTATATGGCATCAGAGCCTCAACATGACAAGGAACTTCTCTCACTACAGATTCATACTTGAATCAAAAAACATTATGAGCAAAATTGCTCCTTCCAGCACTGCACCAGAAGCGACAAGTTTACCACAGAAATCCTAAGCAAAGTATTTTTTGATCAAGCTTTCATGATTAACTAAACTCGGTGTGATGAAAAATTGAAAAGTGCACACTTCCTTACCTTACGGTGCCCCTTTTTGTTTTTGCAGGTACAACTTCCAATGGATTCATCGGTTCCTCTTCTCACCCCATTCACAAGTTATTCAGAATGGATGTTGAAGACGATTGCATCTCTCAAGAGACAATATCTCTATTAGGTGTCTATTGGACTTGGTAAAGAGTCTAATTATAATAAGAATGACAGGCTAAATGACGGTGATGCAACCTTTGGAGCAATAGGTCTGTCACTTTCTCCTAGCTTGCACTGCCTCACTAAATTTGTTGAATACCCAAAGGATCTCTGGACAGAATTGGATAGAACCTTTGGAAATCATAGTGAGGATCATAATAGCACTTTGGAGAGCACACCCAACACCACAAGATTTCTTGATCCAAAAGTCTCGGCCTCTACTCTCTCTGTTGAATTTGTTCAAGATGAAGAAGTAGCAGAATCTTCTATGCAGACAATTCGAATTGAAGAAAGTCCACTTGCAATGACTCCTCCTCTTGATGCTCTGGAAGTTTGTGAGATATCTGATATATCATATTATCATATGGCTGATACCAAAGTATTGAAGCCTCAATTGTGTATGTGGTTGAAAAGGGTGTCTAAGGCTTACAACACATGGAGAAGACCCAGCCAAAGGCTTCTAGCAATCCCATGCAAGTATTGCTTTATCCTCGAGCTGTTTGAGGTAGTGATCTCCCACGGATACTTCTATGTCCTCCACTGGCTTTTGTGAGTTTGATCCATAGAGGATCTATTTCCTAGATTGGAAAACAAGATGGGGAATAGAAACAAAAGGAAAATCAAATCTAACTATGAACTTAAACCTAATCCAAAGCTAAGTAACTTAGAGATAATGTTGAATTGATCTACATATTATCCCCAGATATTTGAATGACAAGTATTATAATCACATTGATAGAAATGTAAATTAGATGGTAAACTTCTCGCTTAAATCACAGTCGTTTAATAAAAATAAAATGAAAGCAACAAAAGATGGATTCATTCAAGATAACCTGCATATACATATGTTAGTTGAAAAACCAACATAATTACTTTAAAGATTAATTGTTCAATCACTTGCAGATACAGATAAAACTTTCCAAAAAAAGAAATTATGTTTGAGTATATCAATGTATAAATTTGTAACAAAGAAACATCTAAGTCATAAATAAACACATTTTAACGATTTGCAAATGAATAACCAACAACATTAATCCATTTGAAACACGGAAAACATGAGAACTGTTAAAGAAATTTAATAGAACTCATAACAAGAGATATGAAAATATTAATACTTTATCAATATCAAGTTCTGTAGAAATACATAAACCTTCTATTACAAAGATGTATCTTCAATATCCTGTCGGAGTCTTTCCTTGGGAAACATCATTTTCAGAACTCTTCAAGAAAAATCTTGTCAACCTGCTCCGTGTTTCCCCCTCCTCCTCTTTGTCATTCAAGCTTCTCTTTTTATAGTATTATTTCCTATTTATGGTAAACACCAGTATACTAGAAATCCTCTCACGCAATCAGTGAAGTGAGATAATAATTAGTAGAATCGCAGTGATGAAGATCCATTCTATATTTGACTAATCGAACCATCGATTTCAATGTTTGCAATTACCTGAATTCTATCCATCCTCGGCATTTAAAAAAAATTCTTTACACTGATCATCAATAATTTATTCTACATCCCTCAATGCTGGCATCCTGGGAAAATCTCATATACATTTCCTGACGACCTGTTGGAGTGAATCGCAGATTGATTACAACAGAGATATTCCATAATGAAATTTGTGACAGGTGATCATATCTTCATCCATTGATTAACGGGAAACATGGTAATATTATTCACCAATGAGATTCTCTCAATGGACTCGTGGAAGCATTGCCATATGGTGATGTGAGGAACAGAAATATTGTTGATATGGCTGATCACAACTTCTCCTTAGAAAACTGGGTGCGTTTCTATTTTATAGCTCTGGAATTTATTTCTTTTAATGCAAACCAACATCTTGTTGATCGGTATTATATTTACAAGTATGCTTAGCAATTATATTGACGGTGGATAAATGGTCAACGAAATTTTCCTCAATCCCACACTTGATGTTTATCCTAGCAAAAAAGGTATTAGTCAGAACAAAATAATTTATGCCAGAAAAAAACAATATATAATTTATGCCAGAAAAAAACAATATAAGTGTTTCATGAAAACATGAAAATAAAACCTTCCTTTCAAAATATTGCGATTTTATAATAACATCGAACTCTGATTCTTCTATGCGATGGCATCAAGAAATATTCCATATGAAATTTGAACTTCACAAATAATGGTGGTTTTTATTCGTTTGAATGCCATGACATATATTACTTGCATTCACATCAAGCTCTAATTAATAATTGAACCAAAACGGTTTATGCACTAATGCTCATCCACATAAATTCAACTTGAATTTTGATTTCTAAGTTATGCAGTGGTTTTTATGTACTATGACCAAATCAATAATTTAATATGATAAAATTGGCCTTTTTTTTATTTGGTTGATTTGTCCATGTGTGAAATTGCCAACGTGAGGCGAGAGAGTCTTTGAATTTGTATTATCTTCTGCAACACAACTACGTATGAATTATTCATTTTTAAGTCCTGGAATTGTCTATTTTTTCATCACTTATCAAGATATCTTTCATCCATTTTCTTACCATTATTGCCCATTTATCATTCAATTTTCCATCCATTTGTTGTAGCTGTGCGTAAAACAACATGCTACTTCCATTGATGTTTTAAGTGGTTAATAATGATTATTTTCCTTTATCTTTGATGAATTAAAGACTATTATGCATAATTTTACTAATGATGGTTTGTGGAGTGATTTGTCATGTACACGATGCTCATAGCCAGCTGTTACAGCCTAAACCAAAAATGCATGCCACATAAGAATACCTTGATTTGCATCTTGATTTGTGAGAAGATGGAAATGAATCTCAAAAATCCGAGACATGGGTTTTGTGAATAACATCCTCATTTACTTGAATCTCAAGGAAATTTCCAAACAAAGCTACGGTTTGGGATATACAAATGGTTCTTCGAGAGGGTATTTTCCATATTTTGTGTTGCAGCCGGTTCCAAAGTTGCCAACAATTACGGCCGTGTTTCAGCTGTTGCAGATCACAAGTTGGGGGTTTAGTTCTTCATTTCCATGAGATAATTTTATGTATGAATATGTAATCAATATCATTGAGAAAAGAGATGCAGGATAGGATAGAACACAATGTTATGATATAGGATTTGATCCAGATCCATTGTAATACTTTCATTCTGATAATACATGCTGGCAGTTTCTTAATTCTGGAGTTGTAGACTTTTATTGTGGAGATCCAGCTCTTCTCAATGGAGGAAGGGCCCTCTTCCCTGAGCAGATGCTGGTAGTGTTGATTGTAGGTGTTTTATTTTATAGAGCTGTTATTTGTTAATTCATGATTTCATGCATTAGATTTATCATAGTTGTTTTATTATTCAGTTCATGTTTTTATTCATTTGATTTATTATAGAGTTATTCTGTTAATTCATTTTGATAGACCGTTGGCCAACACAACACTTCTTTTATATTTATGCAATTAGATCTTGTTTCATGATAATTGATTTTGTTCAAGTGTGATTAGATTTACAGTGTGATTTTATGAATAGGCTTAGGTTTGATTCATTTTCAAACAGGTGTGATCTAGTCTACAAATAGTTACAATTGCATATCAATAGATAACAATGTCAAGTAGAAATTGTGCTTGCATAGATCTTACATGATAACTTTGAAATAAAATACTTCCTCAGGTTGATAATTTATGTTTAGCACTCTGCATGTTAAGTTTTAATTAACTGCCATATAGTGGGCACAACATTTTGGCACCATTGCTAGGGAAGTTATTAATTGTGCAAAATTATATCTGACATTGTCTTGTAGATGCATTGTTAAAGTAGGGCATGTAGGTTACATGATTACATTTCAGTTTATTGAATTTATTTTGAGTGTGGATTTTCTGTTTACATTTAGTTTTATTTCAATTTCAATATTTGGAGCATAAATCTTATCATTCCCCTTAGTGGTGTTGTAAGAACCATCCATTCTACTAACAAGTTGACAGGAACATTCGAAGGAGGAGCCTCAAGATAGCACATGAAGAATCTAATGAATATATGGTAGGTAAGAAAGATGTAGAAGTTGTTATGTTCGAATTTCCCATCAGAGATTCGAGAGGAGTGGCACCAATGAAAAGAATTCCCCCACATGTTCTACCAAATTTTCATGGTTTGAAAAACGAAGACCTTGATGTATTTTTATTTCAATTTGAATTACTTTGTAGAGGATATGGTTATTGTGCTAATGATCAAAAGTTGAATGTGTTTCCCCTTACTCTAAAAGGAACAGCCCTCTGATGGTTCATGAGCCTTGGTGGGAATTGTATACAAACTTGGGAAGACATGAAACATGTGTTCTTGAAAAGGTACCAAGATTATTGCAGGGCCAATGAAGACATATTTGAAATGACATAAGGAGAAGAAGAGAGTCTGGAGGAATATATAGAACACTTTCAATATAATCTCCAAAGATCCAAACAAAGGAAACTGGGGAACGAGATCTTAAAAACACTTCCACTCAAGGGAATCCAAGCTGAATATTTAGAAATATTAAATCTGATGGGAACAGGTAATGTATTTTAGTTAGCATATGATGATATTTGTGAGTTATGTAGAAGGTATTCAAGAGGAAACTTCAAGACCGGTAATAATTCTAAGGAACTTTTATCTGTATTTTTGAAATCTACTGCAAAAACAAGAGTTTTACGAGTTGAAATCAGTAATGTATTTAAAAATCCTAAAGCTGATTCACAATTGGGTGTTTTGCAGGATAAGGAAAAGCAGGAGGAAATAAGATAAGCAAGATATTTCCCTATGGATAGTCTTGAAAGTTGTGGTATATGTGACTTGAATCATTCCACAGATCATTGTCCCTCCTTACCAAAGATGAAAGAAACATATCATAGAGATCTGAGAGTTGCAGCCAACTCGTTGCAACATTCATGTCAACCATGGCCTACATGTATGGTTCAATCAATCATTGAATCATTGAATACTCTTCCACCATGGCAGCTGTTGCAGCCTCAGTTTAACTCTTACCTACCTTACCCATAAGGTTGGAATGGCCTATCTTATGATCATATGGCCACTCTCCCTCATGCTGCAACACAAGTTGGTCCTTCAATATCATCTACATCAGCCACATCTATCTTCTCATAAAACTCCTTGGTACCCAACACAATTTTCTGTCCAATCCACCCTCCACCCTAACCATAATAAAGTAGTATAGTATGCTTACAGTGTTGAACTGCAAAATGTTCCTATATTTTCCTCTTGTTCTACCTCACCTACACCACTACAAAAAGGCTATGTGTTGTTGCAACAAATCCATACGACGCCTGAACATGTTTTAAATCCAAGTTTTGCAGATGGATTTTCTTCTAGTCCTCATAAGCAAGCAGACAAGATCAACAAGACACACGTAATATTTGATGGAGAACAGCCATTGGAACCAAAAGCATCATTCACATCATTAGATTCGAAACTCTTATGCATTGAGGAATATCAGTTTAATAAGGATCTTCATGGTGTAACATCCATGAGCAATTAAGGGAACAAAGACTATATTGAAGCTTGGTTTCAATCTGTCATCGGTCTGTAGCATCATTCCATGCTTCACCAATTCTTGGCACCATCATTTCAAGGGAAGTTGATCTCTCATATCCTAGCATTCATAAAGTTATATTTTTCTGTTGGGAGTATGAGCATACTTGAGTCACTTCTTCGAAAATGGCTCCATTGGAAATATGCGTACACTTGAAAGATTTCTTTTTACAAGTAGAATAGGGTAGGATAGAATATCAAAATAAAACCATGCTTTTGTTTGTTTTTTTATTTTTGAATAAGTATGCTCTCTTCCTACGCCTTGTTGCGATCTGGAAGATCAGAAAGTAGAAAGATAAGGAATGGGTATGAGATTTTTTCATAAATTCTTTGGAATTGTTGACTATTTGAACAAAATTCCTAAGTCATTTTTTTTGTCATCAATTTCCCAATTTCAATTTGTCTCTATTTGTTACAAATAAAAATAAAAATATCATGAAAAAAAATTACAGTAATTAGGGAAAGTGAATGAAGGATCCATAGGAAAATGAGTCAATGATTATGGAACCCTTCAAGCTTAAAATTTGGCATGAATTTGTTAGCTGCAACACCCAGCTGTGACTGATTACTCTCAGCTACGACAGTGAGTTGCAACACTAGCTGTGACAGTGAGCTGCAACACCCAACTGTGACTGTGCTACAGGTAAAAATTTATGAATTTGAGATATGTGTGTGTTTCACATCATGGCATGTATTTGTTTTTCAATTATATATAACACATCCATAAAAATACACATGTTTTATTTCAACATTATGTCACTTTTTAAGAGTTGTAGCTGCAGTTGCAATAGACTGTGTAAGTCAATATAGGTGCTCAATGCTTGAAATTTTTTATATGTATGTGTGTTATATTTAAATTTACATCATTAAAAATATTCACACTTATTCCAGTCACTTTTGGGAGGTCAAATTTAATTTATTGGATTTTTGTGACATTTTGGCTTGAAAATTTTACTGAAACACAATCGAGACAGTCCATTTTTGAGAGACCAAATGGATTTTTTTTAAAACCTGTTTACATCCCAAGTATCCCTTTGAATCTAGTTTCCAAAACATTTTTAATTTTTACTATTGGATGTTAAACGAAAATTTTATGGCCAAAATACTAACCAGGTGTCAAGCAGGAAGCTTAGGAACAGAGCTGGGACAGTCAATTTTTGGATGCCTTATTGGACATATTTTGAAAATATGTTTCATTAGTATATTTATCTATGAATATAGTTTACAACGCAATTTTAATCACTCCATTCCGATATTGTATGCAAATTTTATGACCAAAATACCGACTGCCTATCACAAATATGCATTCCTAAAACTCTATTTTCTAGACTATTTATTGGCTTATTTGACCCATCAATTTTTTTTGGATTCAAAACTTGTTTCTAATGAAGATACCTACATGAATATACTTTCATCTCCAATTGGAATCACATTAATCTGTTATCAAACAAAAAATTTAAGCCTAAAACCGTGATTGTTGATCTAGTCCAGAATTCGAAAAAACACTTTGTCATGCAGGCTGTTACTAAGTGATTTGGAACATCATTACATAGAATTTTAAAAACATTTTTCTAATGGAAATGGACCTATGAATTTAATTTCATTTGGATTTGGAATCACTCAAATTGGATAAGGAATGAAAAATCTATGATTAGAATACCGTTGGTGAGTCTAGATGGACATTGCTCCCCCGCAGGTATAAAATGGATTTTGATTTGTTCATTTTTCTTTGGATTTGTTTTATAAGTAATTGCTTGTGGTTTTTTTCATAAGTGTTGGGTGAAGAGA
Organism: Pseudotsuga menziesii; assembly: GCA_001517045.1. Classification (NCBI taxonomy): domain Eukaryota; kingdom Viridiplantae; phylum Streptophyta; class Pinopsida; order Pinales; family Pinaceae; genus Pseudotsuga; species Pseudotsuga menziesii. The sequence continues at coordinate 139,428 of LPNX011186407.1, forward strand.
GACCAATCATCTCTCTTCTTCCATCATCTCATGTTTTATTGCAGGCAAGTGCTAGGTTTTTGCAGGTCCTTGGAAGAAGAAGGTCAATGCATGCACGAGTGACTCTTGAAGAATTTTTATCAATTTGAAAATGAATTGAGCACATAAAAAAATGGATAGATTGATGTGAAAACTATACCAATGTTCAGTAAGTCAATTCCCATTGCTACACGCCAAGAATCATTTTTAGACACTTGTCATACCAATTGTTGCCGAAAAAAAAAACCCTCAAGAAGCCAATTGCCCTATGGTAGATTCATTCACCCTCCTCATTTCAAAACCCTAAAAATCCATTCATGTTGAAGTCTCATTTTCCACTGCTTATGTAGTCACCATAACCATTTTATTTCCCATCACTACTACATCATGACTTCACATATACTTTCCACTTCTGAGTTTTATGTTGGTTCTATTTTTCACTATGATTCTTCACAATCATTTATTTTGTAATCGTATTGGATGATGTGGAATTCATTAAGGTCCACCTTCTAATGGTCTTGTCCCATCGACTCTGACACATCATCTGGGATCGAGATTAGAGTTTTATAGTGCCCTATTATCTGCATAAATCAATGACAGATTTCCTTGTTGTTCATCATGGGGATTCATCAATGCCTCTTGATTGACAAATATTGTAGGTGACTCGACTCCAGCACATCCATTCGTACATGTCAAGATGCACTAAGGTACTTTATAGCTCACTGTCATCAAATGTGAGTTTCTTCACATTGGCTAACGGCATACATTAATGGCTGGTAATCCAATGATTTCTTTCCATGCTCGACTTCAGCACATGCATTCCCATGGTAAGAATTGTACCTGGGTTTGTAGCAGTTGAAGGTTATGTGATCTAATGGTTTCAACAATGATTTGCAACATCATTTGTTCAGTAGTTTTTCAATTCCTTTCCATTTTCAGTTCAACGGTTGATTTTCAGAATAAGAGAAAGGGATTTTTGCTTCTATGGTATAATTTCTCCTCATCAATTGTCTCAGCAATTAGTCTTACATGCAACTAGCACAACATCATGGATCAAATTTAGTCTCATCTAGTTTCAGCTCTCATCAGTCTCATCTAGTTTCAGCTCTCATATACATGTCTCAGCATCAGATCGGCCTACATAGCTCCAGCATACACCAGTCCATTCATGTCAACCAAGGCTTCCATGGAGGTAACACTTGAGGTAAAATAGCATGAGTTTTTTATTTATTAAATATTTAGGGAAATGTCATCAAGAACCACTAAGCATTAGCCATTTCCATTTTCTATATAGCATTTTATGTCCATCCATTCTCATCATTTCCCACTCAATTCTAACACTTCATCATTCATGCACATCCCCTTCAAATTCCAACCCAACATCTCACCAACCCGGCTGACCAAGCATAAAAAAGGGATACCTTATTGTTGTCACACAAGAACCAACAATAGGAAGTTTTGCTGCTGCCACACAAGAACCAGCAGTAAGAAAAGAATCATTGCTACTGCCACATAAAAACCAATAATGAGGAGAAATAAAGCAGCTTATACACTTATTAAAAGAAAAGGATAGGCTGGACACAAGAACCTACAGTAGAAGAAACTGTTGTAGAAGTCATTCCTTCATAAGAGTATGCTCCCATACAATAGGGAAAGAAATGCACTTTGAGTTATGAATTGGTTGGTGATTTATTGATGCACATATTAGTTCACTTCTACACAACTATTGAGAAGTTAGAGTTGGCATCTTGATACTATGGGTTGATATACAGTCAGATTTGATTTACATATGCTCTCATAGAACTTAAATGCTTGGGTTTTGTTGGTTGGAATTTAGACATACATTCTCACTACCCAAACAAATCTGATCCTTGCTCATTAAAAATCACGGTCATTTTTTATCCATTAGTATCAGTTCTGATTTTTATTAATGCAGCTATCTTCAGCAAGTATGCAACTCTCTTGGCATTTGAAAAAAAACATTAATTATCTTCTCATTCATATTGCATATGGGGTTTCTTGTGCCAAAAAGTTTCAGAAGTTGTCATAAGAAAAAGTGCAGCCAAGAGTATCAGATACAGGAAATTATGGTGTGCATCTTCAACATAGAATGGATAGCATGGGTTCCAAAATCTCTATTGTATATTCAGGATGCTACTACAGTCTTAGAAGGAAGTATATGGCAGTGTTTGAAAAATGTTTGGCATTATTCGAAGTGTTACAAAGCACTCCACGATAAGGGCATAACCAAATAAAATTATAGCAGCCTTCATTCAACCATGAGAATGGATGAAATTTACTGTGGTTTATTGCAATGGAATTTGCCATGAATTTGATGTGAAAATGGTTCTAAAACTCTTTTATTTCCCATGAATGATAATTCTTGTAGTAGAGTTTGGCTTGTGAAGATCACCAATATCCTTTTTGGCACTTGTGACATATGGAGGGTCTACAAATTCTATGATTGTCAAATGATATTTGAGCAGCTTGGGTCATCATAAAAGGAAATTTGCAAATGTGATCTCTTGTTGGTATGAAGATTTCCTGTGCATTGTCATTTTATTTTATTTTTGCAATACATTATGAGTACTTAATTACAACCATGTGGAATCAAAATCGAGCTCACACAGTCAATTTCAAATAGCATTCATTCATTTTTTAGGAAGCTTACAGTCATTTTTGTAAGTCAAGTATGTGTTTCCAACTAGCACATATATAAAAATTGGATGTTGGCAGTGATAGTGCAGATACAAGAAAACAAAGTTCCCAAAGTTCACTTGATTTCATGAATGGAAGGTAAGTTAATGAAAAATGGAATTTAAGAAAAGTTTGCAAATGGATAAATAATTCTCACACCAAGTACAACAAATTATGAATACATAAGTGGGAAGTAGTAGAAATCTTGGGTCATGGCAAAGTGCAACAAAGAAGTGAAGTTTTGAGACATCTTGTACCAGGGGAAGAACATACTATCTCTTCCTTTACTTGAGGACATGTAAAATACTCATTTTGGGGGAGATGGTTGTTTACAACTAAGATGACAAATCTTCTTTCGCATGAGGACATGCAACATATTTAGTTTGGGGGAGTGGCATTTGACATTCTTTGTGCATACTGAGTTGTATTCATTCACAGCTGGCAAAAATGAAAATTTTGATTTAAGGATATTTTGCAAATCGTGAGCTTGTTTTTCCTGAAATTTGGATAATAAATGCATAACATCATGAAGAACAACCGTGCCAAGGTTCAGCTCAATCCAATGCACGGTTTTCAAGAAAATGACTATCATCACCTACAACCAATTCACATTTTTCGCGAAATCCGTGATATGGGTTTCTCTAATTTTTGGTGTAGAGATGCACTATAATAGTAGTTACTTTCTTGCAAAATTTTAGCCCAACCCAGTTTGTAGTTTTTGAAATATTGGTTCTGAAAGTTCAGCTGCAACACATTTTTATTTATGTTCATCTATAAAAGTGCAGAAATTGAAATGGACGTATCTTTCAATTGGTAAGTTATATTCTCATTATTTTTGTATAGAAATTGAATAATACCAATATAAACAAATGTGGCAAGTTTCATCTCAATCCAGTGCACGGTTTTGGAGAAAATAGCCGTAATCACCTACAACCAATTTGCATTTTTCTCGAAATCCATGATGTGGGTTTGTCTAATTTTTGGTGTGAAGATGAATTAAAATGGTAATTACTTGCTTGAAAATTTTCAGCCCAATGAAATTCGTCTTTTGGGAGAAAATGACTTTGGAAGTTTTCCGTTCAAAAGGCTGCAACACCATAAAATATTGTTGTTTCCTGTTCTGTTAGCTGCGAGTCTGTTTCCCATTCTATCAGCTGCGAGTCCGTTTCTCATTCCATCAGCTGCGAGTCCATTTTTCGTTCCGTCAGCTACGAGTCCGTTTCTCGTTCCGTTCAGCTATGACTCAACCAAATTCGTCGCTAAATTTAGCGTTATTCCGCCAAAATATTCTCTAAAACCTTCGCCAAATTCTCTGCTAAAATAAGCTGTGACTCTGCCAAATTCGCCGCTAAATTTAGCGCTATTCCGCCAAAATATTCGCTAAAGCCTTCGCTAAATTCTCTGCTAAATTAACCTGTGACTCCGCCAAATTTCTACTAAAGAGCTACTAATCCGCCAAATTTTCTGCTAAATCCTCCGCTAAGTGACTCTGCCAATTTCTGTTAAAATCTCCATTTCTTTTAGCTGCAGCTGTGCGAATGGTAAAATGAAGGAACAAGTGAATGATTTTTTCTAGTTGGATGCTACATAGGTATTGGGTTGCATGAGGACATGCAATAAGTTCAGTTTGGGAGAGATGTTGGGTCCTGGAATTGTCCACTTTTCCATCACTTATCAAGATATCTTTTATCCATTTTCTTACCATTATTACCCATTTATCATTCCATTTTCCATCCATTTGTTGTAGCTGTGCGTAAAACAACATGCTACTTCCATTGATGTTTTAAGTGGTTAATAATGATTATTTTCCTTTATCTTTAATGAATTAAAGACTATTATGCATAATTTTACTAATGATGGTTTGTGGAGTGATTTGTCATGTACAAGATGTTCATAGCCAGTTGTTACAGCCTTAACCGAAAATGCATGCCACATAAAAACACCTTGATTCACGTCTTGATTTGTGGGCAGATGGAAACGAATCTCAAAAATCTGAGACATGAGTTTTGTGCATAACATCCTCATTTACTTGACTCACGAGGAAATTACCAAACAAAGCTACGGTTTGGGATATACAAATGGTTTTTCAAGAGGGTATTTTCCATATTTGGTGTTGCGGCCGGTTCCAAAGTTGCCAGCAGTTACGGTTGTGTTTCAGTTGTTGCAAATCACAAGTTGGGGGTTCAGTTCTTCATTTCCATGAGATTATTTTATGTATAAATACGTAATCAATCTCATTGAGAAAAGAAATGTAAGATAGGAGAGAACACAATGTTATGATGTAGGATTTGATCCAGATCCATTGTAATACTTTCATTCTGATAATACATGCTGGAAGTTTCTTAATTCTCGAGTTGTAGACTTTTATTATGGAGATCCAGCTCTGCTCAGTGGAGGAAGCGCCCTCTTCCCTGAGCAGATGCTGGTAGTGTTGATTGTAGGTATTTTATTTTATAGATCTGTTATTTATTAATTCATGATTTCATGCATTAGATTTATCATAGTTGTTTTATTATTCAGTTCATGTTTTTATTCATTTGATTTATCATAGTGTTATTCTGTTAATTCATTTTGATAGATCGTTGGCCAACACAACACTTCTTTTATATTTATGCAATTAGATCTTTTTTCATGATAATTGATTTTGTTCAATTGTGATTAGATTCACATTGTGATTTTATGAATAGGCTTAGGTTTGATTCATTTTCAAGCAGGTGTGATCTAGTCTACAAACAGTTATAATTGCATATCAATAGATAACAATGTCAGGTAGAAATTGTGCTTGCATAGATCTTGCACGATAACTTTGAAATAAAAGACTTCCTCGGGTTGATAATTTATGTTTAGCACTCTGCATGTTAAGTTTTAATTAACTGTCATATATTGGGCACAACAGTCATAAGACAATAAATTTCATACTAATTCACCCTGTTTCGTTGAAATGTGGAGAAAGATCAATATTTTCAACTCTCAATAGTATGAACTTTACTTTAAATGTCTTCATGGAACATGCTTAGGATTGACAAGTAATATTTTCAGGTAGTTTATTAAATAAATAAGTTTTATGAATAAGATCGAAATTTGATCCATAAAAAAAACTTTTAAAACCTTTGAAAATATTTGAGGTGATCGTTTTTCTTATTCCAATGGAAAACTTCATGTTTATTTTTATAAATTTCAATAAATAAAGTTTGATTTATTTTAATTCATAAAAATATTTTGTTTCAAAGTTATGGATTAAAACAAAGTTTGGTCCATAATATAATGTAATAAAAATACTTAATTATTAGTTAAAATATAATTTTAAGTATTTTTAAAAATGTATTTTAAACTAATCAAATTGAATATATCATTTGGGATCTTTATTTTACTAAATTTGAATGCGCAATTTGTGTCGACAGAAATTGGGTTAAGACAGAACAATTCACACATGATTTACATCAAATCTTAGGGCCTAATTCATTACAACTTAGTCGAATAAATGATTACCAATTCGTGATTATGAGTGAAAATTGCAATTTGATAATTAAATCGCAAATAAAAGAATGGAGAAGCTGAATGATTATGAAAACACAAAACATTCCTAACCATCTGATCAAGACGAATCCGCAGCATAGATTTAAACTTGGAAGTTGCATCTTCCTGCAATATTCAATTGCAGGACACTGGATCACAACGCGAGGTTTAAATTTTATTTACCATCCCACAACCCTCATTCCGCAAATGTGGGATGTGGGATGAGGGATCACAAAATATCAAAATTTTATTCAACCCTTTCTGCAATCCGTATCCTGCAAGTTGCGGGTTGTGGGTTGCAACAAAAGCATTATAATAAATGACTTCCCGCACTCCGCATTCTGCAAGTTGCGGAATGCAGGTTGCGGGATGACCAAATCGCATGCATCAAAACCTTTCTGTATTCCACACTTTGCGGGATATGGGTTGTGGAATGAGAAACTCCAAAATGTTTAAACTTTGAAACCCCACATCCCGCAAGATGCGGGATGCGGGATGCGGGTTATGGAATGAAACGATTTCAAAAAGATAGTCTTCCGTGGCTTGTCAAAACACATGATCCACACATAAATTTGATAAATTTGACTAGTTAGAGAACAAAGAAACCATGACAAATATGATGGAGGCCTCAAAATGATTTAGGAATTCAGAAAAATTAGCTTGCATGTAAAATTGGGGTTCTCATGTTTTCAATAAAACATGGGATCTATTGTGCCTACAACAAATGGTGATACGCTGGGACGAAGCAGTTATATTTGCCTTGAAAAGATAGCATTTTTATGTGTATAAAGGAGTGAAAGATGAGTCTTTTACCAAGAAGAAAAATTCCCCTAAAACATGCCCCTGTTGCTAGCAGGCGTCTATACCCTTGACTGGGTTACCTTTTAACCCAATAAGTTACTTGTATCCCATCCATTAGTTAAATATGTGAATCTTATCAATCCTTGTTAAAGATTTTCATTCCTAGAAAGAAGTTGGAAACCACTATCCCAACTCGGTGACAGTGTCATTCACATCAACTTACAGATAATGAGCAGGCTGGCTCATGATGAGATCACCCATCTTGCAACTGTTTTAGTGGCTACAAGCTAGTATCTTTACTTGATGACCAGATATTAATAAAGTAATTCCATAAGAAGGTATGATCATGAATAGGCCGACTTGTAATAAGACCTCTTGTTTCCCAACTCACTCCTAGAGATGTTAAAGAAAAGGATTGGACCACATTTAATTTTAATCCCATAAGAGATTACTTAACGGATGGGGAAGCCACTATACTCCTTAAGAGAGAAAGATCGCGTTAAGAGGTTTTAGATGATAACAATGCAATCCCCACTCATTTTCTCATAAATAAGGATCCAAGTAGAACATAATTGCATAATCTAATTAAGAAGAATAGATTTGCATATTGATTTGTAATAATTAGAAAGATGATCATTGCAGCTAAGTTTATCTATATAAAGGTAAAACTTGAAAAATATTCGACCACGGGAAAAAGGATAGTCTCTTCTTGAAAATAACCTTGAAAAGGTTCCTTCACATACAAGACTTCAAAAGATGTAGACTTGGATTGACTAAGTTGCCCCAAAGTATCATTAACTAAAGATCAACAATCCCCTATAAAAAAGGTTTGATAAATAAAGCATGATTGAAAACAAGGAATTGTAGAATAATTTGAATCAATTTTTTTGATAATTAAGATTTCATCATTTTTCCCCAATGCAAATGATTATCAAACTGAGAAATCCAAGCCTAATCAATCAATTAAAAAAAAAAATTAAAAGTCATCTAATAAAAACAAAATTAAAGCAATGATAACAAACTATTCTATTCTACACCTATTCCTACACTACTCTAAAAAGCTAATTTTAATCAAATTTCCAATGCAACCAGTTATGTAACCTGAAATTTGAAAAAGAAAACAAGTTATGTGTTAGTATTGGAAATTGCAATACTTCAAATGGAAACATAGGACAAATTAAATCAACAATTTTCTTATGTACAAAAAATGAAGGATGACATGGAAACTTTTTGATAAATGATTCTTCCAACCAACCCAAAATTGGATCATAAAAATCATGTTGGAAGTGACATGAAGTTTGTAATACATTCATAGAGAAAAATGATATCTCATGAGGATCATAACAAAAATGAAACTTATATAGAATATGACTAAAAAATTGCGTAAGGGATTCAGTGGAAAATGAATTATTTAAAACAATATCATCATTATTAAATTAGGAAGGAACAAAATGACAACTTGGTATTACCTTAACATCAATTACCTCCTTGTGTCCTTCAATTTGAAGTTTAGAATTAATGACATTAGATCTAGATGTGGTCATCATGTTGCAATAAAATAGACCAATATCTAATACAACATGAGAAAATATTGTATCCCTTTCCATATTACAGATTGAATCATAATCCTTAATAACATGAGAAGAAATAGATGAAGATGCATTTCTTACATGAGTAATGGTAGTAAAAATATTATTGTCCTCTTCATGGTGATTTAGAGATAAATTGGATTGAACAGAAATATGTCCCTCATTCTTAAAAGATTTACTTTGTATACTATCAAAACCTTACCAAAAGATAGTATCAGTTTGAAAATTATTAGCATACAAATGTAATATTTGATCAAGAAAAATATCTGGATACAAAGAGAAATAGGTTTCAGAATGTAAAAAATTAAACGCTTCTCTATTGATAAAATAATTTTCATTAATTGTTTCAAGAGAAACATAATTATTAAAAATCTGATCTAATAATGAATTTTGAATGAGGGGACTTGATTGATCATGAGAAGAAGATAATGTAACATCAATAATAGAATCATCATTAGCACATTCATTTGATGGATCTAGAATCTTTAATTCTTCTTCCACTGTATCTTCTATAACAAGAGTTTCAGGATCGTTACTTGATATAAAAGTTGAATTACAATCCTTATTGTTTTGTTCATGAAAATGTGTATCACAAAATCCTAATTCTTGTGCATGCACAACAATTTCATTATCTTGAGTGGAATTAACAGGATTAGATTCTAAATCAACATTGTATGATGGATCAAAATTATCAATATGCATGTCATTAATTTCAGATTTATCATTCTTTTGTAAATCAAGTGCATCAAAAAGAGAATTAAGATGGAAACCCAATAAATTATGTCATTTTCAGAAAGTTGGTGTCTCTCATGAAATTTGCAACATATCAACATAAATATGGAAAATAAATCATCAAGGGATTCATCTTTGTATCTATGAATATTTTCTAATTCAAAACCAAGTTTTTTGTAATTAAAATTCTCATGAGCACTAAGAAATAACTGTGTGAATTGTTTCCATGAATGAATAGATTTAGTTGGTAGAAATTCATACCAACTCTGAATTATTTCTTCGAAAGTAGCGGTAAACATTTTTCATTTCTCATTCTCATCAGATACGTTTATAAAATCACAAAAATCATTAAATTAAGAAATTTGTTGAGATGCAGAGACCTTACCTTCTCCATTGAATCTCAATCCTTGCAATAAATTAGATGTCTCTCTAGGAATACTTCCAGGAGACCTAGGAAAACTGAAAGCATGATCTAGAATAGTGATATGAGCCATTTTCAAAAATAAATGAAGTTAAAAAAAATAGTTGAAAAGGGCTTACTTGCCAGTCGTCCCTCCTTCTAGCGCCATTTGTTGACGCCTCAGTTGTGTATGTGGCTGAAAAGGGTGTCTAAGGCTTACAACACATGGAGAATGCCCAACCAAAGGATTCAAGAAATCCCACGCAAGTATTGATTTATCCTCAAGCTATTTTAGGTAGTGATCTCCCATGGATACTTCTATGGCCTCCACTAGCTTTTGTGAGTTTGATCCACAGAGGATCTATTTCCCAGATTGGAAAACAAGTAGGGTGATAGAAAGAAAAGGAAAATCAAATATAACTATGAAATTAAACCTAATCCAAAGCTAAGTAACTTAGAGATAATGTTGAATTGATCTACAGATTACCCGAGATACTTGAATGACAAGTATTTTAATCACATTGACATAAATGTAAATGAGATGGTAAACTTCTCGCTTAAATCATAGTCATTTAATAAAATAATGAAAGAAACTCAAGATGGATTCAGTCAAGATAACCTACATATACGTATGTTAGTTGAAAAACCAACATATTTACTTTAAATATTAACTGTTCAATCAATTGCAAATACAGATAAAACTTTCCAAAAGATGAATTTTTCTTTGAGTATTATCAATGTATAAATTTGTAACAGAGAAAAATCTAAGTCATAAATAAACACATTTAACGATTTGCGAATGAATAACCAACAATATTAATCCATTTCAAACAGGAAAAACATGAGATCGGGTAAATAAATTTAATGTAACTCATAACAAGAGAAATGAAAATATCAATACTTTATCAATATAAAGTTTTGGAAAAATATATAAACCCTCGATTACAAATGTGTATATTCAACCTCCTGTCAGAATATTCCCTTGGGCAACAGCATTTTCAAAACTCTTCAAGAAAAATATTGTCAGCCTTCTCCATGTTTCCCCCTCCTCCTCTCTGTCATTCGAGATTCTCTTTTTATATTATTATTTCATATTTATGGTAAACAACAGTATACCAGAAACCCTCTCACGCAATCAGTGAAGTGAGATAATAATCAACAGAATCAAAGCGACAAAGATCCATTCTATCTTTGACTAATCGAACCATCGATTTCAAAGTCTGCAACTACCCGAATTTCTATCCATCCTCGGTGTTTAAAAAAAATTCTTTACACTGATCATCAATAATTTATTCTGCATCCCTCAATTCTGGCATCCTGGGAAAATCTCATATACGTTTCCCGATGACCTGTTGGAGTAAATTATGTCTTGATTAGAACAGAGATATTCCTAAGTGAAATTCGTGACAGGTGATGATATCTTCAGCCATTGATTGGCGTGAAACATGGTAATATTATTCACTGATGAGATTCTCTCAACGAACTCATGGAAGCGTTGCGATATGGTGATGTGAGGAACATAAATATTGTTGATCTGGTTGATTGCAATTTCTCCAAACAAAATGGGTGCATTTCTTTTTTATATCTCTATCATTTATTTCTTTTAATGCAAACCAACATGTTGTTGATCGGTATTATATTTACAAGTATGCTTAGCAATGTTGATGTATTTGTAACTTCAGAATGTATTCATCTATGTATCTTATATCTTGTAACCCAATGTTTATTCCGGGATGTATCTATTATGTAATTGGCTCATGTTGTCATGGCTCAATGTTTCGATCGGGAGAATCTATAATGTAAACAAGTCATGTCAAGTCTTAGTGGGTAACCCTCTAATTATCTAAGGGTTAAAGTCCCCGCAGTTTTGGGGCACTAGGGTTATTAGATTCTCCTAGTATAGGTCAGCCCTGGTAGGGTTTTAGTCATGATGGGATTAGTATAAATAGAGAGTTGGAGCCTCTATTTGATACACAACTCATACACACTCAAGTGTAGCGCATAGTTGAGGAAGGAGAAGACATTGGAGCTAGACAATAAGAATAGTACTGTTGTCGAGAGTGCATCTTACTGTTTTGGGGTTTTACCTTTTGTGTTGATTCTATCTCTGAGGAAGTTCCAGGGTTTTCTCCTTTATGGTTTCCCTGAGGAAAAACACTGTGTTCATTGTCTCTTTTGTTTGATTGTTTTGTTTGTTATTCTCTCAGTTAAAGATCTTAATAATGCTAGCTTGAATGTTGAAAAACTAACATGGTATCAGAGCTAACCTGAGAAGAAGACACTGTGCAGCTGCGGGAACTAGGGCTTCCTAGTTTGTGGATCTTCCTCCACAAATTTTCAGCAAAATTAAGGTGGAATAACTCTCCTCCTTAGGGCGCATCTTTCTGTCGAAGCATAATCCAATTCTGAGGTTTTTTAGTTTTGGACCTATCACTACTGTCGAAAATTACGTCTTTTCATAGAAGAGGAATTTTTCAGTGAGCCCAGGCATGGATTGATCTCCTCCCCAAAATCAAAGTTAGGGACAAATTTCAAGACATTTGGGTGGACAGAACTCCGAAAAAGCAAAACCCTAATTTTCTCATGAACCAACTCTACAGGATTTCAGCTCAAATTTTAGATCCGACATCTTGACCCTGGTAAGATCTAAAATCATTTGTATTTCCATTTGAGGTTCTCATTTAAGATGTCTCATCATACCAAGCTTGATGAAAAGCTTGAGGAAGATGATAACTTCTGAGCTTGGAAGTATAGGATCTCCCTGGTCCTGGAAGAAAATGAGTTAGACTCCTACAGCCATGAGGAGGTTCCAGTTCCAGAGGGAGATGAGGCTAAGGCCTTGCATAAGAAGAAGTTGGTTATGGCAAAGAGGATCATTGCTGATTCTATCAAGGATCACCTTATCCCACAGGTTTCCTCTCTCAAGACACCTAAAGCTATGTTTGATGCCCTAACCAAGTTGTTTCAAGGGAAGAACATAAACTAGAAGATGACTCTGAGAAACCAACTGAAGAATGTGAAGATTCAAAATGCAGAAACAATCTAGTCTTACTTCACAAGAGTTTCTCAGATAAAATAACAACTAGAAGCATTTGATAAAGAAGTGGAAAATGCAGACATTGTGATGACAACACTGAATGGCCTTCCTAGGTCATGGGATTCTTTCATCCAAGGAATCTGTGCTAGAAATAAGTTAGTCAAGTTCAGCATACTATGCAAAGAATGATCTCAAGAAGAAGCATGAATAGTGGATCGAGAAGAAAAGATGGGAAATGAAGATCAATCTCTCATGGTACACTCCAAGTCTCACTCCAAGTCAACCAAAAGAAGATCTCAACACTTCAGAGGTAAGCACTTTCACAAAGATAAAAATAGAAGAGATTTATCTAGGATCATATGTTATACATGTGATGAAGCAAGACATTATGCAAGGAATTGTCCTAAGAAACCAAAGCCAACAAAGAAGAGAAACAAAAGAAGACATCATGCTCATGCTGTAGAGGATGATGAACCATCCAAGAAAAGATCCAGATATGAAAGTGAAGATTCTTCAAGCGTAGATGAATATGTTTTGATCTTCACTCTCAGAGGTAACATTACTCATGGAAGTGATGATTGGATCATCGAGAGTGGGGCTTCCAAACATATGACAGGATTCAAGGAATCCTTTGTGAGAGTGTCAGAACATGAGTCACCTCACAAGGTGAAGCTAGGAGACGACTACCAATATCCAATAAAAGGTAGTGGGGAACCTTCCTATAAACTAGACTCTAGTAAATCTCTAACAATGAAGGAAGTATTTTTTGTGCCGGGACTTAAGAAGAACCTCCTTTCCATATCAGCATTAGATGCAAAAGGAATGCGAGTTGCATTCATAGATGGTCAAGTCATCATGTGGCCAAAAGGAAAGGCTATCGATGATGCGGTAGTGATTGGAGAACAAGAAGGAGGATTGTACAAATTGAGGGGCCATCCAGAACAAGCCTTGGTCCATGACACAGTAGAGCCAAGTGAACTTTGGCATAGAAGGCTTGCACATGTGAATTATAGAGCACTACCTATTGCAAGCAAAGCTGTCAAAGGTCTTTCAAAAATCCAAGCAAAATATGATGGGGTCTGCAAAGGATGTGTGAAAGGAAATAATACAAAGAAGACATTTCCAAGTAGTGAAAGAAAAGAAAAAGAAATCTTGGAAATCATCCACTCCGATGTATGCAGTCCTATGTCATCAAACTCACTAAGCGGGTATGCATATTATATTTCTTTTATTGATGATTTTTCTAGGAAGACATGGGTTTACTTCATGAAGAACAAAGACGAAGTATTCAGCAAATTCAAGGAATTAAAAGCCCTAATCGAGAACCATACTGAAAAGAATATCAAGACCATTCGATCAGATAATGGCAAAGAATTCACTTCAAATGAATTCAAAGAACTATGCAAAGAATCAGGGATTAAGAGGGAGTTGTCCACTCCTTATAATCCACAATAGAATGGGATTGCAGAATGAAAGAACAGAACTATCATGGAAGCTGGAAGAGCAATGCTTCATGATCAAGACCTTCCTATACATCTTTGGGCGGAAGCTGCCAGAAAAACAGTGTATGTATAGAACCGTACTCCACATAGAGTACTCGAGAACAAGACTCCTGAAGAAGTCTTCTTTGGCAAGAAACCAGAAGTCATCCATCTTAGAATATTCGGTTGTCCTGTACACATACACATCCCAAGAGAGAAGAGAACAAAATCAAATCCTTCAAGAAAGAAGGGTATATTTGTGGGATACTCTGAAAGCTCAAAGGCTTACAGAATGTATTTCCCAGGATACAAGAAGATTGACATCAGCAGGGATATGACATTTGATGAAGACACAGCTTACAACAAATCTAGAAAAATACCTGCTGAAGAACCTGAAGTAGAAGCACGCATAATTCATGATACAACCATGAATGAAGAAGCTCAAGAAGAAGATCGAGAATTTGAAGAACCACAAAGACCTGTAGATCCACCTCTAGAGAAGAATCCTCATAAGAGGAAACCTGCTTGGGTACGAGAACTTATCCAAGGTGTAGAAAGATATAGAGCTCCAGAAGAGAATCATAGAGAAAGAAAGAGGACCAGATCCTGTTACGGGTATGTAGCTTTACTATGTGATTTCATTGATAAAGAACCTTCCAGTTATGAAGAAGCGGCAGAATGAAAAGAATGGAAGGAGGCTATGATCGAATATTATCAGTTGATCATGAAGAATGATGTTTGGGATGTTGTCCCAAGACCAAAAGGGAAGTTAGTTGTAACTTCCAAATGGATCTACAAGATCAAGCATGCTGCAGACGATAGCATTGAAAATTATAAGGCAATATTTGTGGCTCGGGTTTCTCTCAGAAAGGAGGAATAGATTATGAAGAAACCTTTGCACCTGTAGCTAGATACACTTCCATCAGATCAGTACTTGATCTGGCTATAGTGATGAAATGGAAGATACACCAAATGGATGTCAAGACTACTTTCTTGAATGGTGTAGTGGAAGAGGAAGTGTATGTAGAACCACCACTTGGTTTTGAGACACATGACAGGGAGTCTCATGTGTGTAGATTGAAGAAAGCCCGGTATGGTTTGAAACAGGCACCCAGGACATGGTACGGTAGAATTGATAGCTTTCTATCTAGTTTAGGATTTCCCAAGAGTAAAACAGACTCCAACCTTTACTACAAGGTTGAAGATGGCAACCCAGTGATGCTCCTACTATATGTAGATGATCTGTTTGTGACAGGTAGGGATGGGTTGATTGATGATACAAAGAGAAAGCTTGCTGCCAAGTTTGGGATGAAGGAATTGGGTATGATGCATTATTTTCTAGGTATGGAGGTGTGGCAGAGTGTGGATGGAATCTTCCTTGGACAAGGGAAGTACGCAATAGAGATCCTAAAAGAGGTTTGGGATGATGGATTGCAAGGCAATGGCCACACCTATGGCATCGAACTTGAAGCTATTGAGTTATGCTTCATCAAAGTCGGTTAATGCTACGATGTATCATCAGATGATTGGGTCCTTGATGTACCTGATGAACATGAGACTAGACATTTGCTTTGTTGTGAACACCTTGATCCAGTTCTTGACAGATCCGAGGAATGTTCACTTGATTGCTGCAAAGCATGTTCTAAGGTACCTGAGGGGTACAATTGATTATGGGCTCAAGTACAATGTGAATCAAAAGATTAACTTGGAGGGTTATGTTGATTCAGAATGGGCAGGAAGTGCCATCGATAGGAAGAGAACTTCGGGGTGTTGCTTCAGTATGGGATCAGGTGTGATCTCTTGGTTTAGCAGGAAGCAATCCTGTGTGGCACTGAGTATAGCTGAAGCAGAGTATGTCACACCCTGTTCAGCTATTTGTGAGGCAGTATGGCTGAGGAATCTACTATCTAATTTATTTGATCTCCAGTTAGATGCTACTTGTATACATTGTGACAACCAAATTTTCATGAATTTGTCAAAGAATCCAGTGTTCCATGACAAGTCGAAGCACATCGAGATCAAGTATCAATATATCAGGGCTATGGTGTAGAGAGGAGCAGTGAAGCTCCACTATGTTGCAATAGAGGATCAGATAGCTGATGTATTGACGAAGCCATTAGCTAGGATGAAGTTTGAGTACTTCAGGGAGAAGCTTGGTGTTCTCTAGATTGAGGTTTCCTCCAAGGGAAAGTGATGAGACCCATAGCCATTCTGACATGGTCAGAGGATTGGTTCCTTCCATGGTCAGATATAAGGGTTGAGCCATTCTTTTATGGTGAGAGGATTGGTTCCTTCCATGACAGATATGAGTGCTAAGATCCATAACCATTTTGATGAGTAGGTTAGATATAAGGGCTGAGCCATTGTGTCATGGTGAGAGGAGTTGGTTCCTTCCATGTTAGATGTGAGTGCTGGCCATTCTGACGAGTAGGTCAAATGTAAGGGCTACCGCCATTCTGATGAGCAGGTCAGATGTAAGGGTTAAGTCATTCTGTCATGGCTAAAGGATTAGGTTCCTCCCATGTCAAATGTGAGTGTTGGCCATTCTATCAAGTAGGACAAATGTAAGGGCTACTGCCACTCTTCGGGAGAGTGGAGGCACCTGGTTCGTTACCAGGTAGCTCAGTCTGGGACTGGGGGCCATTCTGACGAGGGTGTAGGATTTGGTTTCTACCAGGTTAGATGTGAGTGTTGTGCCTTTCTGACAAGCAGGTTAGATGTGAGTGCTGGCCATTCTGGTGTAGGATGAGCTCCTATACAGATATAAGGGCTACCTCATTTCTGACGAGTAGGTATGATGTGAGTGCTGGTCATTCTAATGTGACTATAAAATTAGGTCCTATATGATTAGATATAAGGGCTACCACCTTTCTGACGAGGGTGTAGGATTTGGTTCCTACCAGGTCAGATGTGAGTGCTGGCCATTCTAACGTGTAGGTCAGATATAAGGGATACCAAAGACCTAAGAGGAGGTAGGCCTATAACGAGCATGAAAGAAGGTTGGCTCTGTAGAACTTCCTATAACGAGAAGAATCATGAGATAGCACACATGATGATGACCAGATGAGATCCAAATCGAGCTATGATCCAGATCTAGTTATGATGACTCTGAGAGATCCAAATCGATTGATGATCCAGATCCAGCAGTGATGATCTAGATCAAGTGATGATCCAGATCTAGCAGTGATGATCCAGATCGAGTGATGATCTAGATCCAGTAGTGATGATCTAGATCCAGCAGTGATGATCCAGATCCAGTCCAGTGATGATGATCTAGATTGAGTGATGATCCAGATCCAGTGATGATGATCCAAATCTATAAAATAATATGTCATGAATACTAAGAAGACCTAAAGATGAAGATGACAAGATGATCCAGTTGATACAGAGAAGAAGACCAGTGCTGAAAATTGTGTCGAAAGAATACCTTCCTAGTTAAGAGGGAGTGTTGATGTATTTGTAACTTCAGAATGTATTCATCTATGCATCTTATGTCTTGTAACCCGATGGTTATTCCAGGATGTATCTATTATGTAATTGAGTCATGTTGTCATGCCCCGATGTTCCAATAAAGAGAATCTATAATGTAAACAAGTCATGTCAAGTCATAGTGGGTAACCCTTCGATTGTCTAAGGGTTAAAGTTCCCACAGTTCTAGGGCACTAGGGTTATTAGAATCTCCTAGTAGAGGTCGACCCTGGTAGGGTTTTAGTCATGCTGGGATTAGTATAAATAGAGAGCTGGAGTCTCTATTTGATACACAACTCATACACACTCAAGTGTAGCGCATAGTTGAGAAATGAGAAAACACTGGGGCTAGACAAGAAGAAGATTATTGCTATCAAGATTGCATCTTACTATTTTGGGGTTTTACCTTTTGTGCTGATTCTATCTTTGAGGAAGTTGCGGGGTTTTCTCCTTTATGGTTTCCCTGAGGAAAAACATTGTGTTCATTGTCTCTTATGTTTGATTGTTGTGCTTGTTATTCTCTCAGTTAAAGATCCTAATAATGCTAGCTTGAATGTTGAAAAACTAACAAGCAATTGTATTGATGGTGGATAAATGTTCAACAAAATTTTCCTCAATCCCACACTTGATGTTTATCCTTCCACAAAAGGTATTAGTCATAACAAAATAACTTATTCCAGAAAAAAACAATAAAAGTGTTTCAGGCAAATAAAACCTTCCTTTCAAAATATTGCGATTTTATAATAACATCGAACTCTGATTCTTCTATGTGATGGCATCAAGAAATATTCCATATGAAATTTGAACTTCACAAATAATGGTGGTTTTTATTCATTTGAATTCCATGACATATATTACTTGCAGTCACGTCAAGCTCTAATTAATAATTGAACCAAGACTCTTTTATGCACTAACGCCCATCCACATAAATTCAACTTGAATTTTGATTTCTAACTTATGCAGTGGTTTTTATGTACTATGACCAAATCAATAATTTAATATGATAAACATGGCCTTTTTTTATTTGGTTGATCTGTCCATGTGTGAAATTGTCAATATGAGGTGAGAGTCTTTGAACTCGTATTACCTTCTGCAACACAGCCACATATGAATTAGTCATAAGACAATAAAATTCATATTAATTCACCCTGTTTCGTTGAAATGTGGAGAAAGATCAATATTTTCAACTCTCAATGGTATGAAATTTATTTTAAATGTCTTCGTGCAACATGTTAGGATATTTAGACACTTACGAGTTAGTTAAGATCAACTTGTGTAATATATCCATCAGGTAAAAGTGTGTTTCTTTAGTATGCATTAGTATGCGTTTGTAAATATTCTAATTCGACAGTCACGATATGTTCTAGACATAAAGTGATCCGACGGTTCAACTTCTCTTAGATCATACCTACCATTGATCCATGGCTTAACACCCAATTGGTCTATGATCTCTATTTAAAGAGCATAGAGGGTCCTTGGCTAGTTGATCGATTATGAGAAGCTCATGTAACTTTCATTCTTTTGCATAATAAATTGCTCCAAGTAGCTATTTGGCTGGGGCCATGGATTGTTTCCCTCTCGAGGGTTTTAACCACGTGACAAACATCGATGTGTTGATTTGTGATGTATTTGTGTGAAGCAATTGCTCAAGGTGTTCAGTATTTTGGGAGTACTTTGTGTACCTGAACATGGTATCAGATATTTTATGAAGAGCCACTTTCAGTTTTGATCTATATTTGGAACCGGTGTTGCCGAAACTTTGAAAGGGTTTTCTGGTTCTTGATTTCTTATGAATTTTTGGCTTGTGGGAGCTATTCCATTGCATCTAGAGCACCGTTTTCATTGGGAAATAGTTTTTGTTTCACTGAAAACTGTTTCCGTTTCACCGAAAATTGTTTCTGTTTGTTCTAGAAACACCCATTTTGGCAAATCTGAAGGTATAATGTTACAGTGATGGATTTTTTTTTTAATCTCTCATATTTTATCAGTTTTATTATTAGATCTTTTTTTGTTTTAGTCTTGGATTGTTGCCTTCCCTAGCTGCGTATGCTCTTTGCTGTGCACCTTGCGCGATTGCGGCGAATCAGAAACTGTGAGAGAAAGTTTTTTTTCTTCTTGTCTTCTCAGCTACGTATGCTCTTTTCCATGCACCTTGTGCGATCACGGCAAATCAGAAACATCGAGAAAACTTGAAAACATAAACTTTCTGGGTAAGCTAACCAAGATCTAACCCCATTGTGTGGAAAAAGTTT
Source organism: Pseudotsuga menziesii (assembly GCA_001517045.1). NCBI lineage: Eukaryota > Viridiplantae > Streptophyta > Pinopsida > Pinales > Pinaceae > Pseudotsuga > Pseudotsuga menziesii. The sequence continues at coordinate 159,419 of LPNX011186407.1, forward strand.
TTTTTGTGTTTGTGTTTCATTTTTTTTGTGATTTGCAGGAAAAGAAAGCAAGCACGGAGAATGAGAGAGAAGAGTAAGAAAAAAAAAAACAACCCCCTTCCTCTTTCTATACTTTTACGTACATTTTAAACTTAGCTCACTTGGTCCAAAGTTGTTTTATTCCTTAATAGGTCTTGAGTTCAAGTCTTATTAAGCTACTTTTTAGTGCATGCAATTTCTATTTTCAAGTTACTTTATTGTAAAAGTGAATCTCACTTATTTTACAAAAGTGATTCACTTCAAAGCAACTTTATTGTAAAGTGATTGTCAAAGGTTGATCTTGGGAAGAGGGGGGTTCTTTTTTTTAGTTGGTCAAGTTAATGCCTTCCATGTCACTATTGGGGACATCTTCAACATTTTCTTTGATCAAGCATAGCTTCATCATCCATAATCATTTTTGAGTGCCGTTTTTTTTAAACTGCATATTTTTTCGAGCTCTTTGAAACTAGATAGTTAAATTCTATTTTTTCAGCCACTATTTTATCATATGGCCACCCCTTGTGATATTATAGGGTGATTCCATGAAGATGGGTAACACTTTTTGGCCAAATTTGGAGATGAAAACCTGATTTTTTACTCATGTGCTAGATAGAAGCCCTCAAAACGCATATATGCCATGTGAATTTTGACTTGCAGTAAAAAAACAAATTGTAGAATATTATGTTGGCTTCATGGCTATATTTTTTTTAAAATATTCCGATGTCATTTAATGTGTGAATTTTTGCATTTAATGAACTGTGTGACCTTAAAAATTTGAAGAAGCTAATAAGTGGCGCATGTCCACGTAGAGTAATTCAATCTTGCATTAATAATTTTAAAAAACTATTTATATGAGCATGATCTACATAAAATGCAGTGTGATGTGCATATTTTTTT